>OZ038492.1:100575642-100623142 GCA_964036315.1 Acanthosepion esculentum | reverse complement strand
CATACATGAGAAATTATATTTGACTAAGTTTATAAAAAATAAAAATTTACTGAATCAAAGAAATGAAATAGCTATTCTTTGCCATCATTGTCAAAAATTTTTCTTAAATAATATATTAAAAAAAATGGGAACTGGTAATATACATACTTATATTTGATATGAAAAAATAATTTTTAAATAATTTAAGTAATTCTATTACATTTACTTGATTTAAAAAGAAATATAGTCTATTAGTAATTAAGAGTAAAAATATTTTAAAATTGTAGTTAAATATAACGTATTCTAACCCAAACACCCCTTTTAGAAAGAATCTTTACAAGTACGAAAAAAATGCCGAAAAACTTTTTGTTGTTAATAATAAAAAAAACCCAGACGACATGCGTTTAACGAATGTTAGAATTCGTTGAAAAATACACCCCTACCCGCCTTAAAATTAACCTCTTTTTCGAACGTAACTCATAATTAATACAACAATAGTTAATAAAAATGAACACGCTACCACCCCTGGCTAAATGATTGGATTTCTCTGTATCCTTGGAAAGATGAAATTATGAATTTATATGTGCGTTTAAAACTCAGTAAATTTAAAAAATAAGTTGTTCCAAAATTCGCTTGAAGATGAAACAGAACTAATCATTTTAATTTAATTATATAATTAAATTGAAGTTTTTAGCTTCAGTTTTTGAAACATGGTTATTAATATGTAGCGAAGAAACCATATTTTAAATCAGTTAATTTATAATATATGTATATATATATATATATATGCATATATATATATATATATATATATATATATATATTTATGTATGTATATATATATATATATGTATATATATATGCATATATATATATATATGCATATATATATATATATATATATATATATATATATATATATATATATATATATATATACATAGTATCTTACATTAATTGCACAACTCCGAGTTTCATGCCGAAGCAATTTCAAGAGCTGGAATTATTATATTCATTTTTATTTATATTTTGTGTTGATACCGGTTTTTCTTTTTTTTTAAATTTAGTTCTCGCGAGATATATTATTGTTGGGGTGGAATATTATTGGAGTTAAAATATTCAAATGAATTGTTGTTTAATTTTGAATTTGAATTTAAGGTCAGATTAACATTTAAGATTGAAAATAAAGTTGCAAATAAGAAATATATATATATATATATATGGTTATATACCTACATATATTTACCCATTCGGTTATATATATATATATATATATATATATATATATATATATATATATATATATATATATATATATATATATATATACATATATATATAAGGTCTACAGAGTATTTTATTTTGCCGACAAATCTACTGTATTAATGATCAGATGGAGCGGTATCAATACATACATCAAAACATTCACAGAAAAAAAGAAAAGAAAAGGAACACACAATGTACTGTTGTGGATTTTGAATCAACCCATAATAAAGAAAAAGGCGAAAAAGGTGTTTAAATATAAAAATATAAGATTTTTTTATTTTCGTGTTTTTTACAACTAAATGTTGTTGTGTTGCGTCTTTGTTCGTAAGATGTTGTCCAAGATGAAATTGGAAAGAAATGTGATTTCTTCGCGTGTATGTGTAAAAGAAGAAAATGTCAAGGAGAAAGAGGTAAGTATAAGTGTCCCGTAGCTTGATCAGGAAGATGA
Source organism: Acanthosepion esculentum (assembly GCA_964036315.1). Lineage (NCBI taxonomy): Eukaryota > Metazoa > Mollusca > Cephalopoda > Sepiida > Sepiidae > Acanthosepion > Acanthosepion esculentum. The sequence goes on along the minus strand of OZ038492.1, from coordinate 100,621,449 downwards.
GTGAATCTGTAAGGGTTTTTTTTTTAGTCCAGCGTCGTGACCTGTTGCCCTCTGTTACCGCTTGTCTCTTCCTACCACCTTGTCTGGTCTAGAAATGTTGCTTAAATACCCTTCAAAGGAATCATGAAGCCTTTTTTATTATTATTGTAGGCGGGATCGCGACCCACTGGTTGAAAATGTTAAATATTTATTTTCAACATTAATTTATTAACCGGAAGAATGTGCAATCCTCTTACTCAGAAAGCTTTTTTTATTTTATTTATTTATTTATTTATTTTATTTTTGTTATTTGGTGTTTGACTGTCTTGATTTTTATTTCCATCTTCGCTCCACAGTACAACTGAAATTCCCAGAAGAGTTTTAAGATAATTCCATTTAAAATGTTATTAGCAAATAATATATATAGATATATAGCAACGTTTACAGTAATAAGATATATATATATATATATATATATATATATATATATATATATATATATATATATATATATATATATAGCTAGAGGCAACCGGACGTCTAGCCACACTGATGAGCTGTGAAACAGCGAAACAGTCTGTCTGTGGATGACAAAATATATATATATATATATATATATATATATATATATATATATATATATATATATATATATGTCATTCACAGACAGTACTGTTTCGCTGTATCACAGCTCCTCAGTGTGACTAGACTTCCGAATGCCGCATGCCAAGATTGAAACACAACTAATTTGGTGTCAGCCAGAGCTATCTTCACTCGGTAGAGTTACACAACTAAATCTATTGTTTTTACAAATGTAAACAAATGCCAATCAGCCAAATTGCTCCATTCATTTTACTGAAGAGCTTTGCATTAGTGCAGGTGGCTGTTGTTTATAGAAATAGCTTATCACTCAACAGTGCCCAATTGAAATGTATTTTCAATAGCTAAATTATGTCATTCACAGACAGTACTGTTTCGCTGTATCACAGCTCATCAGTGCGACTAGACTTCCGAATGCCTCAAGCCAGGATTGAAACAACTAATTTGGTGTCAGCCAGAGCTATCTTCACTCGGTAGAGTTACACAACTAAATCTAGCGTATTGTTTTTATTTCTTCTTACTGTAAACGTTATTTTTCTTGGGTACACGTGTTTGTGTTGTTATCCCTGTTTCTTTTTTATTTTATTAAACAGAATGTCGGATAAAAAAATTATTTAAAAAGTTACTGTTGCTCTCCGTTATAGATTCATTGATGTTCCAATGATGGACACACTTTCCATAAATAGGTAATTCAACCGTTGCTCTGTCAGGCTGATTTCCGTGATCAAACTGGTAGCGGCACACTTTGGCTCAAAAGGTGGTTTCCCTAATGAAAAAAAGGGGATGAAGTTTCGATTCCTGTCGAACATAAAAAAAAATTAAATTAATAGAACTTCTCAGTTTAGGCCGGTTATTATAATTTCACTGCTTAATAAAAAAAATAAAAAATCAGGGATAGCAATTCAAACACGTGTACCTCACGTTTCAGTTACTGTCTAGTAGAACTTACATCTCACCAAAGGAATACGAAGGGAATGAAGGTACTTCGCTACAATGGGCGTGGCAGGGCGGGTCTTAGCTGTGAAGGTCAGAACGGGTGTAACTAAGCTCGTCTGAACACTTTCTATGGAAATAGGCATAGAGTAGAGAGACGCTTGCGACATTTAGTCTGTGGAAAAGTGGTTATAAGTTAGAAAATAATTCATTACCCACAAGGACGTGGAGACGATTTTGGACTCTGTCGAGCGTGGAAAATGAAGATTGGACAGCTTCTGCCCATATATGGCAAAAGTAATCCATTTTTGGCCTGATGTAACTCTTGTTAAAGTAGAGAATATCAGGAGGAGTCAGGTACTTACTGGAGCGGTACAGGGAACGGACCATTTTTCCAGCATCTTTAGTGATGGACCGTAATGCTGCAGGCAAACCGGCAGTTATAAGCAGTTGGTTGCATCTACCTTTGTATATTGGTCAAATTTATATTTACAAATTTTAATTTTTGTTATTTTGGGGAAAACTTCAAATACATATGCATTTATGCATATTATGTATGTTTGCGCGGGGGCGTAGACATACCTGAGTTGGTGTCCAGACCTGCGGTTAAACCACTAGGTGTGCGGGATTGATTCAGTAATAAAAGTCTGACTAATTAACCCATAGGTGAGGGGAGAAGAAATGGATTCGTGCCATTCCCAAGAGTATTTGCGCGTAAGTGAATATAACGAACACAACTGGTATTGGAACTCGGCTCTCCGATTAACCATTTCGAGCTATTATACCCTCATTACACCATCTGGTATTCCCAATCGGTTACCCATCAAAGTACTGACCAAGCTCGACGTTGCTTAATGTAAGCCAGATTTTATTGTGTCACTGGTGCTAGGGCCAATTGTGCTGAAAAGTGGGTTTAGCGCTGTTCACAGGTCTATCCAGGTTATGTGTACTGGGGTTGGTCTTACTTAGTCACGAGTCGATTTCCACAATGTATCTATGTATGTATACGTGTGTGCGTGTGTGTGTTTGTGTGTGTGTGAGTGTGTGCGTGTGTGTAATCTAATTCGTTTTTAACTGAGTAATATTGCGGGTGGTGTAATGCATAGCAGCTCCGAATTAGAAGTCTGAAACCCGAGTTCGAATTCTGGTTGGGCTCGTTACATTCACTTACGGGCAAATATCTCACAGTTGTCGATTAAATAGGTAGGACTTGTATTTGGAAAAAAATCATTGTTATTCTCAAAAAAAAACAAAAAAAAAAACTGTTAATGCAATAATCACTCGCCAAAAAATATTCTTAAAATCCAAAATATGCCTGGGCTTTAAATAACGTATAACGGGTTGATAATCCATCAAAAACATATCAATGGACCAGCAACTACCGTTCCGTAGAAAATTTTTCAAAAAAGACAATTGCAATCTTATTTTTCATAAGTAAATAAATAGGTTTGAATGAAAGAAACATCTTCGTTATTAAAAAAAAAAAAAAAAAAAAAAAAGTGCTTACATGTAGGCGCCGAATAAAAGGGTCGGTCTTAATACTTGGGTGCGGTCGGAATTTTTTCAATATGCTATAAGTGCAGAATTTTAATAAAAGTGGTTCATCAAAACATTTTAAGGATCAAACATTTAGAATTTATGTAAGAAAGCAGTTTAAAAAAATATTAAGTTTATGTATGAATCAAACTTGGTTATCGCGGAAAAAATAAAACCGGATAATCGAACACTTGTACTAAAATAAATGCAATCGTAAATAAAAGCAAGTAAAAAATTGAACCAATTGTAATAATTACTGTTTCCTGGAAAGTGTGAACGTAATAAACGGGGTGGTCTTCATAAACTCCGTGGGGTCGGAGAATTCCCTAAAATATAACCAATTAAAAATAAAACAAATAAACGTTCCACTCACACTTCTATTTCGTGTTATTTTCTAAATAAATTTTCAATTTCCGCTTTGACTAGCATTTTTTCATGTGGCTGTATTTTGACGCTAAAGGGCTCTCGGCCATGACATGTTGAACCGCCTAACTATCACCGAAGTTAAGTCAACATCGAGTCGGGTCAGTAACTAGATGGGTGACTGTTTGGGAATACCAGGTGTTGTAAGCATGTATGTACGGATGATGTAATGGATAATGGCTCGAAATTGTTAATCGGGGAGCCGAGTTTCAATTCCAGTTGGATTCGTTATACTCACTTACGCGCAAATACCTTTGAGAAAGGCATGAACCCACCTAGTTTCCTCCAAGCTATGGGTTAATTAGTAGAGCTTGTATCATTAAATTATTATTAACTAAAAAAAATTCTTACAACCTAAAAAATATCTTCTGGTTTTAAATAACCTGGAAAGGATTGACAACCTGTAGAAACCGAATCAATCAATCAATTTTTTTTAGGCTTATTTACATTCTCTGGAATATAAATTTATAGAACCTACCATGAACAAAAAGTGAGGGATTACTTTATATACTGATTGTAAATTAGAATTCATCCCCCACTTTATATCCACATTATAATTTCTTGTTTATCAAATTCTGATTAGGTATAAATCCATCTCTTGTCCTCCAGCTATGGGTTAAATAGTAAATCATTATTGTCTAAAAAAACAAAGCAAATTCTTGCAATCTAAAAATATTTCCTGGCTTTAAATAACCTGCAAAGGGTTGATAAGCCGTAAAAACTAATCAATCGATCAATTCCACGCCAAAAAAAAATAGTGGAAAGACGTCTTTTTCCTTATCTATTTAAACAGTGGAAAAATATGCTACAGACTTTCCGACCGCTAAGCCAAGGTTGAACCAAAGGTATTAACGTGAAACTTCTTATAAACAGAGCTATTTCGACTCGTGTGTCTATTTTTATAACCAGTGGTTGGTTTGCAAAATCAATATTTATCACCTCTGTCCATTCCTCAGCTTCGCTCCTCGGCCTCCAGGTTGGAATTAATATATATGTTTATCTCTTCAGACGCATTCTCGTCTTTCGGCGACGTCGTGTTCTTGTCTACGAACAGGACGTGGCATAATACGAGGCGAATATGGTCCTTGGCATTCCAACCCCGATGCAACACTTCCTCAACCGCACAAAGCGGGAAGGGTCAGAGTGTTCTAACGCTTGCGTCACACTGGTTGCTGGGTTATCGGCTTTGCTCACACCCACGTTAAAATAACCGTGTCAAATTTATCTCCTTTCGCGGAGGTAAGTAAACATCGGTTTGGTTTGGTTTGTTTTACGGCATATCAACGTCAATGGGTTATTTAATGCCGACAAAAATTTTCATTGCTGGTAATATTTTTTTTTTCCAAAAATGTATTGCTGGTAATATTTTTTTCAACAATGTACTGCTGGTAATAATTTTTCAGAAAAAGTATTGCTGGTATTAAAACCTATTTTTATACTCTCATAGTGTTTTGACACCTTTTGTGGGGGTTAACTATTTGCCCATTGCTGGGACCCTGATCGGTGCTACCACCCGGGGCAAAGTGGACCTGGGAACACCAGCAATTAAGAGGTGGTTCCACGCTCCTCGAAACCTCCTAATCAAAGGCCTTGTTGTCGGATGTAGTTTATCGTCTTATCCAGGACGAGGATGTAGTTTATCGTCATACCCAGGACGCGGATGTAGTTTATCGTCATACCCAGAACGTGTAAACATCGGTATTTGAAATGATCGCTCTGTTTCAATTCGTAAATTTCTACAGTCTGCTTGTACAGGTTTGAGTCTAATTTCATTTTTTTTACCAAGTGTTCAAGCAATAGAAGGCTCATGAGCCTCTCAAGTTAGAGGGTTACTGATTGCGGTTGTTGCACGGGAGAGGAGGATGTAAGAAGTGCATTTCAAGAGGGTATGTAAGAAAAATAACGATTAATCCTAGACTTAAAGATTGTAATGATCCAAGAAGCACCCTCTCGGGAGTCTGTTACGCGAAACAGCGGTTTTTAGAAAGTCCGAATGGAATTTCCTTTTTTCACTAATGAAATACAAAGAAAATGGAGATGATTCTTTCCAATGTATATGCTATGGCAGATCATAACTGCTCATCCAATAAAAGGCCTATGAGCCTCTCAAGGTAGAGTGTTACCGATTGACGTTGTTGCACATAAATATGTTATAAAATCACTACAAATATAGCCATTTTGTTTCAACACTCCCGGTGTCTTATCAAGTGATGATGTTGAATGTAGAATAAATGGTTTTAAAAGTTTCAAATTAAATAACGATCCTTCGCTAGGGGTAAACGCTGTTACATAAGCTAGAATGACCAATCAAAATACAAGTATATGGTAATTCAAAAAACTTGACAACGAAGCAAGGTTATCAATGGGGGGGCGGTGAAGAGGGTAGAGAGACATGATTGAGTTAGATGTAACATTTCTATTCTTTCAACTTTAAATTTTTAGAGGAAAACCAGACATTGACACACTAAATCTGTTAACGGAAGTTATGGGAGGGGGATAGGTCAAAAAGGCATAAAGAGAAAGAGAGAAAGAAGTTGTGATAAAGTGTCATTAGTTTTCTTTGGAATGGACGCTGTTTTTTGCTTTACTTTGAGAGTTCATAAATATTATAATTTTTTATATAAGTTTGAATGTTTAAACGGTCTAAGGAATTTAATTATATGTTAGTTAAAGTTTTTTTTAAAAACTTTATTACACAAAATTTGATATGAAATAGTCGATTAGAAAAATATTCATAGAATTTACATTAAAACACTAAAAAAATTATTTTCAAATATAAGTTTACTTCTAGTTGTAATCGATTATCAAGGCGACGTCCCCATCGGCCTGAACCCCATTCATGAGTTCAATTAGCGACCTTTTTTAGATTGCTAATTTCTCTTACTTAAAATTTAGTTTTAAGTTAATATGGAGTGATATTTGAATGCAACACCAGAGATCTTGCTCTATCATATATTATAAACACATCCATGTAAATTTCATATACACACGTTCTTTTACATCTGCAGTCACTCATACAGGTACACATGTACCGATATACATGGGTAATTTCATGTATTAGTATCCACATATATCTTTTTAAATATTTCCGCATACTTACATATATAGAGGTGTGCCCTTAGAATTCCCTAAACAAGCTACTAACATATATATACCCCTATATGCACACATACACATCCAACAGTACAAGCACACATACATACAAATATATACATACAAATACAGACACGTATAACACTTTGTAAGTACACAATACACATTCATATCGACCAGGTGACCATCATGTTATAAAGGTAATAGTCTATTAAATTTAACTTATCATTATCATTGAAAGTATATGATCTCTATACTAAGTTAAAATTAAAACGGTGTTTACAGTTAACTGTTAGTTCATATCTTTGATTTAAAAGATCAGTCTTATTTTTAAATCTAATTATTTCAAATTTTTCGTTAAGGCATAGGTAACACGGGGCGTATAGGGAGTTACATGTCCGGGCTTTCTTAATCAATTTCCATTTAACCGTAGGTATTTTATTCTTTTCTTTTAGACTCCAAAAGTATTTGGATAATGAAGTCATATACTTATAACATTTCCCCAACTCTGAAACTAAACCAATTAGTAAAATATTTAATCCTAATACTCTTAAGTTAAGCTATAGTTGTGCAGATAACCTAGAGAAAATAATTAAAAAACATAACAACAGAGTCTTTAACAAGTATAGGGACTCAGAAAACTTGATAACTCATCAGGTTGCTAGCAGCCATACTAAGCATAATGGCACGAATAATAAATTATGTTATTGTAGGAATCCTAATAATTGTCCACTAAAAAATAATTGTTTGACTAGTTCTGTAGTTTATCTTAGTACAATATCAACACTAGAAAATCCAAATGTAAAGAAATTTTACACTGGTAGCACCATGAGACCATTCAAGGATCGTTGGCGCGGTCATATGCAATCTTTTAGTAACAGTAACTATAAGAGAGCCCGGACATGTAACTCCCTATACGCCCCGTGTTACCCATGCCTTAACGAAAGATTTGAAATAATTAGATTTAAAAATAAGACTGATCTTTTAAATCAAAGATATAAACTAACAGTTAACTGTAAACACCATTTTAAGTTTAACTTAGTATAGAGATCATATACTTTCAATGATAATGATAAGTTAAATTTAATAGACTATTACCTTTATAACATGATGGTCACCTGGTCGATATGAATGTGTATTGTGTACTTACAAAGTGTTATACGTGTCTGTATTTGTATGTATATATTTCTATGTATGTGTGTTTGTACTGTTGTGTATATAGGGGTATATATATATGTTAGTAGCTTGTTTAGGGAATTCTAAGGGCACACCTCTATATATGTAAGTATGTGGAAATATTTAAAAAGATATATGTGGATACTAATACATGAAATTACCCATGTATATCGGTACATGTGTACCTGTATGAGTGACTGCAGATGTAAAAGAACGTGTGTATATGAAATTTACATGGATGTGTTTATAATATATGATAGAGCAAGATCTCTGGTGTTGCATTCAAATATCACTCCATATTAACTTAAAACTAAATTTTAAGTAAGAGAAATTAGCAATCTAAAAAAGGTCGCTAATTGAACTCATGAATGGGGTTCAGGCCGATGGGGACGTCGCCTTGATAATCGATTACAACTAGAAGTAAACTTATATTTGAAAATAATTTTTTTAGTGTTTTAATGTAAATTCTATGAATATTTTTCTAATCGACTATTTCATATCAAATTTTGTGTAATAAAGTTTTTAAAAAAAACTTTAACTAACATATAATTAAATTCCTTAGACCGTTTAAACATTCAAACTTATATAAAAAATTATAATATTTATGAACTCTCAAAGTAAAGCAAAAAACAGCGTCCATTCCAAAGAAAACTAATGACACTTTATCACAACTTCTTTCTCTCTTTCTCTTTATGCCTTTTTGACCTACCCCCCTCCCATAACTTCCGTTTAACAGATTTAATGTGTCAATGTCTGGTTTTCCTCTAAAAATTTAAAGTTGAAAGAATAGAAATGTTACATCTAACTCAATCATGTCTCTCTACCCTCTTCACCCCCCCCCCCATTGATAACCTTGCTTCGTTGTCAAGTTTTTTGAATTACCATATACTTGTATTTTGATTGGTCATTCTAGCTTATGTAACAGCGTTTACCCCTAGCGAAGGACCGTTATTTAATTTGAAACTTTTAAAACCATTTATTCTACATTGAACATCATCACTTGATAAGACACCGGGAGTGTTGAAACAAAATGGCTATATTTGTAGTGATTTTATAACATATTTATGTTATAATATTTAAATAAATAATTAAATCTGCTCTACTCTGTATTGAGCACTCTTTTAAGAGTAATAATTGTTGGTTATTGGAATTTATTCCGTATATACCAATCCCATACTTGTATATATATATATATATATATATATATATATATATATATATATATAGAAGTCAACACTTAGAGGCGACAGTCTGTTTCATGCTAGATGCAATCGTCAGGCAACTCTTTATATATATATATATATATATATATGTCGCTCTCTCTCTCCCTCTCTCTCTCTCTCTCTCTCTATATATATATATATATATGTGTGTGTGTGTGTGTGTGTGTGTGTGTGTGTGTGTGTGTGTGTGTGCAGAGAGAGCGAGAGAGAAACAGAAAGAAAGAAAGAAAGAAAGAAAGACTGCCAGACAGACAGATGGATACACAGACTGACAGAAAGAAAGAAAGAAACAAAAATAAGCAGGCATAAATATAGATATGAACATAGATAGATAGATAAATAGATAGATATAGACACAGAAAAGCAGAGATAGATAGATAGATAGATAGATAGATAGATACACAGAAAAGCAGAGATAGATAGATAGATAGATAGATAGATAGATAAGTAGATAGAGACACAGAAAAGCAGAGATAGATAGATAGATAGATAGATATGAACAGACTAAGATAGATAGATAGATAGATAGATATAGACACAGAAAAGCGGAGATAGATAGATAGATAGATAATCTAGTACATAATGGCACGCATTAATGAAGGTGTAAAACATGTTAAGACCTATATGAACAAGACATAAGCAAACCAGAAAAGCAAATCGTTTTTGTTTATTACGAGCACAATGACCTTCTCAAACGTCCCTACGCGAATATCTGCCAAGTTTTAACATGGCTAACTCATAACGAAACAATATAATCTTCTAGTAAAGCAATTCGAAATTCAACATTTTCTTTTCATGTTCCATGTTCTTTATAAGAATCACAAAGCAGGATTCGACATATCGCACAAAGTCGTTCACAATAAGCCTTTTGACTACAATTATTGATCTTTGCAGAAAACAGAAGATAAATATGACAACTGAGAATGAGTAAAACAATCAAATGCAACCGAGCAACGATTAACGGTGATTAAAAGCGATAAGTAATCCCGACTAGCAGCATGGCCCGGCGTTGCCCAGGCTTGATTCAAAAATCGTACGACTCATACAGCAATCACTGTCACTTGACTTAAAATATTTTTGCCCTTCCTTGCCTTTAAAGGAGTGCCCTTTGCCGTGCTGATGTTGCTACATGCCTTACTTCTTGCCTATCTCACACTGTGATTTTTTTACTAAGCTCTATACTAAACATTAAATCTGTTACGAAAAAAGAACTAAACAAAATGAACACAAAACGATCAGCTTTAAAAAGGGACTCGTAACTTGAAAAAACGAATGAAAAAAGAATGTTAACAACAAATATTTTTTCACACCCAACTCAGTTCTGCGGAATCAGAATCAACGTTGAGTTTAAGCAAGCGAATGAGCCAATTGGAGTAAAGAGCCATGCAGATTTAAATTTTTCCCACTTGTGACGAATGCAGCTATCGATATTTTGTTGCATGCTAGCATGCTAGTTAACATTCGTGTCAGTCAGCTGTTGGCTCTCACGCTGGCCAATAGAATCTACATGAAAACTACCGTAGAAGCATGAAAAAATCGATTATTTTCCACTATCGATGGGAGTTGGCAAATGCAAAGTCGGTCTTGGCCTTTCCGCTAACTTGGAGTATGTGCATGTAAATTTTGGTGCAAATCCGTCGGAAATTGCGGCCGTGCATTCGTTACACACACACACACACACACACGCACACACACACACACACACACACACACACACACACACACACACACACACACACACACACACATCCTGCTTTTATAGATAGAGATATGAGAACGAGATCATTGGTTATCCCAAGAGCCTATCATGGCAGCTGTCAGGTTAAAATCTGGCAGTCTTTTTATATACTGTTCAGCGTATCGGTGGTCATGACTCTCAATAGACCCCGTTTCTTTATTATCCATGAATTACCACGACTTCTTGGGAAAGATGGGGGAGTGATCCAAAGCTAGAGAATACAGTCTCCCTTACTGTTTAACCCATATCTGGGTTGGAGAGATGAAATGGATTTATCCCTTTCCTATCGGTGTGTGAGTGAATGTTGTAGACTTTTGAACTCGGTTCGCCGATTCCACAAAATGAATCGCTAATTTCGAAGTACGTCGACGCCACATAGAAAACTGCCATGCTTCTCGTGCTGATCCAATAGCGTATACCTCTCTATGGCTAAGTAGTATTATGAGATTCGGTCTGTGTGGAAAAGATTAAAAGTTCATTTCAGTAGATAATTACGGCAAAACTAGCAATAAAATTGTTGTGGATTCCGGGAGTGGAATCTTGCACAAATAAATAAACAATGCCAGTAATTGAGATAGAAAAATAAGTGTATTAAACGTAAGAATACAGACTTTTTTTTTTTTTAAGCGTATCACCCCAAGCAAGGCTGGAGGCCACTATCACGCAAGGGGTTATAGAAGGGTTGGAGGAAGAGCAGATAGGAGTGGTAAAGGAGAGGATGTGGAGAAAGAGAAAGACAGTGGGTCGATCAAGGCAAGGGGGTTACAGAAGATTTGGAGCGAGAGCAGATAGGAATGAAAGGTGAAAGGATGTGGAGAAGGGAAGTGGATAGATCAAGGCAACTGGAGATGTCGATTGACGCTACACTTAAACCGTTGGAGATTGTATTTGTCAGGGAAACAGTAATAGGGAAGGGACTTCCATAGGCGAGATGTGCGAGACATGAAGCTATTGGAGTAGAAAAGACGTCTACATCTAACAGTTTTAACGGTGTAGGGGTGGGAACGGGATGCCAGCCCCGTAGGACGTTTAAATTCATGAGGCCTAGGGACAAGCGAAAGCAGCTCCTCGGAGCAATTACCGTGAAAGTATTTGTAAAAAAGACAGAGCGAGGCAACATCGCGTCTGTGAGAGAGCGACTGCAGACGAGATGACAGATCAGGGCCAATCACTTTGCATATCCGTCTCTGGATCTTATCAAGAACCCTGGGGCAAACAGCAGGGGCCCCAGACCATATATGGCAGCAATACTCCATGCAAGGGCGAATGGTCGATTTATAGACTTGGAGGATCGATTCCTTTTAGAAAAATTTCCTGGCTCGGCACAGGGAACCAACTTTCCTTGCGGTGGATGATGCAACTGACTCGATGTATTTGTTCCATCTCAAATCAGCGGACAGCGTGAGACCGAGCAGCCGCAGAGAGGAGCTCTCGAGAAGTTGGTCTTCAGACATTCTAATGGGATGCAGGGTTGGATCCTTGTGGTGGTTAATAGAGAGCAGTTTTGTTTTAGAGGCGTTAAAGTTAACCATCCATTTCTCGCCCCAGTTCACAACCGATTGGAGGTCCTTTTCAATTTGAGCTGCCAGGTTAACTTTGTCAGCATCACTAGATTTGTGTTTGAGGCAGGACTTGAAGTGAAGATTAGTAGTCCAGGAATGCGGGTTAGTAGAAAGTATATGTACAAGTCTCTGTAAGTGAAGCCGTAATTATCTCTCTCTCTCTGGACTCTCGTATAACTCTCTGGGAACACCCTGTGTACTGTCTCCGTATCTCTCACCCTGACTCAACGTATCTCCACCTTGACTCAACGTATCTCAACCTGCAGGTATTCTCTCTGTCAGTATAAGTATACTTTGGACGAGTCCATCTTGTGTAGAAGGGGTCTGCCCCACAACAAAAATTATGAAGCATTTCATCGGCCTGATCGGCTTATTAACATAACCAAATATCGGCGAACATCCGTTTGTAAAACAGAGACACGTGAACACCAATAACCGGCCGGCTTCTCACGTGAAGCGTTTTGCGAGATCTTAAATTTTAGTTGCTATATGAGTATCTTTCATATTTCTTTCCATTAAATAGTTTTAAATACTCAGTTTTTTTTAATCATTTCACTGGAAGCAAGGCGATAAAGCCGCAAAGACGCAAGGGGTTACTTTTGGTTCCAATCTCATCAGGAATGACTGCAAGAACATCCTTCTCCCCAAATTTATAGATAAAGCGTACAGATGCTTGCTGGGGATTCTCCCACTTAATAAAAAAAATGGACCCCTTCTCGTTCTCATCCGCCATATTTTTGTTCTTTAGTCTTAAAGTCAGAACGCTATAATCACTTGACTGTATCCCTTTTACATGTTAGCATCATTCTTACTTTGTGGACTTTTTACCTTATTACTGTTGTTTTACCTATTTTTATCTTCCATATTTGTATTATTTGCTAAGTATTATTTTGCTCTGTTCTTTTTTCTTGTTGTTTATTGGAAATTTTGTCAATTTCTTAGGCTTTTTGTCAATTACACTTAACCATGGCCAGTTACTTTAAAGTTACCGAGAGTGAAAGAAACGGAGAAAAACCGATAGAAAAAATTGGATAATAAAAGAGAAATACTGAAAAAGGCAGAAAATAACTGACGTGGCATTTAAATTTGTAAAAATCGCGGTTGTCAATAAATCAAGAAACTGGAAGCGAGTTCCACAAGCGAGAAACGCGAAGAAGCTATTAGCATAGAACTTACAGTTGCATCTCTCTATTTCGACAGTAAAATAATACGACCTAAATTCCAATCTAGTACTGCGCTTAAATTTGTGAAGTCGAAGTAGCAAAGAGGAAAGCTAATCAGAAAAATAGCCATTAAAATATTTACAGAAAAGGCAGGGGGAAATTACATGACGGTGATTGGAAAGTGACTGAAACCGAGATGCCAGGTCACGGCTGATAACATTACAGATTCTTCTTTGGATTTTGTGAAAAATCTCTCGATACACAGCAGAAGCACCAGAGGGCACTTCGACATGGTGTAATCTTTAGCAAGCTTGTCTCGCTAGATTAATTACGACTGAATAGTGAGTTCGATCCTCACTGGATGCTCCACATTTTCGGCCTTGTGCCACATCTAAGCTACGCTTAGAAGATCACCATAGCAGATGTGACAACAATATTCAAATGCAGGAATGAACGGTAGACTTATAAAAGTTCCTGATAGATTCTGGTAAGAAGATTTGTCTAGCACGACACAGGGAACCAACTTTCTCAGTAATTGATTCATGAAAATATTCTTGATTGTAATTAATGTCAAAATTCTAACATTAAAACTGTTTACTCATGTACGACTTATATATTTACTTCTGGATTTGTTTTTTATCATTTCATGTCAAGCAAGACAATAAAGCCACTAAGATGCTAGGAATTACTGAAACTGAAGAAAACTAATAAATTATTGAGGAGAAATGACAATAACAGAACATGGTTCAAAGAGAAAAAGATGATGATTGATGTTGCATTTAAATATTTGAAGATCATATTTGATAGTAAAACAAGAATCCAGAAGAACGTTCCATGAGTGAAAAGTGTGAGAAAAGAATTGGTTACATGTAGCAATTTCAACAGTAAAATGAAGTGACCTAACTGCCAATCTAGTACTGCACTTAAATTCGTGAAGTTAAGGTACCAAAGAGGAAATTTCATCAGAACAATTACCATGAAAATAATTATAGAAAAGACACAGGGAAGCTATGTTACAATGTAAGTCAAGATGCCAAGTCAGAACCAATAATGTTGCAGATTCTTCCTTGGATTTTCTCAAGAACCACAAAAAATATAGCAGAAGCACCAGACCAGATGTAGCAACAATATTCAGTGGATGTAGAAAAGGTAGGCTTCTAACTGTGCAAGATAGACAATCTTTTCTCCACAGATCTAACCAACTTTCCTAGCCGCAAGTTTGATATAATCGTTCCAATTCATATCAATGGAAAACGTTATTTATTCATGTAAGACATATATTTACTTCCGGTTTTTTTTTTATTATTAATCATTTCATTAAACATTTGAAGAGACTATTTGACAGGAAAGAAAGAATCCAGAAGAGCGTTCCATAAGTGAAAGGTGTGAGAGAAGAAACTATTAAAATAGAACCTGCGGTTACATGTAGCAATTTCAACAGAAAAATGAAGTGACCTAACTGCCAATCTAGTACTTCGTGAAGTTAAGGTACCAAAGAGGAAATCTCATCAGAACAATTACCATGAAAATATGTATAGAAAAGACGCAGGGAAGCTACATGACGACGGTGAGAAAGTGGCTGAAGCCGAGATGAAAGATTTTTTTTATTGATTTGTTTGTTTAACGACATATCAACTCCTCATAGGTTATTTAATGGCGAAATTTAATTTTCTTCGTAGCTTTAAAATAATAAAATTATTTTATTCTGTTTTCATAATTGAATACATGGTAGATAATACTCAGCTTTTGTGCATATACATGTTTGTCTAGACATAATTACTGTAGTGTGTTTTATATGTGTTTTACAAAATATATAGCAGAAGCACCAGACCAGATGTGGCAACAATATTCAATGAATGGAGAAAAGGTAGACTTATAACTGTGCAAGATAGACAATCTTTTCTCTACAGATCTAACCAACTTTCCTAGCCGCAGGTTTGATACAATCATTCCAATTCATATCAATGGAAAACGTTAGACCGAGTTGAGTTAATCTCCAGGAGGTTATCAACAGCCATGCTGTTATGTTTTAGATGACACAGAGCAGGTGTCCCCAACTCAAGGACGCAAAAGTGTCATTACATGTTGAAGCGGGGCGCTGCGGAACAGAAGCAGGTACGTTGCCATGTTATTACCAGGCGTGTATCAACTTTGAAGTCGGTTTACTGATAAAAAAATAGTTTCTTGCATCATATTCAGAGATTGGTGGTGGTGGTGGGGGGTAAAATTTTCACCGGGTGTCAGATTTCTCTAATATGAGTTGCCAAATTTATTTATTATAAAATTAAAAAAAGACCGTGGCATTGTCGCAAAGTATATTAGTAAAGCTCTCGTCAGGACGCTGATGAAAAATTCGACGTAATCGGTAGGGGAGGGGGCGATGTCAAATTTTCTTCCCTCTCTGAAGAGGAATTAGAATCGATCCTGCTGACTTTCAAATTGTTTGACTGGTTTGGTTTGATTTGGTTTGTTTCATGACATATCAACCTCAATGGGTTATTTAATGCCGACAAGATTTTTACTGCTAGTAATATTTTTTGTCTTTCAAAAATGTATTGCTGCTAAAAGATTTTCTTCAAAAATATATTGCTAGTAATATTTTTCTTTTTCAAAAATGTACTGAGGGTAATAAGTTTTTTTCCAAAAATGTATTGCTGGTATTAAAACCTATTTTTACACTCTCATAGTGTTTTGACCCTAGTTTTGGGGTTAACTATTTGCCCATAGCTGGGACTCTAACAGGTGCTACCACCCCGGGTCAGGGTGGACCTGGGAACACCAGCAATTAAGAGGTGGTTCCAAGCTCCTCAAAACCTCCTGATCAGAGGCCTTGCTGTTGGATGTAGTTTATCGTCTTACCCAGGACGCGGATGTAGTTTATCGTCATACCCAAGACGCGGATGTAGTTTATCGTCTTACCCAGGACGCGGATGTAGTTTATCGTCATACCCAAGACGCGGATGTAGTTTATCGTCTTACCCAGGACGCGGATGTAGTTTATCGTCATACCCAGGACGCGGATGTAGTTTATCGTCTTGCTCAGAACGCGGATGTAGTTTATTGTCATACCCAGGACGGTTGATTGACTGTCTGTTTGCACTTGGTGTGTAAGTCAAACTCAGTAATGCTATTGCAAAAGTAAGGAAGAGAGCGAGAGGGGAATTTATGAAATTTATTAAAATTTTAGGAAAATACCGGCCAGAAAAATGGTCCGCGAACCGTGTTTCTGAGACCCCTGTGTTAGGGTAATTAATCCAACATTGATAATTGTTTCATGTAGTAACATTGATTTCATATGTGTACGTTGTTGGGAAAGGATATATTAATGGTGTGATTTTACAAGAGTGTGGGATGTGATACATGATGAGTTTCATGTGGTGACTAAGATTTTGGTTCTTTAGCAAGTCATTCTACTAATTCTACTTGTACCAATTAACCCAAAACTACCTGCCGCATTGTCTGATAATGGGCGACTAAACGCCCCCACCCTCACCCGGCACTTTCGTCGAGGAAGGTGGTTAGCCACCTAACAGGATAAAATACAAGTCCTATCAAAAGGCGATAAACCTTCTTGTATGGTCAACGGCCATCTTGCACAGTGACACGGCATTTGGGTTGAGGGTTTTCTAGAGTGAAGTCAACGGCTAACATCCCCGATGGAATCAACGGACGCGTGTCCATGACCAAGGCAAAACTTCAATATATGTATATAAGATTGGACATTGAGGTCAACATTGCTTTAACTCAATCATCAGGCCATAACTATAGCATACCTTAAAACTATATTTTTCACCCTTACACACAGACACACACACACTCACGCACACACACACACACATATATATATATATATATATATATATATATATATATATATATATATATATATATATATATAGGCTTTTTGTAGCAGCTACAGGAGAAGGTCTGGCAACCTAGAGGAGCACCGGTTTTACAGCGCTGTACTCTTGCTCAGCGGCTTTCATCGGAAAGGAATGTTGCCTGGTAGAGCTTAACTTTCCCTCTCGACAGTCTCTCTAGTTCCTTCGCAGGAATTGGTTCCACAAGAAGTGAAGGTCCTTTTTTAAGTGGTTCTTTGATATCTTCTTGTAATGCCCGCGTCGGTTACAGACGAGTTTGCTGAACAGGGGAATTTTATGGCATTTAAATACATGCTCCTCTATTTGAAACAAATAGAAAAATGTTTGCGAATAACGCGTGACTGTAAGTAAATAATCAGTTAATTCTGAGCTTTTGATCAGTGAGCATCTCAAGTACTACATGTGGCTCTTGATGAAAATTGTGAGACTCTCTCTGAACTGTACCGGAAAATAATTTCGTACAATTTGAAATCTGTATTTCCGAATGTTGAATTTGCACTCAGATCGTTCATGTGCATGATGGTGACCAACTGTACAGGTGAATGTTCTTTTTTAAGACGGGAAAATTATTAAAAAATAATCTGCTTCGTAACACAATGGGGCATCATCGTTTGAACTGGCTTTCACTCATGTACATGAAAAATGATATCCTATTCCTGAAGACCATTGACTTCAAGCCAATAATAAAGTAGTTCTCTGAAAAGAAATGCCGCAAATGCTTGGTATAATAAGAAATTCGTAATAATTTCATACTGTGCCATCTAATCTGTGTGGATTACTGAGTTTTTCAAGCCTTATTTCTTGTTCAAATGTTTATCATGTTGATTAGTTGCTGCCGTACAAATTTTAATGTATGTATTACGTTCAGATTTAATGTATGTATTACATTCAGATATAATTTATGTATTACATTCAGATTTAATTTATGTATTACATTCAGATTTAATTTATGTATTACGTTCAGATTTAATGTATGTATTACATTCAGATTTAATTTATGTATTACATTCAGATTTAATTTATGTATTACGTTCAGATTTAATGTATGTATTACATTCAGATTTAATTTATGTATTACGTTCAGATTTAATGTATGTATTACATTCAGATTTAATGTATGTATTACATTCAGATTTAATTTATGTATTACATTCAGATTTAATTTATGTATTACGTTCAGATTTAATGTATGTATTACATTCAGATTTAATTTATGTATTACATTCAGATTTAATTTATGTATTACATTCAGATTTAATTTATGTATTACGTTCAGATTTAATGTATGTATTACATTCAGATTTAATGTATGTATTACATTCAGATTTAATTTATGTATTACATTCAGATTTAATTTATGTATTACGTTCAGATTTAATGTATGTATTACATTCAGATTTAATTTATGTATTACATTCAGATTTAATTTATGTATTACGTTCAGATTTAATGTATGTATTACATTCAGATTTAATTTATGTATTACGTTCAGATTTAATGTATGTATTACATTCAGATTTAATTTATGTATTACATTCAGATTTTTCTTTTCGGAAAATATTTTAAAAGTTTTATTTATTGGTTATGTTGATAAATTTCTTTGATTATTTTTTTTTTCAATTTCAATCATTGTCAAGTTTAATACTAAAAAGTTCCGGCTCAAACGTAAGTGAAAGTGATTCCATTTGCATAAAGCTCTCAAAAACCCGAAAACTATGCCTGACATAATTCTTTCCCGAATAGGGTCCAATCTACCAAAATCATGGATTAGTCCCTGAGGTCCGTATCATAAGGATGAAAAGGCATTTATTCTACAAATATTTATTTCCAACTCCTTTCTTTGTTAATGCACTTAACCCAACCGAAACATTCAGCTAATAACTGGGGTCGACTTAAAAATCCACCTTGCTTTATTGGAATATAGTAAGGTACCACTAATAAAATACCAGTCACATATACTAAGGTACCATTAATAAAATATCAATCACATATACTAAGGTACCACTAATAAAATATCAATCACATATACTAAAGTACCACTAATAAAATATCAGTCACAGAGATAGAACAATTTTCAAAGCCATGTCCTTTCTGGATGTAAACAATCATGGCTGCCAACAATTTTCATATCAATAAATTGCCATATATTCTTGAAAAAAAAAACAGCGTATCGATTTCGTCTTCTCCATGATTTTTAATTTAGAATTTTATTTCTCTTAGGTTAGCTGACATTCTAGACTGAAGAGAGTAATCTACCCTGTTATTTAACCCATAGCTGGAGAGAGAAATGATGGACATTTGTGTGAAAGAGAGCGCAACAGACTGGGCGATTATTTAAACACGTCACGCCTGGTTTACTTTCCGCCCCGATAACATTATACGGCCCACACATATCAAGAATTCAGATAATAACTGCGTCAGACTTAATCATCTACTTTGCTATATCGGGACATGCTAAGGTACCACCATAGACTTCATGAAAAGATATCGGAAAAAGCATTTTAAATAATTTTAATATCTTCTTTTAAGTTAAATTTTAGTTTTATTTGAAAGAAGATAAGCTAAAGCTAATCCGTAAAAAAAAAACAATTAATTTACGTCTGCAAATAAAGTTTTTAGGCATTTCTAAAACATATGCACTCATGAATCACTGGACGTCCATTCCACACGTATAAAGGAAACAACACATTTGAAAATATCTTAGAAATCCAATATTTATCCGACAGATTTGTTTCAAATTAAATTAATAAATTTAAGGATTAACTGGATTTTGTAAAAAAGTAATGCTTACTATTTACTTAAACATAGCTAAAATAACGTTTACGCAAGGTCATAAATCAATAATAGTTTTCTAATGTCATCCCGATTATAAAAAAACGTCGGAAAAATTGAAAAAATATTTTGAAAAATATGAAGGAACAACAGTATAACAATCAAGATATTGGTATTTTTTATGTTTGAAAATAAATTAGCGTTATCCACCCAATAGTTTAAGAATATAATGTTTTTATATACGCTTTTATGAAATTTAGAATAAATGATTTTAATGATAATGTTTATACTTCATATAAATTAGATTGTATAAAAAATAATTAAAAACTAGTTAAATGATACTTTTGAGTTGAATTTATTGCCTTTTTCTTACCTGTTTAATGTTATAAAATATTTAATAATGTTATAAAAGCAATAACTATATAAATAAATATATAAATATAAAATATAAATATAAATAAATTATAAATAAATATAAATAAATAATTACTAATTTATATAAATAAATATAATAAATATAATAAATATAAATAAATAATTAATAATTTATATAAATAAATATAATAAATATAAATAAATAATTAATAATTTATATAAATAAATATAATAAATATAAATAAATAATTAATAATTTATATAAATAAATATAAATATAAATAAATAATTAATAATTTATATAAATAAATATAATGAATATAAATAAATAATTAATAATTTATATAAATAAATATAATGAATATAAATAAATAATTAATAATTTATATAAATAAATATAATAAATATAAATAGATAATTAATTATTTATATAAATAAATATAATAAATATAAATAAATAATTAATTATTTATATAAATAAATATAATAAATATAAATAAATAATTAATTATTTATATAAATAAATATAAATAAATAATAATAATAATGTTATGTTAATAATTAATAATTTTATAAAATATTTAATTGCACCTAATGAAGTCTTTTGAAATTATTTTAATATTAAATTTTTTTAAACTAAATGTTAAAAAAGGGAAAAATTGATAAGGACTGTTGATTGTAGTCACAAAATTATTTCCTTTTTGAAATTACGTACAAAAAATAATTTAACAGTTGTAAAATTTAAAAACGAAATTAAAATTATCTTAAAAATGTTCACTCTAAAAAATGGCTTTTACATTTTTCGAATTTTTAAACATGGCTTTATTTATTTAAAAAAATATCACTTGTTTCGAAGAACAAAGGAATGAATTTTAAAGTTGCACTGAAAAATTAATTTTTTTTCCTGTTAAATTAAAAATAAAATAATGTTTTATTAAATTATGCAAGCAACAGCTCTCCAAAAAAATTTAAAAATATGAAAATAAAATGTTTTATTGAATTAGTTTTGGCATGGTTTGGGTCGAATTTTCCGTATGTTCACACACTAAACTCTTTTTTTTTTTACTGAAATGACTTCAGAGATTTTTAGGCAATAATTAACCTTATCTGAAACAAAAATAAAAACCGGTGTGACATAAGGACAGTTTAATAAGACCTAAACATATGAAAGTGAATTTATACATTTTTTGTTCTTGAGAATTTACAACAAACATATTAAACACTATTTACTTATGAGTTTGTTTATTTACAGGAATAATTTTATATTTACATTCTAAAACCTGATACATTTGTAAAATTAAAGGCAATGCAATATTCATCATTTATCAGTTCATAAAGAAATAAATATGAAAACAATTCTAATCATCGCTTTTTAAAACAATAAACATTGCCGACGAGTGAAAGTAGTTAAAATAATAGCGGTGTCAAGGAAAAAAACCGTCCTTTTATGGGCACGAAGGTTTGCCGATTTTTCCTTATAACTGTCAAAATGAAATTAAACGCGAGCGCACCACATTGAAAAGGTGAAACGCGATACCTAAAACGTGGGGTGAAACTGACCCCTCTAAATATTTCTACAAAGTTTTGTTAAAAATAAATAACCTATTTTTATACAATTCATTGATTAATGAGTAAGTAGTGAAAGTTTCGTTTCAGTCTGATTATTCCATGTTTTTTGGTCTATTTTTAAAAGAGCAGACGATAGTGTTTTTCTTTTCTTTTTAGTTATTTACTGTTTA
Source organism: Acanthosepion esculentum (assembly GCA_964036315.1). Classification (NCBI taxonomy): domain Eukaryota; kingdom Metazoa; phylum Mollusca; class Cephalopoda; order Sepiida; family Sepiidae; genus Acanthosepion; species Acanthosepion esculentum. Next base: position 100,599,256 of record OZ038492.1, on the reverse strand, counting down.
CATTGCGAAAAAAAAACGCATCCATTTAGAATGCCACATACAATATACATCCATATGTTGAAAAAAAAAAAGGCAGACAATGAACAGGTTCATTGTTATCAGTAAGATAATGAATAGACCGAGAGAAAGATGAACAAGTTTAGACATATTGGTAAAATAAACTCCAGATCAACACACACAAATATATGAGTGTGTGCGCGCGCGCACACACACACACACACACGCGCACACACACACACACACACACACACACACACACACACACACACACACACACACACACACACACACAAATAAATGCGCACTGATCGACATACATAATTATCCGCCCATCTAAGCACTCGCCCTCGATTTGACACTAGTTGGAACTTGTCAGTCAAGTTTATTTCAAGGACAACGTTTAAAGATATTAAAAAACAGAGAGCAGTGGGAATGGACGATCGGTCGGCGTAGACTTAGAGGCAAGAAAGAATTACAAAGCAGCAAAGAAGACGAAATTTGATTGGCTGATAGGTTTTGAAGGTCAACGTTAAATACGCTGAAGAAAGTCGACAGAAAAGAAATGACGAAGAGTTTATAAAAACACAGGCTTTTTATTTATTAAACAAAGGGAAAAAAATCTCCGAATGTAGAAGGTGGTCCTTTTATCGTCTGCTACGTAATCAAAAGTGACTATAAAAAATTTTGAATAAAAATCTTAAGACTGAAAATTAGTGGAAAAAAAAAACAAAAACGTAATGCATTTGTCGTGACGAGAAGTAAGTGAAGAGGTCATGCACAACAGTTTGTGCCATAGACAAATATTTTTACCATGAAAATAGGTAATGTTTTTACTAAAATAATACTTGAATTTATTTATTATATATACATATACGCGGTCCAGCCAGGTCTGGGACAAGGGTTGAAAAGTGCATAGGAGGTTTAAACAATTTTTACACCAGTCCACATACGTTTGGGTTACCAAACCATTTTAAACTTGTGTCACGTTCCGAATGGCCCTACAGTTAAATTCATTTATTATACATTAATAAAAGTCATTTATAATCTATACTAAATACATAATTTATTCTAAAATAGAAGCACCATAATCAGTCCAATGTGGTCGTAGGGTCGCTGTAGCGTGCCCACGACAAGGTAGACCTGGCGGACTCCTTCCCTTCCCTAGGTTGCTACTACTACTACTACTACAATAATAATAATTAGTTGAAATAATAAAAATAATCCTATTATAATAGCTTGTCCCTCGCTTAATTAGTTCAAACGAACGTCACGCCATGCCAATACGTCATAAATAATGGACTATTGGAAAATACATTGCTTTCAGTGAGAAAACGAAAGACAGAAAAGATGAAGGGAAATTAGAACTGGAGAAAGAGAATTAGATTAAGCTGATCTTAACCAAAAGGCCGAGAAGCGATGTTTACTCGTTCCCGCACGAGGACGAGATGTGACACAAGGTCTTTTTACAGTGGGGACCCGAGCGCGGACACCCGGACAAAAATTGCCCACAGCCGCCACAACCGTCGGTTGCGCTGGCCTCGATGCGAGCGCCGATCCCTCCCTCTGGTGCAATGGGAGGGCGCACCTCTTCAGTATAATTTTCTCAGTTGCCCCTCCGTCCTTAGACAGAGAAGCCCCTGAACGCACTCTGCCCAAAGACAGAGACGCAACTGAGAGATGATAAGCAATCTTAGCCAAAAGGCCGAGGAGCGATTGTATTTTCTTGCTGCCCTACGCTGGCAGGATGTGACACAAGGTCAGTTTAATGTGGGGAGTCCCGGCGCGTGTTCCCTGGGCAAGTCCAAAAATAGCCCAGCTTCTGCACCCATCGGTTGCGCTGGCATCGGTAGGTAGTACACTTCGCCAAACGACCGAGAAGCGATTTTATTTAATAAGGGTATACTTTATTTGTGGCACAAGGAAACGATGGCAATGGCATTTTTCAGACGTACAGTATTGAGAAACCGAGTAAGGTGAAAGAAAGAAAGAAAGGCAGGCAGGTAGGTAGGTAGGTTTAACATCTGCCAATACATCCTCATGAATAATGGACTAATCGGTTTTGACTGCGTAGGAAAACGAAAAAAAAATAACTACGAATGTTAGAAAGAAGGAAAGATAAAAGTGTTTAACGTCTGTTTCAGTGAAATGGAAAAAAATTCTCAGTTTCAAATCTTTTCATTTGTACCCACTTCTTAAAATAACGACATTTATGATTGTTATTGCAATATTTTGTTAAAGTTGACAAGCTCAAATATTTAACGATGTGATAGGGAAATTTCTACGGATATTTTAATGTCGTAGAACTTACTCGTTGAGCATATTCAATCATTATCTGAAGAATTTAGATTAATTAGGAAATTCAAATAGGAAAATCGTCGAATTTTCACAGGTCTAACTAGTTATTATTATTATTATTATTATTATTATTATTATTATTATTATAGTTATAATATAAAAAGAAAAATGACAAACGCATGAACCCCCCAAAAAACACACTTAATTCTCCAAAGATAAATCGAATGCTTTAAGAGCCCTTTGTACCACAGGAGTGATAGATAACAATAGATAAATAATAATAGAAAACACAATATCTTATATGTCTATATTTCTGAGATGAGGTATTATGTACACTATTTACATTACTCGGACTATTGTCCTCATCTTTGTCGCCATATTTATTACAACGTTTCGGCCTTTCAGTATCTGTCTATATTTCTGAGATGAGGTATTATGTACACTATTTACATTACTCGGACTATTGTCCTCATCTTTGTCGCCATATTTATTACAACGTTTCGGCCTTTCAGTATCTGTCTATATTTCTGAGATGAGGTATTATGTACACTATTTACATTACTCGGACTATTGTCCTCATCTTTGTCGCCATATTTATTACAACGTTTCGGCCTTTCAGTATCTGTCTATATTTCTGAGATGAGGTATTATGTACACTATTTACATTACTCGGACTATTGTCCTCATCTTTGTCGCCATATTTATTACAACGTTTCGGCCTTTCAGTATCTGTCTATATTTCTGAGATGAGGTATTATGTACACTATTTACATTACTCGGACTATTGTCCTCATCTTTGTCGCCATATTTATTACAACGTTTCGGCCTTTCAGTACCTGTCTATATTTCTGAGATGAGGTATTATGTACACTATTTACATTACTCGGACTATTGTCCTCATCTTTGTCGCCATATTTATTGCAACGTTTCGGCCATTGTACGCTCCGGCCTTCTTCAGGTGGTTGGAATGTCGAACTGAACCCTTTCTTTCGCTCACTGGGGTAGACTGTTCTAGTTCCACGTGCCAAGTTTAATGGATGCCAGTTATCAGTTATCTCGTGTTACATCCCCTCTCCAAGTTCTCCACTGCCTTAACCGGGTATTGAACTCACACTCTTTGGGTCCTCTCACTGGATCTAACTAACTCCTTTATCCACTGTGCTATGTGTCCTTAAACATGGCACGTGGAACTAGAACAGTCTACCCCAGTGTGCGAAATAAAGGGTTCAGTTCGACATTCCAACCACCTGAAGAAGGCCGGAGCGTACAACGGCCGAAACGTTGTAATAAATATGGCGACAAAGATGAGGACAATAATCCGGATAATGTAAATAATGTACAATATTTTATATATATGCAGGGTGTCTATAAAATTCGTGTGCACTTTAAAAATGAATAACTTTATTTGTATTTGCGATAGAAATAATCTGTAAAAAATGTTATAAAGTTTAACGTGCCTAGTTTTAAGTATAGCTAAAATAACTAATGTGATTTCAGGCATTACTGTAAATCAGTTGGCAAATGTTTTCCGTGAACTGCAAAATCGTATTAACTTTTGTATTGCTAATGATGGAGGACATGTGGAAACTTAAATAAAATTTCAATAAAACCTTAAAAAATATAGATTTACTTCTTTCTAATACTTTTTACAAATTATTTCTATCGCAAATACAAATAAAGTTATAATTTTTTTAAAGTGCGCACGAACTTTATGGACACCCTGTGTGTGTGTGTGTGTGTGTGTGTGTGTGTGTGTGTGTGTGTGTGTGTGTGTGTGTGTGTGTGTGTGTGTGTGTGTGTGTGAAATAGTTTCTCCTTTATTTACCCATGAGTTACTCCATTGTGATAGCAGAGTTGTCTAAGCGCATGGGCACTTTGGGCATTTGCCCGGGGGGGGGGGACTGGGTCACGACCATAGGGGCCCCATACTAATCTGTGTATGTTAAGTTACTTGTGTTACAGATGCCTCTTTCTAGGAAATATTAAAAACAGAAATTACTACGACAAGCCACGGAAATTGCGATTTGTGAAAAAATATGTCATACGAGAAAGATCTATTTCATTTGAGTTGGTTCTCGAATAAAAAAAAGAAAGTGGGAGAATGTCTCCCTTTTTACCCAGAAGAATCTGGAAATGGCGAGAACTTCTTCAAAAAGGTTGCCCACTTTTATAAATTGAAGGGCAATTTTGTCCTGTCAGTTCAGTTCACTTGGAGGCAATTTGGCTATCAAGGAAAAGATCAAAGAATTGACCCTGACTCCTGACGATCAGTCATTGCACTGTCCAATCACAGACTTGCCGGTAAAACTCTTATTTCTATCTTTTAATATTTGTAACTAAGTCTACTGTTGACTTTCTGTTGGAGACAATATTATCTTCTTTTTTTTTTCTCTGGATTCATTTAATTCTTAATTTTCCCTTAGACTGAATCAACATTGTTTTAATGTTTAATTGTAATATATTTATATTTTTACTTTTGTAAATAAATTATTTGTATTGTTATAAAAATCTAGCGTTCATAGCATTTCTTTATTCTTCTTTTCTTTCATGTTGCTACGAAACTTCACGAGTCAATGAAAACCTATCTTCAGGAACCTAGAGATCAATTTAGTGAATACAAATTCAAAGCCAGGAGTATGTGTCCAGATACAGATTACAGTGACGAGAAAAAACGGGAACGAAAACGAAGTGTCCGTCTTAATAGATACGGTGAATCAGCAGAAAACGTGCTTCTCAGTAAAAGCAAAACGTTCAAGATGGAAACTTTCTTCCCTAATCTGCACACTCTAATCTTTGAACTGGCAAAACGTACAGAGCCTTATTCACAGATTGGAAATATGTTTTCTTTCTTCAGTGAATTGAAGACCATTGCTTCTGATGCACTAAAGAAAAAGTGTGAATATATATCACAAAAATCTGAATTATGATGACCTTTTAAATGAATGTGAGCATCTCAAGTACTACATGGCTCTTGCTGAAAATTGTGAGACTCTCTCTGAACTGTACCGGAAAATAATTTCGTACAATTTGAAATCTGTATTTCCGAATGTTGAATTTGCACTCAAATCGTTCATGTGCATGATGGTGACCAACTGTACAGGTGAATGTTCTTTTTTAAGACGGAAAAATTATTAAAAAATTATCTGCTTCGTAACACAATGGCGCAGCATCGTTTGAACTGGCTTTCACTCATGTACATGGAAAATGATATCCTATTCCTGAAGACCATTGACTTCAAGCCAATAATAAAGTAGTTCTCTGAAAAGAAATGCCGCAAATGCTTGGTATAATAAGAAATTCGTAGTAATTTCATACTGTGCCATCTAATCTGTGTGGCTTACTGAGTATTGTTGTTTTTCAAGCCTTGTGTATTGTTCAAATATTTATCATGTTGATTAGTTGCTGCTGTACAGCATGTTATTAATGTTTTAACACTAGTTTTGTTGAAGTGCCAATAAAATAAATCTATTTTTAATATTATCAACCATTTACTTTTTATTCCTGTGAGTTGTTTTCATAGGGACCAAAGCACATTGGTTTGCCCAGGGAGCCATAGTGCTGTTAAAACGGCTCCGTGTGATAGCAACACGAAAAGGCTTTACTTGTCGTCAATAAGTGAAAATGAATGTGCTATCATAGTAATGGAATGTATATGTGTATATATATATATATATATATATATATATATATATATATATATATACAGTGTAACCCGGATATAAGAGAGTTGTCGGGACCGGATAATAAGTCTCTTATATCTGGGTTTCTCTTATATCCGAGTTTGTTTTATTAACACAGGCTCTAATTTGGGACCAGAGAAAATCTCTCTTATATCCGGGTTTATCTTATATCCGGGTTACACTATATATATATATATATATATATATATATATATATATATATATATATATGAAAAATTTCTCAGAGTTAACCTGTAGAAAAAGACAATATTTATAAATGTAAAAGACAATAGGAATACTGTAATAGTTACCGACGCGTTTCGTCCAATGTGGATTTTCTCAAGGCAAAAAACGAAATGAAATTTATTAAACAAAGTAACTAATAATAACAAAACAAAATGTCCTTAGCAACTGGAAGAATTTAGAGAACACTATTTTCACACTGTTAACTGAAATTACGTCAATTACTGTCACGTGTGGAGATATTGTTTTGTTATTATTAGTTACTTTTATAATAAATTCATTTCATTGAGGATGGAAAGTGTGATACTGAAATTCAAATACACATTGAGATAGTGAAAGATGCCTTCTAAAAGCTAAGCAAAGTATTAAGAAACAGTAAAAATTCATTTGAAACAAACAAAAAAAAGATTACTGAACTGTTATGTAATATGAGTCTTTCCATATGGCCGTGACCTTCTCGATGTCATCAGTTCCCAACTTTGTATTTATGTTGATGAAACAACTATTTACTCCTATGTAAATCCAGTAGGTCCCATAATGTAAAACTGGTAACTGAAATTGACGTCCAGTTGTGAATTGGGGCAAGAAATGTCTTGTTACTGCTTGGTAACCATGATATATTTGGGAAGGATATTAGAATAATCCAGAACCTATACTGGAAGCAAATCTCCTGCATACGGTTAGAAAATGAGTTCAGTAAATATACAAAAATAGAAAGGGCTGTAAGACAAGGGTTTGTCTTCTCACTGAATATATTCAGCCCGTACATTGAGCCGATTCTGAGAGAATTAGAAGTCCTACCAGAATTCATTATTTGCAGCCACAACCTTAACAACATAAGATATGCAGATGAGTGTTGATTGCAGACACAGCAAGGGAAAGATAGGAACTCCTACAGAAGGTAGTGAAGGAAAGCAAGAAGAAAAGACTAAATATCAATTGCAAGAAGACAGAATGCGTGGTTAGCAAAAAGAACAGCTCAACATGCAAATTACAAAATGGAGATACCAAAATCACCGTCCTGATAAGGCGGCTTGCGTGCTTCAACGACTCCTAGAGCTATGTGGGCGGGGTCTTCGGCCCTGAGCAGGTCCAACCAAGCTCAACAGGTCTATAGGGTAGGAGCCAGACGAAAGACACACCCTGGCCCTCAAGGTTGGGGTTGTGCAGTAGGCTAACAACCTACTTACTTAAAAACTAGCTTATTACAGAAACCTCAACGATATCTTCAAACAACGATATGGCCAAGGAAGAGTCCTCTAAAGTGGAGCATGTGACGCGTGCAGGTGAAAATCCCCCGGGAAGGCAGCCAGCACGACATGGGCCGAACTGAAGAGGATCGCCCGGAACCGTGTCCGTTGGGGAGGTCTTGTTCCGGCCCTATGTCCCCCAAGGAATGAAGAGGCATAATGATGAATGATGATGTCAAAATCAAGCCAGTACAAAAATGTAAGTATCTGGGAAGAACCTTAACAGAGGACGGAAAGTGTGGCTCCGAAATCCGAAGGCGCATTGGGATAACGAAATATGTTTTCCTAAAGCTAAGCAAAGTATTAACAAACAGGAGGATGTTTATACGTAGTATTAGAAAGAGATAGTTGAAATTTCTAGGGAACATAATGAGGAAAGAAGGCTTAGAAAATTTTACACTTACAGTATATGTTGAAAGCAAGAGAGGCAGCGGAAAACAACGCACAAGCTATCTAACGAGCTTGCTTATCAGAACAGGTTTTAAGAAAGATGACAGAAAGACAAACTTTACTAAGGGCTACAAAGGACAGGAAGTTGTGGAAAGCCATGATCACCCCTGTCCTGAAGTGATATGGCACATAGAAGATATGCGACTTTAAATTTAATTCTATGGGCAAAAATACGAAATTACTCATACAAAATAAAAGCAATATGCATTTTGCAAAATTTATTAAATATGGCCGCCATTTTTTGATCGTGTGAATTCTATTAACTTTCTTTGAATATTTTTCTTTTAATGCTTATAAAAGCAGAATTCTTTCTTGCATGTAACAATAGAGTTAATTGTAATAATAAAAGTCTTGGAGCTCACATGCAGAAATATATAACCAATTTCTTCTATTTAGAACAAACTTGACAAAATTGATTAGACTCTTTCATTTCAAGAGCGTCGTGAAAGCAACAAGAACACACCCCACTTTATTAACTTTCCGGAGAAATGGCAATCCCCAGATAATAAAAAAAAAGAAATCTGTGGAAAAACATGGTCGTCTATGTCCTGATGGATCATGGAATTTAAGGAAGACATATATAACCAATGTTTATTCTGCACAAGGCCCGAGAGCCACTCAAAGTAGTGGGTTACTAATGGTGGTTGTTTTGAGAGTGGTTAGAAGCTCAGTTTATGAGGATATGTGTTGAAGATAACGGTTAACCCTAGACTTGGAGAGATTAAGATTGTAATGGTCGGGAAAGCACCGCCCTGGTATTCTGTTGCACAAACCAACAGTTCTATCGGGCGGGGGGGTAATTCCATTTTCATTTTATGTAGAGCATAGGGAACTGACACACACACACACACACACACACACACACACACACACACACATATATATATATATATATATATATATATATATATATATATATATATATATATATATATATATATATATATATATATATATATATATATATATATATATATATATATATATATATATAGAGAGAGAGAGAGAGAGAGAGAGAGAGAGAGAGATGCAGAGAGATACAGAGACAGAGACACAGAGAGAGACAGAAAGAGAGAGACAGAGAGGAGGAGGCACGTTGGAGTTATGGTTAGCGGCTTGGACTGAGGAATCGGAGAGCCGAGTTCGAATTCCAGTCGAATCCATTACATTCACTTACATGCTAATACTCTTGGTAAAGGTATGAATCCTCTTCTCCCTCCAGCTATGGTTAAATTGCTGCACAGACTGGCTTCTATAGCCTTGGATGGCAACTGGTCTAGGAGAAGGACAACTCTGAATTCAAAACCTGCGGAGGGTCGCTTGGGGACCTTGTGGCATGTAGTGCACAAGATATCTGTATTCGGCCCTTCAAAAAGTGTGGTTGGTTCTGCACAAAACCTTCACCACTATAATAAAATCTTATGTGCTGGTGTCGGGCAGTTGGTTCCTAGGAACTGAGCTGCTTGACCCTCATACGTCGAATACTACGGGAGAGTCGAGTATATATATATATGTTGTAAACATGGTATATTTAGGTAACAATCCTTCGTTTGAATGTATTCTATTAAATAGAACGGGAAAAGAATGTGTGTTAAGCATTTTTGATGAGTTTCTCTTGTTGCTAAATAATTTTTTTACAGTGATGTTTACCTAGGACAAACCCCGAGAGCCACTCAAGGTAGAGGGTTATAGAGTAAGAGGCAAAGCTTATGTGGATACGTGGGGAAGATAACGGTTAACCCTAGACTTGAACAGGTTAAAATTGTAGTGATGGGGAAAGCATCCTCTTGGGAGTCAGCTTATAATGAGCAGTTCGTGGGAAGAGACTGATCGAGTGGACTTATATATCACCAATGAAATACAGAGGGAATGACGGTGGTTCGCTACAATGTGCGTAGCATGGCGGGTCTTAGCCGTGAAAGTCAGGCCTGGTGGAACTAAGGCGTCTAGTTCATCTGAACACTTTCCATGGAAATAGCGATAGGGTAGTGAGAGTTTTACGACGTTTTGTCTGTGAGGAAAGGGCTTGCATAGTGAAAAATAATTAATCGCCTACAAGGACGCGGAGGCGCTTTCGAACTATAAATAGTGTAAAGCGAAGACTGAGCAGATCCTGCCCATATATGGCAGAAATACACCATTTTCGTCCTTATCTGGCTCTTGTAAAGGTAGAGGATAGCAGTAGGAGTCAAGGCACGGGGTTTCCCTCAGGGAACATCCGTCTATCTCGACTGGTGAAAGTTCTGGGTCCGAACGGCGATGGTGAAATGGCACTAAGTTGTTTTATATAAGGTAAGAAATTGTTAAGACATTTGTCGAAATTATGTGTCATGTTGCCCAGTGGAGAACTTTCAGAGCGAAATTAACAGGAGATAACTGATAACTGACATCCATTAGACATGGCACGTGGAACGAGAACAGTCTACCCCAGTGAGCGAAATAAAGGTTTCAGTTCGACATTCCAACCACCTGAAGAAGGCTGGAGCGTACAACGGCCGAAACGTTGTAATAAATATGGCAACAAAGATAATGTAAATAATGTACATAATACCTCATCTCAGAAATATAGACAGATCCAGACTAAAGTGTTGTTTACACGGAGGAGAGGATATGCTGTGTATTTCAAACTTAAATTTTTTTTTTTTAATATATCTTTTCGGTATATAGTCCATCCGATTTCATATATATATTTTTTTAATGTTTTTTTAGCACCTATGTTATTAAATATCCCACGTTGTGATAATAGATTTGCCAAGAAAGGTGAAATGTTGTACAAACCTGGACACAAATTTACTGTGGGTGATCTAGCGATTAAAGCACTTTCTATACATTTTCACCGGAGTAAATTGCTTTCTATTTTAATTAACTTTTTTTTAAATGAGCGGTTTATTTTTTTTTAAATCGCAGAATGCCAAATGAGCACATCAGACTAGGCCAGAGCTCGAACTTTAAATCAGGTCCTTGATTCCACTCCCCTCGACCATAACCATTATGCTACCCTCACATTCGTTAAGGATACTAATGTCGATCCTCATTGGGTGCCTCGTACTTTCGTCCTTGTGTCACATCTAAGCTACTCTTAGAAAATCAGCTCTATATTCTGAAGATGACTCCGAAGTCTTGTTGGTATAGGCAACGTCTATAATAAACGAAATATGCGACAGTGTTGAAAGAGCTTTCTAGATTCATTTTCAAAGCGTTGCCTAAGAAGCCAGGTGTAAATAAATGCGGAATTCATTGGACAATCAGCTTAATGAGACACCTGACTAAGCCTATCATCCGGATTAGGATTAATAGAGAGAATTAGACCGGGAACAGGGCAAGAAGAGTGTGGCTTCGTAAGAGACACTGGAAAAACAATAAACAAAAATAACAAAAATAACAAAAAAACAAAAAAAAAACAAATGTAATATTATCTGTCTATATCTCTGAGATGAGGTATTATGATTATTTGCATTACTTACATTACTCTGACCGTTATCCTCATCTTCATTGACATATTCACAACGTTTTGACAGTTGTATGCTCCGGCCTTCTTCAGGTGAATTGATCTCTGAGATGAGGTATTATGATTACTTGCATTATTTACATTACTTGGACCGTTATTCTTATCTTCATTGCCACATTCACAACGTTTCAACCGTTGTATGCTCTGACTTTCTTCAGGTGATTGGAATTTCAAACCGAACCCTTTATTCCATCCACCGGGGTAGATTGTTCTAGTTCTGAGTTAAAGGAAAATAACTGAGATCACCGGAAGAGGCATGGCACGTGGATAGTAAGGGGACAAACATAGTTTAGAGCTTCAAAGGATATGAAGTTGTGGAGATCCATGATCGTCCACGCCCTCAAGAGACTCGGCGCATAAAAGAAATAACGTCAATCTAACCGGGGATAGATCAATAAATGCATGTGATCTTTTTATTTCTTCCTTTTCTCATTGAAATGAGAGCTCAATTACTCATAACGTGGCCTCAGGCAACATGTCATATATAATCAAATATAAAGTGGACTTTGATTACCTTAAAGCAACAGATGCGAAAGCAACAGATGCGAAACCAATCGGTCAAAGAACAAAATTATGAATGCGTTTCGATTTGGATGCAGTGAACTAATTCTAAGAACTTCAAGTTTTATGTCAAAGAGAAAAATCATGGTCATCCTTACAAGACCAGTGGCAAGAGGCTACGCGGAGGCCCAAAACAATGCTTCAAGGATCAGTTGAAGGCATCCCTGATACAGGCCAATATCGACCCTGAAATCTGGGCGACCGTTGCTGTAAATCGGCCTTCCTGGTGTAGGACCATCCGAGGGGAGGGGGATAGACTTTCGGGTCCAACCGTCAATATGAAGAGGATCTGCGACATGCTGTCAAGAGGGCCCGACGCGTCCACTAACCATACTCCACTGTGACTCCTGGTCCCGATTATTTAGGGGTAGAATGGGCCTTCACATCCATCTCCGCCACCGCCACCAGAGGGGAGAAAGGGAATAAGAGAAAGGATGCTTGGGTGCGATCGGGTACCGACTACTAAGACTAGTGAACTAATTCTAAGAATTTCAAGTTTTAAGTCAGAGAGAGAGCGATTTTGAAAGCGACGTTGAAAAGTTCAAAAAGAAAAAGACTGTAATTATAGTTACCAACACCATCCACCTTTATCCAAGTTTCGATTCATTTGTTTGCTTAAACTTTTAAATATACAGGTATACTCCGTTCTACGTCGTTAATTGGTTCCAGAGATCACGACTTAGGTCGAAAAACGACGTAAGTCGAAATAACCACACTATAAACCACGAATAAGCACTTCCTATTGCCTGTTACAGTATTTATGATATGTACGTAGAGTATTCTGAATAAAATAATTAATTTCCATCTTATCTTCCAGCGATATAGCCTTACGCTTAACATTAGCACTTTCACTGAGAATTTTCTTCGGAGCCATGGTCAAAAATGCATTCTAAATCACGATTGAAATGTAATTGAAATAACGTCAACGGCAGAGCACAGATGTAAACAAGTTTGAATTCAAAATCGATGTTAGAGCGGGAAACAGCAAACGAGTATCGCCTGTCGGCAGGAATTTTAATTAAGAACATCTACTGAACATAATTTATTATGCTATTTTTTTGTTTTTGACTATTTTATAATATATATATATAGTATATATATATACATACATATATATATATATTTATAAACATAAAAATGTCTTAAAATATATATATATTTGATTATTTTATGATATATATATATAGTATATATAATATATAGTATACATAATATTATTTTTACATTTATTTAAATATGATTTTATATGTGATTATTGTTATTTTAGTGTTTTGATGTTCCTAATATTTTTAATGGTCGACGTAAACTCGATTAAAACGTCCTAAAGGGAGTTTTATTTTCCATATAAAATTTAAGAAAAACCAACGTATCTTCGAAAATGACTTAACTCGAAACGACTTAAGCCGAGGAATCACTGTAGTTTCCTGTAGAATTTGTCTGTAACGGCTTATCGAGTCTAGATGAGAGTTTAAAAACGTACAGTGGACACTCGCTTAAAGTCGGTTATTAAATTCAAATATATGTTAGCAATTGAAAATATTTTGTTAAAATGCAAAATATGGTACACGGCCTAGAATGGTGACGAGGGATGACTTCATTGTCCTAATTTTTTTAACCTAGCTGGTCATAACCATTGACGCAATCACACAAATATTTTCCTATCACCAAGATTTTACTGATCGAGGGATTAGAGCTTTTGAGGAACGTCGAACCACATCTTAATTGCTGTTGTTCCCAGGTCCACCCTGACCCAGGGTGGTAGCACCTGTTAGGGTCCCAGTTATGGGCAAATAATGAACCTTCAAATAAAACAAAATACTATGAAAGTAAAAAAATACATTTTTATATATAAAATACCAACAATACCTATTTATAATAAAATTACCAATGATACCTATTTATAGTAAAATTACCAACTATACCTATATATAGTAAAATTACTAATAATGTCTATTTATAAAAAATTATCAACAATATATATTTATAGTAACATGTCCAGCAATATATTTTATAGAATTACCAACAATACATTTTAATTGAAGACATACAATCGTTTTAAGACATTTTTTTATGTTTATACGTTCTTTATACAGTGGGTATTGTTTGTAGTATAGATTATGTAAGGAGGGATTGTATATTTGGAGGTTGTCGCCTTGTATTAAGAGGGGTTTCACTAAATATCTTATTAATTTGTGAGGCCAAGTAATAATGGATTTTTACTATCATTATAATGAAATAGATATTTATCCAGGTTAATTTATTCTGATACGCTACGACAAATATGGAACTACTTTTCGAGACAAATTCGCTAAACATGGCGGCTGCACGATTCGTATTGTTCTGAATATTAAGGAGCGTCTGTTAATCAGATAAACTCGGTCGTCACGGGAAGAAGAAATGTTTAGCGAGTGAGTCTGCTCGACTAATACTACAAAGAATATTGAGTATTGAGTTCGATGCGAGGAAATGATTCGTCAAATTACAAAATAATTTGAGCCGCAGAACTCCATCAAGAAATAAGAAATGGTTAACACAAATTTGTTGCGGGGGGGGGGGGTCAATAATTGAGGAATGATTAATTAACCCAACTGTGATCGGAGTAAATCTTTGAAAATGCACAAATAATTATAAAGAAGGTTTATAACAAATAGATTTTATATACAATTTTATTTTAAGACATTATGTTTATACGTTCTTTTTATAGGTACAAATATTTAAGTAAATGCTCTGTTTTATAATAAACAGTATTAAATAACATATACTTGAATGACCGAGAAATTTTCATAGAAAATATTCGTCCTCCGACAGGAATCGAACCTGTATCGTATACGAAACCGTCATATAGCCTGACGTGCTTTTACCGATTGAGACACAGTAAATTCTCTGTTTATAATAAACAGTATTAACGACATTTACCGGAGGAGGTGTGTTTTCTATGAAAATTTATTGGACATTCAGGCCGGTAAATGTTGTTAATACTGTTTATTATAAACAGAGCATTTACTTAAATATTTGTATCTATAAAAAGAATGTATGAACATAAAAAATATCTTAAAATAATTGTCGGACTTTGTCCATTTCGTAATGTGTGATATACAATTGTGTTCAAAATTTATTTACTTGAAATCATAAAATTTTGTTCAAGATATTTAGATTTCGGCATCAAATAACCCATAGAGGTGTTGATATGTAACTAAACAAAATCAACCAGCCAATCAACTTTACAGTTATACTTCGCAGAAGTACGGCAAACACTGTAATAACATTTTTTCTATGAAGATCGAACAAGTCCCATATATAGATAAATTCATACTTCTCTGTCATTTTTTGCCGGGAAAGTTTCAAGTAGTATTAGCTCTAGCCCCGGTGTTGGCACATCCTCTCAGGTAGTACCTCTACTTCGAGAGGGGGCTGGGTTCATTGATCGGCGCTTGAGGCATCCCTACAAGAGGAAATGCCGAGGGGACTTGGGTATTTTTTTCACGGTATTGCCGTGAAACCCACTTTGAAATGACCCTGTTTTTTTAAGCATATTACCCCAAGCAAGGCAGGAGTGCCACTAACACGCAAGGGGTTACAGAAAGTGAGAGCAAAAGTAAAGAGGGGGGTGTTTGAGGAAAAGACATAGAGAAGGACGGGGATCGGGATCAAGGCATCAGAAGATGTCGATTGACATTACATTTGAATATTTGAAGATTATAGCCATCAGGGAAGCAAGTAAGAGGAAGGGAGTTCCACTGACGGGAAGTGCAAGATAAGAAGCTATTGGAGTCGAAGAGACGGCTACATTTAAACATTTTTACAGTGAAAGGGTGGGACCAAGATGTCAACCTAGTAGCACGCTTAAATTCATGCAGTTTGGGAACCAGTGAAAGTAGCTCGTCAGAGCAGCTGCTATGAAAATACTTGCAGAAAAGACAGAGGGAAGCCACAGCATGTCTATGAATGACTGACCGTAGATGAGATGCCAGATCAGGACCTATCACATTGCATATCCGTCTCTGGATTTTGTCGAGGACCTCGAGATGAACAGCGGGGGCACCAGACCATATATGGCAACAATATTCAATACAAGGACGAATGGTTGATTTGAAGGATGGACTCAGGCGTGAAAAACCTTCTGGTGCGACACAGATAACCAACTTTCCTTGCAGTAGATGCAGCTATTGATTCAATGTAGTTGTTCCACCTCAGGTCAGTGGAAAGCGTGAGACCAAGCAGGCGCAGGGAGGCGTTCTCGTGGAGTTGGGCATCAGCCATTCTGATGGGAGGATACATTTGGTTAGATTTGGTAGCGACGTAGGCACACTGAAAAATACACATGCATTGATAAATTGTTTCCTGTTTACAAAATTGATATAATTACCAGCGTTGCGCAGGTCAAGTTCATTCCTTTTATTCTACACGCGTGTTTCTACTTCGGGTACATTTGGAAAATAACTAAAACTCTGGACTCACTCTAAATTTTAATAATGGGAAAATAAAAATTTGAAATTAGGAAATGTTGGTTTAGCATCCCCAAAGATGATTAGCGGTACAATTTCTATTTAAAGGGATTTACGAAGAATATGCTTTTTTTTTCTTTTTATGACTGATTTAAATCCCTCGAGGAAGGCAAAAGGGAAAAGGATTAACCAATCCTTCTTAAAGATTAAGGAATTTAGCATCCAATTTAAAATATCAAATGACAAAAACTTGATTTATACGTGGAAGCCATATGCCTGGTGTCTCTAGTTTTTTTTTTTTAAATAAAGATTTTTTAAATATAAAAATAATTCATAAATTACTCTTGTTAGCTTGGAATGCACCTGACTACTTTTCAGGGCGTATTAATGCACCGGTTTAGAAATGCTGCCCTACACAGCTTTAAAAATTTGTGTTTGTCGTACTAGAAGCATTAGCGAAATTACAACTAAAACAATTTTATAGTTTTTTTTTGTTTTTACTATTATTCAGACGATGCAAGTTCCAAAGCCACTCAAGGAAGAGGATGACTGCATGAGATAGTTGTGAGTATGTAGGGGAGGAAAAGGAGGAAAAAGTACACATTATGAAAATATGTAGGATAGATATCAGCTGACCCTAGATTTGAGGAGTAAAGATAGTAGTAGTCGGGGGGGGAGGCATTCACTCCTGAGTCGGTTCCACAACGTAAGGGTTCTGGAGAAGAGCTGTCTGAGTGGAACTTACTCCTTACCAAAGGAACACAAAGGGAATAAGGATGGTTTGCCACTATGAACACAACTTGGCAAGTCCTAACTGTGAAGGTGTGAACGGGTTGAAATGTAGCTCATGTGAACATTTACCATAGAAATAGCGATAGAATAGTGAGGGGATAGCAACGTTTTGTTTATGGGAAAGAGGTTGAAGGGTAGAAAATAATTCATCACCCACAAGGCTGCGTAATCTGTGGCGAGCCATGATCGTCAAGCCCCTAAAGGACATGGCATAAAAGAAAAAGAAAGAAATACTCTGTAATGTTCAACTCTATTTAAAGTTAACTTTATTTGTACTCCTATTAATCCCTAATCAGCAGAAATCTAAATATTTTGAACAAAACTTTATGGCTTCAACTAAATATATTTTGAACATAATTGTATGCCTTCAACTACAGATAAACTGTATTGTTGGTATTTCCACCATAAAATTTTATTGTTGGTAATTTTATCATAAATGGGTTTTGTTGGTAATTTTTTTTATATAAAAATGTATTGCCAATAATTTTACTATAAAATATTTATTTTTTATACTTTCATAGTATTTTGTTTTTGTTTAGGGGTTCACTAGTTGTCTATTGCTGGGGCCCTAACAGGTGCTACCACCCCGTATCAGGACCTGGGAACAACAGCAATTAAGAGGTGGTTCTACACTTCTCAAAACCGCCAATCTCCCAAACAGAGCCCTTGCTGCTGGATGTAGTTTATCGTCATATCCAGGACTCACTAATGAAATGTTCCAATTCCAATCGGTTTCGTTATATTCACTTAAGTACTCTTGGGAAAGATATGAATTCACCTATTGTCTCCCCCAGCTATGGGCTAATTAGCAGGACTTAGATAAATACATCATTATCTCCAAAATGTCCTTACAGTCTAAAAAACAATATTTTCTGGCTTTGAATAACCTGAAAAAGGTTGATAAGCCAAAATAAATAAATAAATAAATAAACAAATAAATAAATAAAAGCAAGCACTCAAAAAGCAGTCTTCTCATTCTCCTTCGCTCCCAGGAACCCCTTGTGAATTAGTGGCATTATCGACTTGCTTGGGTTGAAATGATTAAAAGCATAAAAACATTAGAAAAATAGTTTTTTGTAATGTGATGTTTATAATGTAAGAGTAAAAGTAAAAGATAATTATTTTTTACATAAAATAATGTTACCCGGAAAACATAGACAAATTTAGTTTCCATATGAGCTAAGGTAAATATTATCATAACAGAATCTTGCTCGTTCCTACTCTCTATGCAGGTCGACATTTAACCTTGTGTCGTACTAGAATTTGATGATTAAAGAGACGATTTTGGCTCGATTTAGAGTATTTGCCTCGTTGTCGCTGTCCTGTACTTGTCAGCCGGCCAGACGAGACACGTCTACGTGCAATTGTGCACATCACAAGGAAGTGACTGTGTCAATATACATTGACAGGTCAGCTTGCAAAGCAGCTTACACTTGAGGCAGTTAGCAGTTTTTAAAATGTGTGTCCCACTACTTAATCACTAACGTCTCTTTTGAAAAAAATATAAAGGACCCTTTTCGTCAAAGTCTTACTCAAAAATACAGGTAGCACGGAAATAGTTCTAAACACGTAAAGTTAGTTTTTTTTCTTTTATTTTAGGTAATAATTTCTAATTAGTGCTAGCTATACCTATCAGATGGCGTAAAAATATTCACTAAATTTTCCGTTATAACGGAAAATTCAGTGAATATTTTTACGATATACGGTTAACGTCTGTTTCATTCAATTTGTTAATAAATGACGTAATAATGTATTTCGAAGTTAAAACAAATAAAGGTTTCTAGACAATGTTATATTGCATTTATACGCACAAGTACGCTGTAGATATTAAAACAGAAATCAAATATGGATAAAAAAAAACAAACAAACGTGGTGCTGAAATGTTTTCGTCCTGACCCACTTCCCAAATCGGATCAACTTTTTTTGAAAGCGGTGTCAGTAGCTATTACTTATAACAAACCAGTTCTTCTAGTAACACTTGCATTAATTCCTGACCAAAGACAATACATTTTCTTTCTGTTTTTCAGTATACAATATATTTTTTTAATCAATTCACAAGACAATAATACCACTAAGACGCAAGGGGTTAATGTAGGTACCTCTACGATATCGCTAAAAAAATGGCATAAGCATGATTAAAAAGACGCCAAACTTGACGAAAACAAAATTTTATCTTTTAAATGCTTATATTATGTGGAAGAGGAAAGAACAAAGTTTTTTTTCATTATTTTTAAAAAATTTTTCCTTCTTTTTAGAATATTCTAAATTTTGATTAAAAAACTTTGTTTATCTTTGTGTCACGGTCACCAGTGAAATAACATATACAATTTTTATCACTTTTTTTTTGTATAACACACATTATTTTTGGAAATCTTGCAAAAATGAAAATAATTGTCGGATCTTAATGAAACTTTCAGAAAGTATTCACAGATGATCGAAATTATTATAAATATGTTTTTTTTTATTATAGTCATGGCAGAAATATTTTTTTTATATTTATTATCCCCCCACCATAACTAATTTTATGAAAACTCTAGAAATTCGCTCGCATCGGATTTAGTTATTACAATAGTTAAAAGCACAAGGCTTTGAAGAATGCAAATCACGTTTTGTTTTTTTTGTAATAAC
Organism: Acanthosepion esculentum; assembly: GCA_964036315.1. Lineage (NCBI taxonomy): Eukaryota > Metazoa > Mollusca > Cephalopoda > Sepiida > Sepiidae > Acanthosepion > Acanthosepion esculentum. The sequence continues at coordinate 100,579,404 of OZ038492.1, read as the reverse complement.
TCCACTTGTACCTGAAAAATAGCTTTGAACTGTAATATACAAAACTCAATAAAACAAATATATTATTTAATTTCAAATGCTTTTATTTGCTTTTAGTTGTTTGTATTAATATGGACAATATTTTCTGAAAGCAAAAAATTTTTCCGATGAATAATAAATTTTTTATTCAGTTATTTCTTAATTATTTAACTATAATACATTTTTTACATTAAGTTGGTAAAATATTTTAAAATTACTTACAAGCCGCGTCGGATTTTCTAAATGCCCTTATGATATAGATCTTGTTTTAGTGCTTTATAAATTGTATCGTTTTGACTACTCCGAACTCCACACGTACTTAAAAAATGTAATTTTGTCTTAAAAAAAAAAGTTAAAACGGTTGTTATTAAAATGTATGAGAGGTAACAAAAGTATAAAAGGTCATGTGACTTGAGTTTAAATGGCGTTAAAAATTCTTAGCGAGACAAATGTTGTGCATTTTGAATTAGCGGTTTTTACTCATTACAAAAATTTGAACATCATCCTAAGCCATTTTCACCATCAACATTACTACATTTTTAAAAATACCATTTATTTCATTTATCATTTTACATATTTCATTGCAATTTCAATGTTTTGAAGTTGTTTTACAGCTTTCACTTTTTTTCTTTCAGTGAGCCGTCTGTCAATTTTTCAATTACGATTCATTTTCATACTGTACCATTTGATTTATTTTTAATTTTTTTATATAGCTACTTTTTCAATATATTTCTTGAATTTGTGAAATTCTTTTTATAGATTTTTTAATTCATGTATATTTTTTTTTGTTATGAAATAAGAAAGATAACATATCCAACCGAGCACTGAAATTTGGCGCACTCAGATATTTTTCGACAATTTTTTTTTTTCTTTTTCGTTTTTTATATTTTTTGATTTAGTTTTAATAGTCTTCATTGAGATTTTAATTCATTTCATTTACATATTTTTCATATAAATAAGAAAAAGAAAAGAAAATTACCTAGCAATAGCTGATATTATTTAATTTTTGTCATCATCATTTATTTATCAAAATACTATATAAATTTACAATTTTTTTTTTGTTTTTTTGCTCCTTATTAGTTTGTTTCATTTCTAGACATAAAGAACAACATATAACTATCTCGGTGATCATTGTGAATTCAAACAAACTATCCAGTATTGCCTCCGAGTCCTTGGTACATTCTGTCTACAGCTCATAAAAATTCATTGTCATCACCCTGCTCAAAATGTGTTAAAAAACAAAAATACATCAAGCCATTTCTCAAACTTAAATTATAAAAAGAAAAAAAGAAAAAATTGGGTTTTTTTACAAGGTGGTGACAACTTGTTATTGTTGGCTGGCTGGCCCTTGACCCAGCAATGTCGAAGTCATTTTTGGGGGCTTAATTTCAACACTGTTTTCCTCAATGCTGATTTCAAATAAAAAACATGCAAAAAAAAAAAAAAACTGGTTTCTAATGTTCAGATATAGTAATTTTAACTATTTTTTTTCATATTTTATGCCCAGAAAAAATTTTTTATAATCATTTTCATTTCACCAACCAATTTCACTCAGAAATGAAAGAGCATTCTTTGCTTTCAGGAAATACTTAGTTTCATGGAGTGCAGATCAAAAGTTTCCTTGATATTTTGTTCAGATGATGACATAAGTTATTTTTCAATATTTATTTCAGGGCAAATAGGCTGCAGAGTGTAACAAAATAACTATTGATATGTTTGTGATGATTTTTACTTAGGATAGAAATGTTTTACCAAGCAGATATGTATTGACTTTAGGCGGCTACCGTGACGTCATTTACGTCCTTCCGTATGATCATTCGGATCTCACGTTAGCTGACGATTTGTGATGAGAAGACATCACTCATTGCCTGTCAATAGCGAAAGATGTTAAGATCGCCTCCCTTTATTTTAAACCACATTTTTTTTCGAAGAAAGTAAGTAAAAGTTTCCTTAGAAATATATTAAATAATCTTTAAATTAGATAATTTTCGTTAAAAAAATTTTGAACAACCTATAATTTATTTTTAAAAGAAATTTAAACTCGGATTTTAACTTAGTTTAAAAAATTTTAAAAATATGGCTGATATCGATTTTTTTTCGATAATTTTGCTGAAAAAAAAAAACAAGATTTTTAACTAAAATTTCGGACATGCTAAGAATGAGTAAAAAAAATTTAAAAATACTCAAAAAATATTTCGGTATTTCTTCTTAATAATGATATATATCCTTAAGCAGATAAAAAATTTTTTCGTCAAATTTAAGGCCTTTCTTGTCAAGCTATACTGATTTGTTTACATTTCGTGGAGGTACCTAGGTTAATGGGATTAAAAGAGAAAGAATCAGAAACCTAATCCTAATCTAAACAGGAAAAATCACTACTCCTGTTCAAAAGACCGGGTAGGGGTGTGAACCGAACGATAAGCAAACCTATCTACTCCTATTGAAAAAAAATAAATACATTTTATCTGATTAACCCATTTACAGCTTATAAACCTGTAATATTATTAGTTTTATTCATATTTATTTGAAACCTATAATTAACACCGGATTTTTTTTATTTTGATAACACAGGATTTTACAGTGTGTATTAATGAGTTAAGTTTTCAGCAATTAAGTTCTAAGCAAAACATGTGTTTTCGGTAATCATCAACCTTTTTTCCTACTGTCTGAAATACTAAGTTAGTTCAGAAAATGATTCATGCCTAAATGGGAAAATTGGTGGAGTAACGGTAAAGTAAATGTACAGTGAAATTAAAAACTGCAATCTTGCCTACGTATACAGGGTCCGAATGTAATCGATGCCAAAATACAAAAGGGGTTTTTATTTACGATATTGATTTGACACTATGTTTGTAATGATTAGAATGAAGGCAAATTTGTATATATTTCTTTAATAAATCTTACCTAGGATATCACAGGCTACAAAAACATACAGTTCAAATGATAAAAATCTGCTTCCTCCTTAACATGATGCATTTGTTACACAATGCGGAGGAATGGGACGGGATGGCCAGCGATTGGTCAGAATAGCTCAAAGGCGTGGAATTCTAACAGTGATGGATTACCTTTGTCTTTGTTTTGGATACAAGATCGAAAACGGCGCAGAAAACCTCAAAAATTCTGAAGCGTCGACACGCTTTCCCCACCCAGATGACATAGACAAGCTATGTCCATACGTGGCAGAATTTTAAAACAATGAAATTTTTCGTCCCGCTGCCTCCTAGAATCTATGCTTCCACGCCTGTCCCTCTCGTATCATAAAACGAAGAAACCGTCTTTCGCTGATACAGTCTATGAAGTGGCGTTGGGGTCCGCCAATGACGACAAAGATTATAGTAAAATAAATTTGAATGCATTTCTAGATGTGTTTGCTTTGTCACTATCTATGCAACTACTAAGAGTGAATGAAAGTTTTCTGATATGTTTAATAAATCCTACCCATGATATCAGAAGTGCCAAAAACAACTGCTTTTAAATAATGCTCATCATTAAAGAGTATTTGTTTAAATTCTGGAATTTCTGATTTACTTTCAAATATATATTCTCTGACATAAAATAGGATTCTAAAATAAACTGGTGTAGTTTTTTCTAACTATAGTATGACACAAGGCCAGAGTACTCAGAACGGAATTTATTATTCGATAAAATTGGTTTGCGAGGCAAGCTATTGAACTACAAAGTTATGTCAGGTCCCACTATTCTTTTTCATATTGATAATTATAATCTCTATTTTACTGGAAAAGG
>OZ038492.1:100430642-100570642 GCA_964036315.1 Acanthosepion esculentum | reverse complement strand
CGTCGTATTTACGGGTTATGTCTGCCCAGTCGGCTGGGGCTTCAGAATACGCCAACTGCACCTCTGCAGAGGGGCAAGAGCCCCCTCCAAATGAGGCGTCCTGGGTAAGACGATAGCTACATCCAACAGCAAGTCCTCTGATCAGGAGGATCTGAGGAGCGTGGAACCAGCTGTTAATTGCTGATGTTCCCAGGTCCACCCTGACCTGCGGTGGTAGAACCTGTTAAGGTCCCAGCTATGGGCAAATAGTTAAACCCCAAACTGGGGTCAAAACATTATGAAAGTGCAAAAATCGATTTTAATACCATCAATACGTTTTTGTAAAATTTATGACCAGCAATGAATTTTTGAAGAAAAAGTTATTACTAGCAATACATTATTACAAACAATATACAGTGTAACCCGGATATGAGAGACCCGGATATAAGAGAAACCCGGATGTAAGAGACTTCTCCGGTCCCGACAACTCTCTTATATCCGGGTTACACTGTATTTTCGAAGAAAAAAATTTACCAGCAATACATTTTTGAAAAAAATATTACCAGCAATAAAAATGTTGTCGGCATTAAATAACCCATTGAGGTGTTGATATGCCGGAAAACAAACGAGTTATGGGAGTAGTGACGTAACGATAAACCCTACAACTTATTTTCTGATATACCAATCAATAATTTAAACTAATGTGTCACATTTTTAATGATTTCATTAGAGCACAAATTAATGATCTACTCTCCCAGACAAGTGAAGAGAGTTCGAACCATCTCCCTAAGTGTTGCTAGATTGGACCACTTTTGAAAGCCCATCGCTATTAAATTTTGAATTTCTCTGCTTGCAATATTTGGAGTTAAACCAAATTGTATTACTTGGGCTACTTATGGAAACTAAGTCAATGAAAAAATATTAATGCTGGGTTTTCAAATGCAGCCCAAATCACTTCCTCTAACCAAATTTTACAAGCTTGTTTGTAGATAATGAATATATGATTAACAAACATGGATATTAAGTGGGGCTTCACTTTTGTTTTACAACCAAATAATAAACAGATCTCCCATTTCTTGCTATATTAGAATTCCTATATTTCTCTACACAAAAAAATATATTTACAAACAGGGTTCCCTGACAAGTCTACGTTTAAGAGTCCGGTGCTACTTGCAGGAAATTCGGTCGTGCAGTATTTTTTATATTAATAATCCGAACGTCCAAATTACAAAAATAATTGTAAATAAAAAAAATAATAAAGAAAACATGGGTATACCTATTAAATAAATCATTTGTATTTACAACATATCTACATGAATTCAAGAGAGTCAAAACTGAATTAATCTTTTAGTATTTGGTCAACAAAAAATCTGTGGTTTACATAAGACGTTTATCGTCAGCGATGCTTCATTGACCGTCTCTATTGTGTTGTTAGAGATGATGCGGTTGAAGCCGCCAACATATGATCGTCAGCGACGGTTCACTGACAGTCTCTATCGTGTTGTTGGAGATGATGCTTTTGAAGCCGCCAGCACATGGAAACAGTCACATCTCTGTTCTTTAAATGTCGAAATCAGTGAGTTTTATGAGAAATATTTTCCGAAAGTAGGCCCGAGAAAAAATAGTGATTTAGTTTTCTCTGATTGGTCAAATATTTCATATGCTGATGCTAATTTCTAACCAATAGACACTTTGATTTAACCGGTGTGCGCTGTATTGTGAGATCTTTTTGGCATGTTTGTAATATCGTCCGTTATTGTGTAGAAAATAAAGTTTGACTGTGTTTTTTTATGGTATGTATGTAATTGTATTGGAAATAGGGTTTATTTCCTATATATTAATTTGAAATTTCAATACTTGCGACTTCAGGCGCTATGCTTTTTTAAAAATATATAAGCTGCATTGCAGCGGTGTATGTACATAAAATAGAGCCTATGGCTTAATATTTAACAGTGACGTCCATCTTTCAAATAAATTTATGAGATTATAGAAATACGAAAGTTAAGATCGTTAATATTTTAACTGATGGATAATGGCACCCCATGACAATTAAAATTGTCTTTGCCTTGCTTTCCCTGATGTAAATCGATTTTGTCAGTTCTTTTTCAGTTTCTTCTTTTCCTACCCTCAGCAGAGCAAGAGTCTGCCTTGAATCAGATATTCTTAAACGTGAACATTTTAACTAAATATAAATTGCTTAACAACATGGCTATCCTAGCGCCTTTGATTAATAGAAGACATATTATACATTTTTTAAAAATTCCTCCCACCCACCACCACGTTCTCTTCAAGTGGCGCCCAGGCCCAACACATAATAATCAAGGGGATTGCAGTCTGGAAAGTTAGATGGCTAGATGTAAGAGGTGATATGGTCGCAGAATTTGTCTGACAGCCATGACTGAGTTCTCCTGCTTGTGTGGCATGGTGCAGAGTCCTGTTGCAAGATATAGGGTTTTCCAGTAGCCACCCTCTTGATCCAGGGCAGCACTACCTCCTCAAGTCACGTGGGCTTCCGTGTTGAGTCTCAGGCCCTGTAGGAGGATGAATGGAAGCATAACGTCACTATCACTAGTGATCACCCTGAATACATTCGGATTCGCCATTAGACTCCTCCAACTCTTTCCAAATCCTCTGCACTGTCCTCAGATTGATATCCAAACACTCTGAAATGTTTCGTATTGGAGCTTCCGGCGCGAATGCCAAACAACAGAGTATGCCGTTTCCAAATTTCTGGCAGAGTGAATTACATCATGGTGCTCTTTTTCTCACAGACGGTGCCCAACTGACCCAACTATAAAGTGCTGTCAACAAAATCCCAAAGAAACAAAGCGCATACACGAAATTAATGATATAAAATGGAGACAATTTACCCATCGCACCCGCTGTGTGTGTACACACACACACACACACACACACACACACACAACAGGTGTAACAGCAAAATTGTCCAAATCGTGTAACAGCAAAATTGTCCAATTGTTAGATTAAGTTTTGAACCGTAGTATCTTAAAAATGATTAAAGATATCTTACTGGAATTCTTCGAGGTTTTTATAACACTATTGGACCCTCCTTCGAGTAAAAAGAATGTATAATTCCTTTCCAACCTTAACAGAAGAATCGTGATGAAATCGACCATAAACTAAAATGACAGGTTCATTATTAATTAATCATAGTTAATATATATGCATTGAATCTTGCTAACGCGTGTTTCTGCCAATTATTCAGATATTCTTGATATAATCCAAAGAAGAATCCGCAATGTTACTGGTCCTGACCTGGCATCTCGACACCAGTTTCTTTCCCACTGCTTCCCGCTGCTTTTTCTATAAATACATTCATGGTAATTGTTCTGATGAGCTTTCCTCTTTGGTATCTAGACATTATGTAGGGAAGGAGGGAGGAAAAGGGTAAGGGGGAGGGGTACGTCAGGGTTTTGGAAACATAATTGTTGGAACATAAATGTAAGACGACCTAACCTAATATTGCGGGGCCTGCGCCAAACTTTAAATTCTCATTTTTTTTTTTCGAAGTATTCACATGACGGCTTCAAATCAGATAGAAGAAAGGACCACACCAACTCTGAAAAAAGGCCAAGGGGAATTAAAGGAACAACAAATGTCTCTGCCCAGACCTCATGGAGGTGGTGATTTTACTGAGGGCATCTACGTTTGATAACAGCTGGAATAACAATCAACTTGAGAAGTCGATGTGAAAAGCTCATTTACCCAAGCTAGATAATTTTGATTTTACAGTCATGCTAGAAATACCCCGCGGTCTACTTTTCTAGTAGACTGTTGGAGAAACGAAAAGCATTTAATTACAGTGGAGGATGCTGAGAATATCATGGACTGAGCATGCGAGCAACGATGAGGGCTTGGAGAGGATGCAAACAAGGAAGAGGCTTATATTTAACATCAGGAAAAGGAAGCTGAAGTTTCTGGGATACGTGATGAGAAAGGAGGGCCTGGAGAATCTGATACTCACGTGTCAAATAGAGGGAAAGAGAAACAAGGGAAAGCAATACCTGGTGGGCTTGAGCAAGTGGATGACAGAACGTCGTCTGGGGGGAGGTGGCAGATGGACGAAACTTATTGAGAGCTACGAAGGACAGGAGGAAGAGGAGAGCCATGATCACCTACGTTCTGAAAAGACATGGCATATACAAAGAAATTGGTTAATCTTTGAAAGGAAGGTTTGACATACAGAAGTCTTTTGAATCGCCTCAACTAGCCCCCAGCGAAGACGAGGGAATTCTAGAAACGCGAGCAGACGATTTCGACTAGGATGAATATTTCTCCAGATCAATACGGATAACGTGTGTGAGTAGACCTCAGGTCGAATTCTTTCGATCACCCGCCGTTTACAGAACCAACGGTGAAGCACACTCAGTACACGTCGTCTGTGATGAACCTGGTGGCCACCAGTAACCGCTTTTATGGCCTCGGAGTCAATTCTACCGACTACATCAGTCGTTAAAATCTGGATTTAGCAAGAATTTGGGCTTGAGAGATTTAAACTTCTGAAACGATGTGCCAAGTGGGTTGAATTGCGGAAAGATAATTTAGAATATTAGGTTCTTTTCATATCCTTTGTTCAATATTCCTTGTTAGACTGGGAAGTTTTCATCATCCTATCGTACATACAGAAGATCCTCGGGTTACGTCGGATCCGACGTACGACTTTTCTTGCTTACGGCTCCATCTCCCATAATATAATATATCGTCACGCGGTGCGATATGAGGAAGACGGCCTTGTTTCTACACCGGCTGTGCGCCATATTGGATTGTGCTGCATTCGCTATCTCTCGTTTGTGTCGTTTGAGGGGGGACTTTTTGCTCTTCATTGTGGCTCCCAAGCGTAAGGCAAACTCGTGGGTGCTTATGTAGGTGAGTTCCGACCTACGTTGAAAATCGGGTTACACAGCAACAGATCTCCGACGTATGTCGAGGACCCACTCTATTTAAGAGCTAATAGATTAGCTGTAAGCTCTCGCACATCTCGCCTGTGGATGTCTCTTACAGCTTCTTGTTCAACTACAATCTATAAAAATTTAAATGCAACGTCAATCGTCATCGTCTGTCTCCTTGAAGTCTGTTTTTTTATCCTTTCTCTTCAATAAAGTTTTCTCATTTTCTTTCACCCCCAGTAACCCATTTATCATCTTACTTGGGGTGGAATGATTTAAAAATTTCTCCATACACGAAGCTAGAAGAAATCTCTGGTTCAGACACACAAGAAAAACACAATAAACTTAACAAATGTGTATTTTCAGTCACATTTAGTGAAGCATTATATATATATATATATATATATATATATATATATATATATATATATATATATATATATATATTATACAGTGTAACCCGGATATAAGAAGGTTGTCGGGACCGGAGAAGAAGTCTCTTATATCCGGGTTTGGTCTAATTTATATACATTAACACAGGCTCTAATATCCGGGTTTCTCTTATATCCGGGTTACACAGTATATATATATTACACACGCACGCGCGCACACACACACACACACACACATATATATATATATATATATATATATATACATATATTACACATACACACAGCGATACATGCATATTTCTACACACACACACAAAACACATAGACACGCTCACACACACGCCCATACATCCATGGCACGATCACGAGTCCCTCCCGTAACCCCTGACAATCGTAGGGTCACCACATGTACTGCAATCTTAGCAGCAGGGGGTGAATCTTGGGCAAGATAGCCTGACGGAGCCCACCACCCTCCAGGTTTCTTTCAGTTCATATCTTCATTCTCCTAGACTGATTGCCAACCAAGGCTACAGGGCTCTGTCTGTCCTGTTATTTACCCATAGCTGGGAGGAGAAGAGGTGGATTCATACCTTTCCCAAGACAATTTACATGTAAGTGAATGTAACGAACTCGACTGGAATTCGAAGTCCGCTTTACGTATTCACACACCGATTCAAGTGAAATAAGATATATTTGAATAGATTATTTAAAATTAACTTTTGTTTAGAGAAGAATAGATTTTCTATGAAGAAAAGAAAGGGCGTTTTTTTTTTTTTTGGTTCACTCCAAGCGGGCAATAAAGACACTAAGACGCGAGGAGGTTACTGAGTACGAAAGAATACGAGAAAAAGAAAAACATTATTATGGAAAGAGGAAAATAAAAGAACAGGAATAAAGAAGACAAAAGATAACGATTGAAATTGCATTTAAACTTTTGAATACCAAAGTTGAGTGGAAAGCAAGAGGCCGGAAGAGAGCTGATGTCTATGTCGTATTCTGCTTAAAATTCAAAATAATTTTCCAACCTTGTTTTGCTGTGAATGAAATTATTGAATATATACTGTAATTCCCCATGTATATTACGCCTTCATCCATAATATGCACCCAAAAATCTGTGCTGAAAGTGTGGGAAAATGCTTCTACTTACGCATAATACGCACCACTTTTTTGGTAATCAAACCCTATAAATTGTACCTCTTCAATTTCATTATAGCCAGCGTTTCCTACTCTTATTTAAAAAAACATGGTTTTAAACATAGAATAATATTATTCTAATTTAGTTTTATGATAATTCTTCTTTTATTTTCCATTTGTAAGTATTGTTAGGTACATATGATTTTATTTGACATCCTTATGGGGTCGCAATCGCCGAATGTTAGTGTCAAATTGTCGTATGTTTGTGGTGAGTAGTCATTTCGCAACTGAAATCCACCTATAAACGGCAATTTTTTAAAAGAATTCTTGTAGTACCACTAATTTTGCTCATTATTTTTTAGAAAAAAAATGCGTATTATACATGGAGAATTACAGTACTTGTTCTTCTATTGTTCTCATTACGTTTTTGATGCAGAGTGACAATACTTTCGGACCTATAAAACGGCAATTTTTTAATGATTTTTTTGTAGCTGTGCATAATACGCATCCCAAATTTTGCTTATTATTTCTTAGGAAAAAAAATGGGTATTATACATGGGGAATTACGGTATTTATTTTCTTTTAGTGTATGATTGGAAATGTATGTAATCATATGTGAGCATTAATCCAAGATTTTTATATACACAACTTTTCTTTCACCCTTAACCCCGGAAGGAGTGGTTGCGAAGCCTACGTACTGAACTGCCCACTCTTCTCTTCCATCTGCTGTGGTTGTGTACCAGAGCCTGGGTCTCCCCGAGTGGCTTCTTGCTGTGCTCTTCATGTGGCGGGTTTTGAGCGTTTTAATCCATCTCTCTCCAGGTTAGACCACAGTCAATGTCCTCCAACTAGGTAGATTTCCTTGGTCGTGAACACGTAGTCGTTGTAGTTCATCTGAGGAACCCTTCCGCCCTGGCCGGTGACCTGTGTCGAGGAGGTCCTTCGACCAGCACTGCCGTGTTACCCCCACCCCTATCACGTATGTTTAGTCCGCTAGCTGAAGCGGTTTACCGGGAGATGGCATCTTGGAGCCATCACGCGAGAGATTTAGGAGATGGTAGAGGACCACTGATGCCCGTCCACCAGAAGGTGCAGCGTGCCAAACATCAAAGGTACGGCTCCTATCCAGACCAGAGACCGTATGCCCATATATATATATATATATATATATATATATATATATATATATATATATATATATATATATATATATATATGTCTGATCCTTACCCCCTCCTTATTCAATATTAAGTATGATAGAAAGAAATATGAAATTAAACCCTCTCTAAACTCGACCATGTCTCTCACACCACTCCTCGCTACCTTCTCTGTTAAATTACATAAACTTAAAAGTACCCGTCAAAAGTGTAAATTTTCATTTCATTTTTCGTTTCACCTTTTGAAAGTGATATCTGATGATCCAGAGTACTTTAAAAGGTCTCTGGTGAAATAAACTATTACAATGGAGCCTTAAAGTGGTCTGTTTTTCTTTAAATTATTAGCTCTGAATTTACACTGAGCTCTCAGGATTTCATCTACCTTGGGACTACCAATACGGATTACCATGTTTTTCGCAACTTAACTAATTATATATATATATATATATATATATATATATATATATATATATATATATATATATATATATATATATATTATACTGGATGTCAGAGTGAACAGTTATTCATCAAATGTACCACTTTAAGAACTTTATTATACAGTGGAACCTAGGTTCACGAATTTAATTCGTTCCTGAAGGCCGTTCGTAAACCGAAATATTCGTAAACTGAAACTATTTTTCCAATAGGAATCAATGTAGAGAAAAAAGTCAGAATACAATAACATTGGAAAAGAAAAGCACGGCACAATACACGAATGTATACAACATGGCGGTCGACTCAGAAAATATTCCTTTGGGTTAACTCGGTTCAGCAATATAGTTCGAGAACCGACATTTTGTTCGATAACCGAGGCCTTTTCATCTCGAATTTTCTGTTCCAAAACTGATTTGTTCGATATGTGAGACATTCAAGAATCGAGGTTGCTCTGTATATATTTTAAATGACGATAATCGAAATTAATAAATAAATAAAAAAGAACAAATTAAGAAAAGTGAACAGTTAGTGTAAGACTAACAGATATATTCATAAAATGTAACAAAATAAAATTTAAAAAAAAAACAAATCAAATTTGTTTATCAGTAAGTTTCACATTTCTAGCATGTACCGATGGAAAAACCTAGTTCTTATACTCCATCCCGGTTTTTGCGGGCAGGAGAAGATGTTTATCCCTTTTTTTCCTGTTTAGGAGTGAGTTTCTGGTTCTTTCAAAAGTCTTCTCGTTCTCTTTCACTCATAGTAGTCCCCACCCATTTTAGTGGCATTATCGCCTTGCTTGGTGTGAATTTATTTAAAAAATCACTAAACGACCCTGAAACATTTGTAACGTGTAAAATATTTCCAGAGTAGGTGTGAGGTTTTGTCTACTGATCAGTACTTGTTTTCTTTGATATTGGCGGTAAAGTCGTTATCTTTTCTTGCGTAACTGAAAATAATGGCTGACCTCAAAAAGCTGTCCAAACATTTTAGTTAAAAATAAAAGATTGAAAAAGAGACAAAAAAAAAAAAGAAATGCCGAAACGAACACACGTATATTCTCATGTATTTCCACGGTATCCTCTTTGTCAGAAAATTGACTAGTGTAATAGACGGATGAGTATTTCGGGGATATAGTGGTATTTTGTACCACAAGAGAAAAGAAGGAAAGAGAGGGTGAAAAAACAGGTCTGAAGAATGTCGGTAGAGATGGTAGATTCTTGGTAAAAAGCAATCGTTAAAATCGATAAATAATACAACGTGGCAGACTGCCAACTCAGAGAGACACGGTTTATGTATGTTGGAATTTGACGTTGTCAATTGCTTTGATGTTATTAACTATTTTGGTAATATTAGTCGCCACCTTTTTTTCCTAATAAATCTGTTTTTTTTTTTTCCCCTCGTTATCGTCTGCTTTTCATGTTATTTAATTCTATTCTTCATTGTTCGTTTCCTCCTCTTCCTTCTTCCATTCTTCAGTCTGTATTCGTCTTGTGTTTGTCAGTCTCTTCTGTCTTATCTTTCCAATTTTTATATTCACTGCTTTTCACCACATTCTTAGTATATGTGCGCTGGGTAGTATCTGTGTGTAAAATGTTATATAAATATAAACATACACAAAATAAATATACATATCTTACTTATAATATATAATTATCCATATGTTAGATTAAGCTCGGAATCGTTGTATCTTAGAAATGATTAATGATAGCTTACTGGAATTCTCCGAGGAGTTTATAACTCTATTGAAATCTACTTTGAGCAATAAGAATGTATAATTACTCTCCAAGCTTAATAGAAGAATCGTGATGAAATCGATCATAAACGAAAATGACATGTTCATCATTAATTAATCATAGCTAAGGATCGGAAGCTCATGAAGGATTGAAATAAAGTTTATATATATATATATATATATATATATATATATATATATATTATACCAGGATCATTTTCAAACTTATTCGTGATGTTCGTCCTCTCTAACCTTCTAGCTTTCTGTCCTGGAGTAACAAGGTGCCTCACACGTTTCACGTACGATTTCATTTTCAAGTCTTTATTTCACTGCTCTCTGGGCTGTCATAGCTGAATCTCCTCTCACGTGAAAAACGTCCTATGAATTAAGTTGGATCTTTTCTAATGGATCTCTTTAGCTCTAAGATGAAATGATGATCCCTCTTCCTGTTGTGACCTCCTGATCCAGTTTTGCTCTTTACTGTTCCCTCATTATTAAACTTATTCTCCGTTCTCTTGATGGTTCTTGAATGAACTTTGAAGATGAAAGCCAGACTATGAATGTTGGTACCATTACTGAAGGCCTGAATGATCTTTTTACTCTCACCATTGCTCAGTTGGGAAGACAGTGGGTCTGACACAAAACAATTTAAAACCTGTTATCCTTTTAGCTAAATAACTCAAAGGGTTTTTCAGTGATTATTACGAAAAATAGAGTCAAGATGGTTGAACGTCCTATCTGAAAACCTGGAAAAAAGAAACTTAATTAGTTTAGTGGTTTTATAGATATTAAACATTTTGTGGGATGCTGTTACACGATTTAGACAACAATTTTACTGTTACACACACACACACTCTCTCTCTCTCTCTCTCTCTCTCTCTATATATATATATATATATATATATATATATATATATATATATATATAATTTTACTATTCCAGACGTTAGTTTTATTGGATACGCGTGTTTGAAATAGACGCCAAGTTTTTTATTTATTTATTTTTTAACTGTGTATATTACGCATGTTGGCCGGTACACTTAAGAAAATGTGTTCACCGGAAAAGTTTGAACCTGAAACCGTTAAAGGAATTTTTTCTAGGAATGAAACGCGTCACTCCAGTTTTTCGTTCTATATTTTGCTATATATTATGCTAAGTACATATGTTTTATTTTTATTGGTAATGGTAATAATAGCTGTGTCCTTATAATGAAACATTCAGCTCTCATTACGCTTTTCTACACTCTCTGGTCTTCGGACTGGGATCAAAGTGTAGTATCTGTTCCCAGATACTCGGTTAATTATCGCCTTTTGGCTGGGATTCGATCACTGATACATGCCTGGCACAGGGATTCGTCCCTGCGCTGGTAGTATCGCGGCTACGTCTAGCTTTGACCAGCTTCGCCCAGCTTGGACAGGCTAGGACCAGCTAAGACCAGCCAAGACCACCGGTCCGAGTGGAAACGCATCTGGTCATACCCCTCCCTCGCCCCACGTTAAAAACCGACCATGTGTCACAACCTGACTCAGTGGGGGGTCAAGTAGATACCAAGTGTAGTATCTGTTCTCCCCATCTCTAATAGTAATATTAACCTTTTCCTTATAAGCAAACATTCAGCACTCATTAACCGATCAACCAGTAATAACTTTCGATTGAAATTTATAAAATCTTTCTCTTCAAACAATTTTTCAGGAAAGTATTTTTGTCAAATTCTCTGATATTCCTCTTTCCAGTATTGATTGGCGGGGGACTTCCTTCCTAAACTTTTGTTTGAAGTATTATGGAACATCAACATTTTATGATGATGTCATTATTTTCTCTTCGAGTTCATTTTAGTTGTCCTCAAGTGATGTGGTTTCTGTTATTTGGTACAGTTCTTCGTTTGTGATTCTCTAGCGCCAGTCCACAAATTTCGAAGAAAGATGGTCCACGTTTCGACCTTTAGTTTTCATTCGCTCGAAGCCATTTTTAACCCTTGATCTGAGAAAGCGGTTGTATACAGCTCACAATTTAGATATTTATATGCATGACATCTATTGAAAATCTCGGGACGGTTTCAGAACATGAATCGAGTTTTTAGGTTAATGTTTTGGTTTCACAGTTTTTAGGTTAATGTTTTGGTTTCACAGTTTTTAGGTTAATGTTCTGGTTTTACGGTTTTTAGGTTAATGTCCTTTTTGTAGTATCTGGCGAAAATACCCCAAGCACGGCCGATTCTAAAGCCTAAACGTTTTTTTTTAGTCATGGACCCCTTGAGTTACTGACCCCAATAAGAATTAGCCCATCACAGATATACAAGCAGATACTCACAGTCTGATCAGTTGTTAATATCTATACGTGCATTTCTCCATACTGCACCCGCATGCACACTGTACATGGATCACTTTAAAGCCAGCCAACCAGCCATGCTTGAAAAAAATTCTGGTCAATTAATCCTCACCAATATATGAGAAGATAATCAAGCCGTGATAAACCATGGAAAATGAGAATTATCACTTGCTCTTATGGAGTGGCAAAAGATGGCGGTCGTGCAAAGAATGATGACACACTTTTAAATGGTAAACATGCACCCAACGGCATATCAAGAGACGCCTAGCCGTCGGCATTGTAAGTAGTGGCTGGGTGAGTTTAGTTTCCAGCAGTAGCAAGATGCATTTTCTTTTCTTTTTTTTCAAAGGGCTCTATAGCGAATATAAATGTCAATTTTTATCTGATCTTCAAGGAACCCCTGAAACCCATCCATACACCTCCTAGGGATCTATGAACCCCAGGTTACGAAGCTCTGCACTAGTGCAAGGATGATAACTATTTGTCTTTCTTGCATTGATGTTGCCAGGTTACAGTGTCGTTGTTATGAAAATGGCGAAGTGTCCGAAGTGGTTTTAGTCGTTGGAAGGTGAAAAAAAAACTGACTATGAAATAGCAAAAAAGAACAATTATTTGAAAAAATATATTTAAAGCTTATATATATTTTCTGCCTTCTAAAGTAGTACTGTTATCGCCTGAGTCAGATTGCGAACTATAGGGAGATTTCTACTTTAAGAATTTCAATTGTTGTCTGTTTTTTTAAGGCCAATACATCATCACGTGGAGGCAGGTTGGGAATACGTTCTTTTATCGGGACACCTTTACTCTGTAGATATATTCAATAAAACTAAGCGTTTAAATTTTTTTTTTTTTTTGGAAGCCGATTTTTTTTAATAATAATGAGTATAAAGTAATTAATAATAAAATAAAAGTCATTGAAACAAAGCAAGTTCAGTCGACCAATGATGACAATTCCAGAACAACGTAACTATAAACAATTTTTTCTATCCTCTGCCAGCCGCTATGATGGAGAAAGCATTACCTCGAACCGTCGCCAGTGAGACACGCTGCAAGAGCCACTCCGTTTCGCGAGGCTCGTTCCTTAATCGCGACGCAATCGCGCCAATCCTCCGAAGGAACACCATCGAACGAGGGCCAATAACCCCTGAAGTCTCCACTGCCACAGGAGTAAAAAAAAATCTATCAGCAAGAGAAGAATATTTAGCTATTTTTTTTATCTCTGCGTCTCGGGCGACGTACCCCGGCTCAACCGCGGACCTGATCAAATTACCGGCCGAAAATGTATCTGCACAGGTCGCATCCCAAATCAACGACTTACCCATTTTAAAAGGGAAGATGGTAATGCCATCCGGCCGCTTTCCATCGCCACGGTCGAGGCCTACGGGTTCGATTTGGGAAGGGAACTCAGCTGCATCCAAACCTCTTTTGATGATGTCGTTAATTGCTGCATGCTGTGGAAAGCGGCCGGCACTACGACGACAGGAGAGAGGATGCAAACCAAACTCATCGATGGAGGCTCCACATCTGCATCTGTGACGCTCACATGATTTGAGTCCAAGACGGATAGGGACTTGTGACTTTATGCCAAATATCGACGTCTCTCGAAGAGTTTCGACTACCAAATTTCTCTCAACTCGTGGTACGGTTTTAAGGAGCTTTCCAACCATGCAACATGCCGGGATTGTCTCCACGCCTGGATTAATCGACTGTAGTGAGATTTGAATCCGGATTTCATGACCAGAAAGATAACACTCTAAGCGCCTTTTACTTACATTATTACCTTTTCTAATTCTTTATTTTCCTTGTCAATTACTAATTTTTTCACTAAAAGACTTTTTTGGTGGAGGTGAAGAGAAAGACAGAAAAGAAGAGAGAGGAAGAAAAGAAAAAGAGAAAACTATGAGCGAGCGAAACGAAGAAAGTGAAAAGGAGAAAGAGAGAAAAAGAGACAGGGAAAGAAGAGAGAAAAGAAGAAAGAGAAAACGAAAGAGGAAAGAGAGAAAAGAAAATAGGACGAAAAGAAGAAGGAGAGAAAAGAAGAGAGGGAAATGAAGAAGAGGGAAATGAAGAGAAAAAGAAAGAAGAGAGGAGGGGGAAATAAGAAAGAGAGAAAAGAATAGAGAGAGGGAAAGAGAAAAAAGAGAGAAAGAAGAAAGTTCGAAAAGAAGAGAGAAAAGAAGAAAGAGAAAACAGAGAAAAGAGAACGAAAAGAAGAAAGAGAGAAAAGAAGAGAGGGAAATGAAGAAAAAGAGAAAAGGAGAAAGGGAGAAAATGAGACAGGGAAAGAAGAAAGAGAGAAAAGAAGAAAGATAGAAAAGGAGAAAGAGAAAAGGAGAGAGAGAAAAGAAGAAGAGAAAAGAAGACAGAGGGAGAAGAAGAAAAATGAGAAAAGCGAGAAGAGAGAAGGAAAAGAAGAAAGAGAAAAAAGAAGACAGATGGAAAAGAAGAAAGAGGTAAATTAAAAAAGAGAAAAGAAGAAAGAGAGACAGAGAAAGAAAGAAAAGAAGAGAGAAAAAAAGAAAGAAAAGAAGAGAGAAAAAAAAAGAAAAGATGAAACAAAGAAAGGAAATGTCTTTTTTACACTCTTTTTTTTCGTCTTCCGGCACATCAACTCATTCTATCCTTCTCACGCATTCAATTGCTTGTTTAATTACTTATCATGTTTTTTTTTTATATTCTCATTTTACTTTCACGCTTTTCTTTCTAATATTTCCGATATTGTTCTTTGCTCCCGCTATTTTCAAACCTAAGAGAGTCGCCATCGATATAAACAGTGTAACGTTAGATGTAGCAAGTGGTGCTGCTATTTCGATCACAGTTACATACAAAACAATAAGTTATGCATGACCTGATGCTGTTCCGAAATTTACGAACAAATTTCAAAAAAAAAAAAAATAGTAATTTTTGGAACATTGATATTATTTTTTCTAAATTTTAAATCATTGCATTTCAAGATCTTTAATTTTAAATCATATATATAAATAATTATTTACTTTATTTTATGTCGGCATTTATTTGCATATTTGAGGTTATGAGCTAACTAGCTTGATTTTAGCTAACAAAGAATTTTAAAAATTCCTTCCCGTCAATTTAAATTAGTTCTGAAATACTGCCAAGTATTTGCTAATTGGAAATATTAATCTATTAACTTGAAATTAAAACTAATATGAAAGCTTCAAGAAAGATTTTTCATTTTAAAAAAATCATTTAAACCTTAGGTATCGCCTTTTTGTGGAGGAACCTACATTAACTGACTCAACGAATTCATAGCCCCTTATTACGGCTGTTGATTTGCACTTGCGACAGAAACTGAAAGGTAATAGCAGTAACACCAACTTAAGTCCCACTTTTAATAATAAAGAAAAACAGATATCACTCATCTGGTAAACATGGAAACGGACATAGCACCAGATTATCGTCTTTTCCGAACCAGTAAAGCTTTTATCAAAGAATTGGATAAAATACCGCATCTATTGTATTAATGCCATTACAAGTTAGGATCTATGGCTGTGCGGATAAAAACGTTGGTTAAACAGATCGAATATATGGTATGTTGTGAAACGAGGCGGAGGGGAATATGTCGCGTATTCTGGTGTAATGGAAGCGATATTTCAAGAACAGGAAATGTTTACATTTTGAATAATATATTTTAAAAAATATTTTTTTTGAAAATTCAAACAATATGAATTATAATAACTTGGTATATATAAAATAAATCACTACCAAAATGGTTCAAACTAACGAATTGCTTGAAGATTAACAATTTTGGTTAATACTATCGTATTTCTACCTATCTCTCTTGTTATATATATATATATATATATATATATATATATATATATATATATATATATATATATATATATATATGTGTGTGTGCGTGTGTGTGTGTGCGTGTGTGTGCGAGAGAGAGAGAGAGAGTGCGTGTGTGAGTATGTGTGTGTGTGTCTCTCTCTTATATATATATATATATATATATATATATATATATATATATATATATATATATATATATATAGTACAGGTAATAAATCCGTTGGTATATAATCCAAGTGGATGCTAATAATATAAAATATTAAAACTGATCCACAAAAAGTGTTCAATATATTTATTATAACAGAGCAAATAATTAGTACACAATAAAATCCCATATGGGATAATAGGCTTATTTCAACCGACGAAAAATTCGTCAGTCTTATATATATATATATATGTAAGCAAATATGTGGATGTAGATCCGACGGTATGATGAAAATGTGGAAAAGACAAAGCAAAATCCGAATATGTGAATTTACTGTTTTTTATTTTGTTTTCGTTTCTCTGTCGACGTCAGACGTTTCAGTCAAATATACCTTCTTCAGGACATGGTTAATGGAGACATATTTATATTAAATTTAAGTTAAATGAAGAGACTATATATACAGGACTAGTCAGAAACAGACAATAGGATATCTTAGGATAAAATCTCTTCCTTGGGAGCAGGTTTTCGCAGCGCCGCCCACGCGGCGCCAGCATATCCGAATCCAAGAAAGAATACTCTAACATTAGAATTTCAGTTTTTCTCTCTTCCTTACTCTCTCTCTCTCTATATATAATAAATATATGCGTAAGATATATATATATATATATATATATATATATATATATATATATATATATATATATATATATATATATATATCATATATGCGCGGTACCTATTGGAAATAATATCAATGAAACAGATGTTTCATGCTAGGCGCAATCGTCAGGCCGCGAGTGTTGGATTTTTTTATCGACTATTTATATATATTGGCCAGTGGTGCATTGTGGGTAAACTATTCTGGCGGTTATTTTGGCGGGAGTGATTTGTTTATTTATTTATTTGGGTTAATTTATTGTACTTGTTTTTTTATTTTCATTTTTTATTTTATATGTTTATTTATTCCTAAAATTAAAACTATGTATTTGTCTTTATATATATATATATATATATATATATATATATATATATATATATATATATATATAAGATAACATCTGAATCCCACACAGACATAGTAGAATTATCATATACTTACATACATAAAGTAATATTTAAGGTTTTCCAGTTAGGCTTGGAATCCGTTAATTTCTTGGAACTTCGAAAAGACGCGTTGTCTCTCCTTGAATTCGGAACGCTATAAATTTTGATGCTACACGATTTAGACAATTTATTTATTAGCCCCAGTATATATATATATATATATATATATATATATATATATATATATATATATATATATATATATATATATATATATATATATGAGGCACGGTGGAGTAATGGATAGCGGCTTGGATTGAGGAATCGGAGAGCCGAGTTAGAATTCCAGTCGAATCCATTACATTCACTTACGTGCTAATCCCCTTGGGAACGGCGTGAATCCTCCTCCTCTTCACCCTCCAGCTATGGGTAAATAGCAGGACAGATTGGGTTCTATAGACTTGGATGGCAACTGGTCTAGGAGAAGGATAACTCTGAATTCAAAACCTGCGGAGGGTCGTTTGGGGACCTTGTGGCACTTACTGTACCAGGTCTCTGTATTCGGCATAAAGTGTGGATGGTCCTGCACGAAACCTTCACCACTATAATCAAATCTCATGTGCTGTTATCGGGCTTCCTAGGAACTGATCTGCTTGACTCTCATTTCGACGGGAGAGTATATATATATATATATATATATATATATATATATATATATATATATATATATATATATATATATATATATATATATATATATATATATGTCAATCTATAGAAACAACTGCATAGCACAGTGGCAAAGAAAGGGAGTCGAGTATCATTGTTAATATTAATGAGAGTGTTTATTAGAAAACAGTTTCATTTCCTTGTCTTATTAATTATAGAAATCAATGTTTTTAACTTGGATGTGATTTCTTTCTTTTTTATTGAAAAACTTTTCTCAATCAATAGAAAAAAAGAAAATATATGAGTCAAAGAGTTGCTGACTTCGACGAGAAGGAGGAACAGAAAGAAGCAACTAGCTCTGCCTCGCCTTCTAAATATCTATACAATCATATGAGCTCACTCGAATCTATCAAGAAAAGACTGATAGCGTTTTTTGGAATGTCGATTTCGTCAGAAGTGTGGCTATCCAGCACTCAGGGTCATGTTATTCGCAAAAACAAATACAGAACAAATATAGACCCGAAAACGAAATGTTCTCAATTTTGCATCGTTTATTTATATTCAGGCCAAATAAAAGCAAGTTATACCAATCAGAGTTTTAACTTCTACATGAAAGCACCTCCGCTAGTATTTTTAAAGTAAATATTTACATAGTCATATAGGCTCTTCCGGTTTAGGCGGTGTCACGTAAAAAATTTGTCCAGGTTATGCAGCTTGACCGAAAATAGTAGTATTGACACTGTAACGATCTCTGCTGACTCCAGAGGTCAGTGCCATTTATATGATTTTCATCCTAGTGTCGAGTTGTTATTATATAGGTACATCCACTAATTCGCTAAAAAGCAAGCATACTATGATGAAAAAAAACTTCCAAAACTTTATAAAACAAGGTTTTATCGTCAAAATCTATATACAGTTATTAAGAGGAATAACCAAAGTATTTTTTTATTATATAATTATATTTTTTAATCCTTTTTAGAAATTTTGGTTAAAAATTTTGTTTTTCTTGCGTTAAAAAAGACTGTAAATTAGCATAGCAAATTTTAGCGTCTTTTTTTTTTTTGTGGTGAAAAACATTGATTTTGGAATTCTCGCAAAAATCAAATAATTGTTTGATTTTAATTAAATTTTCAAGACTTATTAACAAATGAATTAAATTATATTAAAAATGTTTTCTTCTTGTTTTCGAAAATTTTTGTGATTTATTTTACCCCTCACTTGTTTAATTTTGTGAAATTTCGAGAAATTAAATTGTGTAAAGTTTAATGTTTATATTAGTCAAAAGTAGAAGTCCTTGGAGAATTTAAATCCTCAATTTCTTTTTGTAAAACAGGACACTCCGTTAGCTAACGGCTCTACATCATAAAATAGAAAAATGAAATAAAACTAAGATTAAAAAGCTCTTAATTGCTTTTATGAATAAGATATATTAAGGACATTATTGTATTAAGAAAAATAAATTGTTTTTGTTCTTTTTAAATTTTTTATTAAAGTTTTAAATCCTTTAAAATTTTGTATTAATTTGTAACACTTTGGTGATATTGTTATTAAGTAAAAACTATATTTACTAATCATAAATGGAAAAGCTTACTACAATTCAGCAAACCCGAGTATTTAAAAAAGAATTTAAAAATATTTTCTATGTGTAAATATCAGAAAATACAATGCTATAGTAAATTTAAAGCCAATGTATCTAAAATTCAAGAAAACACTAGGTTATGAAGAATATTTTCTTAATTTTTTTTAAATGACTGAATACTTAAAAATTATATAAAAAGGCGCTCATGTTATATTCCTCAATTATTTTACAGATGTAGCCACTGTAGAATGACATTAGAAAAACTTCCACTTGTCATTGCAACTATTAACATGTTAACAGCTTAAATAAACAGCTAACGCTGTGTTAAAATGCATTTCAGCGATATATTAAACAAAATAAGTTAATATTTGTTTTAAATCAGATTAATTAAACTTTAAATCAGCTAATATTCCCCAAATAAAGTTTAATAAAAGAATATTCTATGTTGTGAAGACTTTTTAATAAAGAGAATTACATTCTGATGAGATATGTGAAAAATGGCGCTAAAATCAACTCATTCCAGTCAATTTAAATTAGTTTTGAAATGCAGAAAAGAAAAGCCTATTGGAAATATTAAATTTAATCTGTTATCTTGAAATTAAAACTAAAAAAAGTTTCAAGAAAGATTTTTCATTTTGAAAAATGCATTTTACACGTTAGGTATCGCGAATTTGTGGAGGTAGCCACTCTTATAGATTGTCACTACCAGTATCCAACCGTTCGGCTGGTCATAAGAAATGCACAAGAAAACAATCATCGCAATAGATAATTCAGTTTGTTAGTTCCTTTACTCAATAATCGATTAGTAAACTATTAATGATGCAGACCTTCCATTCCGCGTACGCCTGTGTTCATCCATCAATCAAACTGACGCATTTTCATTTTGATGAAGCTGTCACCTTCTTTGGTAAGAAGAGATACCCTCGCCCCCTTTCAGACCAGCAAATTACACTCGACTCGGTAATTTGATAATCGAAACGTTTAACATCGAGAGAAGCAGACGTGTGAAGTTGATCACGTGCGTCGAGCGCGAACATCACAACGGATGATAACATCTATAGAATTGCGTCTTTATCTAAGCACACGAATATCAGTAATAAAACAATAGCGATTTCACTCATTTGGTTGTTCGTCATTTACGACATTGCTAAATTGCAGCATAATGATGGCACTGTGGTTATTTATAAGTGATATTCAATAGTACTCAGGGCGATTCTTTTTAAATATAACATTCTTTGTAAATATAACATTCTTTGTAAATATAACATTCTTTGTAAATATAACTCTTCTCTGGGAAGAGAAATCTTGGTTTAAAAATAATTATTTGACTTTTTATTTACGTGGCTGAAGTAGAGTCAAAACGCAAAAATTGAAGTGAAAGAAAACAAATGATGGGATCCAAAAAGTGTGGGGAGGAAGACAAGAGATGGGATCCAAAAAGTGTGGTGAGGAAGACAAAAGATGGGATCCAAAAAGTGAGGGGCGGAAGACAAAAGATGGGATCCAAAAAGTGAGGGGAGGAAGACAAAAGATGGGATCCAAAAAGTGAGGGGAGGAAGACAAAAGATGGGATCCAAAAAGTGAGGGGAGGAAGACAAAAAATGGGATCCAAAAAGTGAGGCAGACGTATGATGGGATCTAAAAAGTGAAGGGGAGAAGACAAATGATGAGATCCAAAACGTCAAGATAAATGATAGGATCCATGATTATGGAAGACAAATGATCCGATCAAATAAATGAGAATGACACGAATGATGGGATCCAAAACGTATGGTGAGGAAGACAAATAATGGGATTCATAATGTGCGGAGAGGAAAACAAATGATGGGATCCTAAACGTGAGGGGAGGAAAACATGTTGCTAGACATCCGATTGTTTCAAGCCTTGATAAAAACTCGACCGATTTGGCTTCTCTCAGAGATTCTATCCCTAAACTATCTGCGCACGGCAAAGAAAGGGAAATTTTTAACGTATTATATACGTGATGTATAAAAACGCCAGTAGTCAAGTGCACTCAATTCATAATTGAAGAGGGATGTGCTAATAGCAGCAACAGCCACTGTTTAAAAAAAATCCCTTTTCTTTATAGTGCTCAATCGGCTAACGTGATCACACACACACACACACACACACACACACACACACACACACACACACACACACACGCACGCACGCGCGCGCACGCACGCACACACACACATATATATATGTATTGAATCTTTCTACCACATCTGGTCTGGTGCTTCTGCTATGTATTTAGATATTGTTGATGAAATCCAATGAAGAATCCGCAATGTTATTTATCCTGACCTGGCATCTCAACTTCACTTACTTTCCCACTACTTCCCTCTGCCTTTTCTATAAATATATTCATAGTAATATTTCTGATTAGCTAAGGCACCTAGACTTTATGAATTTAAGAGCAGTGCTAGATTGGCGACAAGGTCTTATTTTACATTTGAAATGGCTAGATGTGACCGTAAGTTCTATGCTAACAGTTCCTTATCCCGCACTTCTCGCTTGGGGAACTCGCTTTCGGCTTCTTGCTTCCCAGTCAACTTTGATCTTCAAAAATTTATATGCAACGCCAATCGTTATCTTGTGTCTTCTTCATTCCTATTCATTTATTATTCTCTCTCTCCTTAATGTTTTTTTTCTTATATTCTCTCACACTCAGTAACCCCCTTGCATCTTAGTGCCTTGGTTGAGGGGGGAAATGATTAATATATATATATATATATATATATATATATATATATATATATATATATATATATGTGTGTGTGTGTGTGTGTGTGTGTGTGTGTGTGTGTGTGTGTGTGTACTTAGGCAGTAATCCTTCTTACATGAATATATATATATGTTTTAAATGGATGTATATATGTGTGTGTGTGTGTGTATGTGTGTGTGTCTCTGTGTGTGTATGTATGTGTGTGTGTGTGTTACCACAGTACAGTACTTTTATTGTTTTACTTCTTGTTTGCCACCCTTTTTTAAGCTACATTCTGGGTCAGTCGCCATTTTGATCACTTCCTCTTTAAACCCTTAGAAAATACCGACAAAAAAAGCGACAAGCTTATGGAATACGGTTCCCACTTTTTCTGTTCTTCAATCCACCCAAACGATAGCATTGCTGGTGTTCAATGTTTTATCGTCTTTCTATAAGTGTTTGACTTTCTTGATACCCAATTATTATTTGAACATTTGTTTAATAATGTAACCGCTTTGGATACATTAATCTTTTGCTAGCTGTATACTTCCTCATGTGAACCCCTTTTTATCACATGTTAACTGGCCTGCCATATTTTAATGATACCCGTAACTTCATGTAACTGTCTTCATTTCAGGAGACGAAAATATTTTAAACTTTCATAATTCCTGTCAGTCAACTACTTACCACCTGCTTTTTCCATTTGACCCTTGCCTTCTCAGTTAAGGTCATCCTTCGACCTCTGCGTCTTAACCTTTTTACCTGTGCGTAACCTTTAAAATAAATTACGTCTCGAGGAACCCCTGAGCAAAAACAAAATTGTACACCATATCTTTCTCATTTTATTTTCATCATAGTTCACGTGGTAAATATCATAGTATATATTTTTGAATAACTGGTTTAAGGAAAAATTAATACTTCTTTGTCAAATTTTTCGTTAATAGTAAATAAAATTCATACTGTTCGTTTATGATACTTCATCAGGGAGTTTTTCTAACATCATAGGTTAGATAGGATGATGTCTATATTACAATATTACAATAACCAAGAATGTCTTGTGTGTATTTAGTAATATTACCGTATATGAAATTAAATAAAAAGTCAAAAGTGCATTAGTTTAGCTCACCTGTTCTCGAGGAACCCATAGTGACCTTTTGCGGAAACTTAGACTATTAGCTACCTGGCAACTCCTACTAGCTTAGACTTTAGAGTAACTTTCCTATATCAATTGTCATTATTTAAAAGGCTATTATGCAGATTAAAAGTGTTATCATTGATAATATTCATTATATTAATTTCATCACGTTTAATATTAGTACTTTGTTTCACCAAAATAATATGCAATAAATTCAAATTATATATTTGTAAAATATATTTGTTTCATTAATATTTTTCTTGCGATAACTTCCGGTTGCATTGGTATAAATACAATCTGAATTTTTATATCCTAATTATTTCACTAAGACGTTAAGAAGATGGGCTCCTTGAAGACGTCCAAGAACTTAAGGTTTTAGAAAAGAGAATGGTGTCGGTCTTCGTGGTGGACAAGCCTACGCGCAAAATTTGTCGCTCCACGAAAGACACTGATCAAATCGCTTTTGTCCCTGGGGATAAAACCCCAAATAGTAATAAAAGGTTCTGGGTTTTTCATGTGGGACGTACTGCTGCCCACACCTGAAGATTGCCTAGAAATGGCTAAGAAAGAATTAATTCCAAAAGATCTGATACTTAGAACGGAATACGATGTGGCCGTGTATGAGGTCCCTCCTCATGTAACGGGAGAGCACCTGGCTGCATGTTTTATGCAGCACGGCCAAATTTTAGGGACTGTTGATATAATGCTGGATCATGCGGCCTTCAAGTCCATCCCCAACTGTTTGGATTTTCGCGGCCGGAAAATGCCGGTCATTGTGACCGGTAGAAAACCTACTTGCTGGAGGTGTGGAGAGACTGGTCACCACTCCTCCTCCTGCCCATGGAAGAAGGGCCCTGAAGTTCCGGCCGCTGGCGACCAAAATCCCCCTCTGGCCGAGACTGTTAAATCCGCGGCGCCTGTAACGGGCCTACCTGCGAAACGAACCGGTGGGGAAAATCCCTCGGTTGAGTCTTCACCCACATTACCCTCAAAACCGACGCCTTCCACAAGTGTGGATAAGGAGAAGGAAGAGGGGGTGTCGTAGGTAGGGAAGATCCGAACAGCGGGGCCTCTGACCCATCATGAACCCGGGGATAAGAACACCTACAGCCCCATTCCCTCTACCAGCTCTGAGGGCGACGCCTCGGCGTCGTATGACAAAACAGCTTCAACCACGCAGAAAATTAACGAGCCTAGCTGGCAGAAGATACTAGACCTTAAAATCGTAGGAGAAACTTGAAGGAAATCGGGCAACAAACCAAAAATCGCTGGGGGGACCAGGCCCCTTATTCTCTGCTCCGTCTTCCCCTTCATCTACAAAAAAAGCTTTTATTAAACCACCTCCGCCCAAATCACTGACAAGCACACCGTCTAAATCCAAATCACAATCTGACTATCCATCAACAACACCTTCTGGCATTTCACCCTCTACTACTCCCATAAACACACCTATACCGACACCTACACAAATTTCCTCTAAAGAAGAGGAATAGGAGCCCCGAGTTACAAGCCGCAATAGACAAAAGGAAAAAGAAAATTAAGCCGCCATATCTCTCAGGAGAAGACGTCTGCCGCGTATCCCGGGAACAAGCGGAGAGAGTTTTCGGGCAAGCAAGAAACCCGAAGGCTTTAAAAGTATTATGGAATTTTAAGCACATCAATGGAGTAGACATCGAAGTGCCCGAAAACTTCAAATCCTCTCGGAGAGTATTGACCGTCGTAAGAACTGGCCCGGGTACGCGGGAGATTTGGGGCATGATAGAGGCCGCAAAAGCGTCTCTAAAATTGGTGCCCCAAGCTGCCTACCTACTTGACCCGGAGATGGAGGAAGCAAATGAAGAGTATAAAGGGAGGGTCCCAGTTTTTGTTCACCCATCCCTTTATAGAGCCTTTAAATTAACATATCCTGCGGACATCGGCGGCTTGTCTCATGATACCGTCGAAATTGAGATGGCGTCTGGTTCAATGGGACGAGCTGTCGGTGTCCTCACCCCAGCCATGTTCTACCCTGAAGGACAACCATAATTGATTTGATAATGTCTCTCTAGTTGGCTAGTGTGAATGTCCGAGGCCTGAGGTCGGAGTCTCGAAGGGTGAGGCTCGCTCGCGACCTTCAGAGCTTAGGAGTAAATATATGTTGTGTGCAAGAGACCCGTTTTTCTTCTCGCGATTATGAAGGCATTCTGTCTAAGGGGTTTGCTCTTTATTCAGCATGTTTTGATGGACGCTCGAGGGGTGTCTCTTGGCTGGTGAGCAAGTCTTTGAAGGCTGCGTGTGCTCTTGTCTTCGCAGATCCGGCGGGCAGAATTTGCGTGCTAGATGTTACCATAAAGGATAAGGCTCTGCGTCTCATTGGGGTTTATGGGCCCAATATCCAGGCTGTTTCGGCGGATCGATCTGTTTATGACGACATCACGTCGGTTAGTTTTAGCGGGGGATTGGAATGCCATCCTTGACCCCGACATAGATCGTATAGGGTCAAATTCAAATTCGGGTACTAACAACTGGGGAGTGAAACCTTTTCGCGACTTTGTCGACGGGTTTGATCTTGTCGACAAATACCGGAATGAGCACCCTCAGGGGATAGTTTGGACAAATAGTGGCAGCTCGGCTGTAGGTATGCGTGCTAGCTACCTCGACCGAGTTTTAGTTAGGAGAGTCGATGTAGGGCTCTTAGGGTGCCCAAGTTTTCATTATATAGTTTATTCGGATCATAGGCTTGTCCGGATCCGTGTAAACTTAGATAAGCCTAAGGTTAAGATAGCTGGCTACTGGAAATTCAACTCCTCGTTATTTGGCGAGCAGGAATTCCGGGACCAGCTGCTACTAATGTTACAGGAGGAACTGACGGGGGATGTGGTGGGAAATGCCTGGTGGGACCAATTAAAATCTAAAATTCGAACGTTTGGTGCCGATTTTAGTCGTCGACAATCTAGATACATTAACGGCGCAAACGGCTTTAGAGCAAAGAGTTGATCGGGCAGTTAAATCCCGTGATAGTGGGGAAGTAGCCTTAGCTAAAGCAGAGTTGGCCTCCTTGTTTATCAAGAAGGATCAAGCTTTGGTAGTTAGGGCTATGTTAAAAAGAATGTCTTCTGAGGCGACGAATATGGCCGCAGAATTGCGTGCAGAAGAAAGTAGGAATGCATCACGGCGGCATATCGCGAGCGTCACATTGCCGGATAAGCGGACCGTGACTACAAACTCGGGCATATGTGAGGCTTTTTGGGATTACTTTCTGGATCATTTTACCAGGGAGCCCGGTCTGAGCCCTGCTCAGTTCGATGCCTATTTAGCCGACTTTCCCTGCCTTGAGGCAGCTGAAGCGGCTGGGTGCGAGGGTCCCATCACAGAGTCGGAAATCTGGGAAGCGTTGAAACAGGTTGGCCTGGATGAATCTCCGGGATTAGATGGTCTTCCCTACGAAGTCTACTTGAGGCAGTCGCCCGTTTTTGTTCCTTTGCTGGAACTGATCTTCAACAACTGAATGAAGCAAGGGTGTGATCAAGTTCCTGTGTAAGGACAAAAATGGTGGGGATGAGATAGGTAATTTTCGCCCTTTAACTATGTTAAATACAGTGTTAAAGATTTTGGCCAAGATCTTAACCAACCGTTTGCAGCTTGTCCTGTCTAGTCTGATTGGCTCCGAACAAACTTGTGCTGTGAAGGGCAGGACTATTCAGGACAACCTTCATATGGTCCACTTGATCATAGAGAAAGTCGACTGTGAAGCCGCGCTGATCAATTTTGATCTGTCCAAGTCCTTTGATAGGGTTGACCATCGATTCCTGGAGGCTGTTCTTTCGGCTGCCGGTTTCGGGCCGGACTTTCGCTCCTGGATCCGTCTTCTGTATGCGACTCCCGGTGCGCTGGTGGAAGTGAACGGGTTAAGATCGGAACCTTTCCTATTGTCTCGATCGATTCGTCAGGGTTGTCCGTTTTTGCCTATGCTTTACGTTCTTGCGTTGGAATTTTTCCTTCGCAAGTTAAAGGCGAATCCGGTCCTGCGCGGAATTTCTCTACCTGGTGCTACTACTTCGGCCAGGTATTCTGCCTATGCTGACGACGTTTCGGTTCTTGTGTCGAGCAGAGCCGAGATTAACGAAGTCAGCAAAGAAATCAGTGGTTATGAGATGGTGACAGGTCCCAAGATCAACCGCGATAAGTCTGTTGGCTTGCGGTTGGGTGCGTGGAAGGGAGTTTCTCTTTCCGGGCCTTTCCACTGGGCGGATGGGCCGGTCAAGATACTCGGCGTCTGGTTCAGTCTTGATATCCAGTTGGGAATGAATTGGTCGGGGGTACAATGGAAGGCCGAGATCGCAATTGATTTGTGGTCTCGGAGGAATCTTTCCTTGAAGGGGATGGCGGAAGTATGTGTTTCACATATCTACCCGATTCTCATTTACCGACTCTCGGTACTTCCACTTCCGTCTGCCACACTAATTTTATTAGTAAGGCTCTTGTTCTCTTTCTTGTGGAGAGGCAAAGCCGCTAGGGTATCTCGGGAGATCTGTTACCTTCATCCATCTGAAGGCGGTCTAGGTATGCCTAACATTGAGATTCGCCTCGATATGCTTCGCATCGGGTTCCTAGATCGTTTGTGTCGCGATTCGAATGGGGGGGCTTCTGGAAGGAAGACGCCCGTAGAAATTTCCCATCCTTGCGAAGTATGCACTCGTGCGAGGAGGAGGCCCACCGTTTACCCCGAGCCGAATGCTCCTTCTACCGTGAATGTCGTCTTGCTCTGAAACACCTCTTACGGGCGTCGGATGGCCTCTCCAACGTCCAGGCGTTGTCTCGTAGGGCATTATATCAAGTGTTAGTCAGGGGGTCCGTTCATGATGATCTGATTGACGAGCTCGGTCTTACAAAGCAGGAGGCTCGCTCAATCTGGCCTTGGGCGCTCAGGTTGAAATGTCTCAATAACGATGAGGCATCTCTCACCTGGCTGGTGATGCGTGGGAACCTCTGCGTCGCCAAAAAGCTTTGCGCAGCGGGCTTGGAGAAATCTCCAAACTGCCGACGCTGTGATGGGGAAGTCGAGACCCTTGGTCACGTCTTCTTTCATTGCAAGTTGGTAGTACCGTTGCGTAAGTTTGTTGAAGGCCTCATGGTTCGCATGTTGCAGGGAAAGTTCTTTGTCCTTGAGGCCTCTTCTGTTTAAAGTCAAGATTAGGACGGAAAGGCGGCGACTCTCTTCATCCGAATTCGGCAAAAGGTGGGTAAATCTTGCGCGACTGTGTAGAGTGAAAGGGACTGACCTGGAGTGGCACTTTGATGTCGGTTAGGTACAGGATTTTGTCCTTCCTGGGTTGAACAGAGGCAACCCGTCCCGATATTAGGATAGTTTAGGTTTTAGTTTGATTCCTTAGTTTCCAGTTTCTGGTTAACTTAGCTAGGGTATGTATGCTTATTGGCCCCTTTTATTTCTGTCCCTATTTTTCCTTTAGTTTAATTCCCCATCCCTTCCCTCTTTTAGGTGGTCAGTGATGTCAGTTGTCTGGTAGTTGCGGGGTGACTTTCGTTTCGCGTGTGTGTTTTCGTATTTGTTATTGTGTCTAAATGAGTGCGTGGTTGTGTGAGTGCTTTTTGGATGGATGATTGTTTTCATACTTTTATAATCGCGCAATTTTTTCGTCCAGTTAATTGATGTTTCTGCCACATTTAGGGATTGTGGGGGGGTATTACTAACCTTATTTTGTTTTGTTTTCATGTAAATAGTATTTAATTCATATTGTAAATAATCATTGGGATTTTTTAAATTGTTATTTTTCCCCTCCCCGCCACAGACTTTGAAATGTACATATGGGGACTAGTTAGAATTTCATAGAGAATTTGAGGTATTATGGTGGACGTAGTAAGAAAGGTAGGAGAGAATGTGTTGTTTTGGTGATAGGACTATTGTTGGTATGTTTGGCTCAGTGTTTGTGACTAGCTAAGTTTAGAATTAAGACAGAAGAAGACCGTCCTTTCGCCAATCCCCTTTTTGGCCCTGTGCCACACTTTGCACATAAGTACAAATAAATATTTATTCCAATAAGACGTTTACAAGACGCAGGTTGTACAGATCATATAAAGGAAAATTTTTGACTGAATTTTAATGGTAACTGTACTGTGTTGCTCAATTGCAATAATTGCTTGATTTTTATTTTATTTTCTTACCTTTGGATATAATAAAGTTTTTATAGGCTCGTGTTCCTTTTTTCCTATTATTTTTCATTTAATTGTAATCATGGGTTTGTTTAACAAAAATAATACCTCATAAATATAACCTAGGCTGTACCATTTACTAATAATTTTACTAATTTTACTAATTACTAATTTTTTCTTCATTTGCCCTCCTGAAATTGGGGTGCGTCTTATACGCCCGTTCGTCTTATATGCCGTCAAATACGGTAATTATTATACCAATATTTACCTATTTATCTCTTTCACCATTTATTTTTTATACTGTCACTTCATATAACCTTTCTCTTTTCAGTCGACTTTAAAATAATTTGTCATCCAACTATTTAGTACCCCCCCCCCAATTAATACACCCCTAGTCTCGCAGTTATTTTAAACCTTCGACCACTCAGATATATTCTTCTTTCCCTTCTACTTACCTCTATTTTATTATTCCGACCAAACCAGTCTCAAGCTTGTATTTATTTATTTTTAGTTCCATCCTTTCTGGCTTTCAATAAACCAGTTGATAAACAGAACATTGTCGTCCATCTTGATAACCGTCAGCCGTTTGTTTATCTGAAGTGTCGGAGCTACGCATGGGCGCGAGACGGACGCGTATCAGGGAAACAATAGAATATCTTAACTTCTACTTTAACTCCTTCCGTTTCTGTTGTTGCCATAATTATCCAAAGAAAATAAACAAACAGCTTTCAAAATTATTCAATACCAAATTAATTTTCAGCTGAGAATAAAATAAATTAGCTGTAGCTAACCCAACGAAAACATCCCTATTTTTCATACTGTTGGGTTTCCTAGAAAAATGATTAATTATAATTTTATCTTGTCTGAAATGCAGCGACTCCCCATTAATTATCTCGTGTAATACTGATTTCCTTTTGGCGATTGAATTACATCTAGTATTACATCCACAAGAATATTCAAGCCGCTTTTGTCTAAGTCTACCCGCTACTAACCCTCTTTCAACTACATTACCATTCTCACAATCCTCGAGGTCTGCTGTAGTATTATTTACACATTCTGTTTCTGATTCCTATTTATCGTGACAGGCTTTTCTTTCTCTGACCGAATTATATCGTAGGTTAGACTTGCCTGTATCTCTATCTCAAAATCCCAGAGTGTGCTTGCGATTACTTTGTCTGCTTCTGGTTGAAATGAATGCCAATTTTCTTTTTGGATTTCTCAGCATCTATTCTTTTCCTCGAGTATCACTGTTCTCTCCTCAATCTTACTGTCGTTTTAAAACTCGGTCTGTAGAGTTCAATTCGGTTTAGATCCGTTGATTAAAAGAAAGCGTTCAATTTGTTAATATGCTTCATATCTAATGTGTAGGGCAGTGTTTCTCAACGTTTTTAAGCAACGGCACATCTAGGAGCAAATGAAATGATCACGGCACACTTAGCAAAATCTTTATAGGGTATACATTTAAATGTTCGGAAACTGCGACAATATTAATTCCTAATTCAATATAACTTTGTAAAAAAAATTGAATTAAACAAAGAATGTTGAATAAAACTATATAAAAAGGTTAATATTCATTTATTCAAGTAAAGGAAAATTTTAAAAAGTTAAATTAAAAAAATAAAAATACGTTTTAAAAAATGAATATTAAAACAAAGTATTTTAAATAACATAATCGAAGAATACTGAAAAGAGTTATTTGAATAAAAAGTTTAATACATATTCGTTTATTCAAATACTCACGCTGTACAATTACTACTGATACACACACAGACACACACACACACACACACACACACACACACACACACACACATATATATATATATATATATATATATATATATATATATATATATATATATATGGACATTTCATTGAATACGACAGACAAGGTTCTTTTATTTAGTTTTTTATACAATTTCTCATGCGATCTAATATTTTTTTTTCATTTCAGAGGTCAAATTATATAAACCGTGTTTTGAAAAATGAAAACACTATAAATACATACATGCAACAAACTATTTCTTATCTAACACTTAAAATATTTAATGTTTGAAAATGGCTAAATGTATAGCCGAAAGCGCTCGGATAAAAAGAACATTCGGACAGTTTTTATATAATTTATCTTCTGAAAAGAAAAAAATTATTATATGGCCTGAAAAATTGTATAAAAAAATAAATAAATAAAAACACCTCGTCCGTAGTATTCAATGAAATGTGCATGAAAGAAGGATTGCTGCCTAAATACACAAATATATATATATATATATATATATATATATATATATATATATATATATATATATATATATATATATATATAAAAGGCTCAAACACTAATATTCCATGAGCCTTTTATATATATATATATATATATATATATATATATATATAAAAGGCTCAAACACTAATATTCCATGCTTATAAGTTATTACGTAGGAATCGTAATCACGATCCAATTCATCCAATCATCTAACCTACAAATTCAAAAATTCTTACTCTGTCCTGGACATTGAGTTCTACCTAGATTCTATCCTCTTGGGAATTTATGTATGTATGTATATATATATATAACAGTCTACCCCAGCGAGCGAAATAAAGGTTTCAGTTCAACATATATATATTTCGCTCGCTGGGGTAGACTGTTCTATATATATATATATATATATATATATATATATATATATATATATATATATATATATATATATATATATATAATTGAGCACTGTTGAGTGATATGCTAATTCTATAAACAACAGCCACCTGCACTAATGCAAAGCTCTTCAGAAATGAATGGAGCACTTTGGCTGATTGGCATTTGTTTACTTTTGTAAAAATAATACGCTAGATTTAGTTGTGTAACTCTACCGAGTGAAGATAGCTCTGGCTGACACCAAATTAGTTGTGTTTCAATCCTGGCTTGAGGCATTCGGAAGTCTAGTCGCACTGAGGAGCTGTGATTCAGCGAAACAGTACTGTCTGTGAATGACATATATATATATATATATATATATTTATATATATATATATATATATATATATATATATATATATATATATATATATATATATAAATAAAACAGTCTACCCCATAAAGAGTGAAATAAAGGGTTCAGTTCAACATTCCAACGACCTGAAGAAGGCCGGAGCGTATCAACAGCCGAAACGTTGTGATAAATATGGCAACAAAGATGAGGACAATAGTCCCGAATAATGTAAATAGTGTACATAATACCTCATCTCAGAAATACAGACAGATTTTCAGTTCTGATCTGGCATCTCTGACGATAAGCGACATCTAATCGGCAGATCAGAGGTTTTGAGGACCGTAGAACCAACTCTTAAATGATGTTGTTCCCAGATTCACTCTGATCTGAGTGGTAGCATCTGCTAGGGTCCCAGCTATGGTCAAATGGTGAACCCCCAAACCAAAAGCAAAAGCCTATGAAAGTATAAAAATACATTTAACTAAAAATACCAGCAATACATATTTATATTAGAATTACCAACAATACATTTTATCTGGTAGTTGAAGGCATACAATTGCGTTCAAAATATTTAGATTCCGGCGTTAAATAACCCATAGAGATGTTGATATACCGCTGAATAAAATCAACCAACATGAAAAAAATTCTTTCAGGACATTAATCCAAACTATATTCTAAAATATAACTTCAACAAAACTACAACATAATACACACTACAGTAATTATGTCTAGACAAACATGTATATGCACAAAAGCTGAGTATTATCTACCATGTATTCAATTATGAAAACAGAATAACATATTTTTATTACTTTAAAGCTACGAAGAAAATTAAATTTCGCCATTAAATAACCTATGAGGAGTTGATATGCCGCTAAACAAACAAATCAATAAAAAAAATCTTTCATCTCGGCTTCAGTCACTTTCTCACCATCGTCATGTAGCTTCCCTGCGTCTTTTCTATACATATTTTCATAGTAATTGTTCTGATGAGATTTCCTCTTTGGTACCTTAACTTCACGAATTTTAGTGTAGTACTAGATTGGCAGTTAGGTCACTTCATTTTACTGTTGAAATTGCTACATGTAACCGCAGGTTCTATTTTAATAGTTTCTTCTCTCACACCTTTCACTTATGGAACGCTCTTCTGGATGCTTTCTTTCCTGTCAAATAGTCTCTTCAAATGTTTAATGAAATGATTAATAAAAAAAACCGGAAGTAAATATATGTCTTACATGAATAAATAACGTTTTCCATTGATATGAATTGGAACGATTATATCAAACCTGCGGCTAGGAAAGTTGGTTAGATCTGTAGAGAAAAGATTGTCTATCTTGCACAGTTAGAAGTCTACCTTTTCTCCATCCACTGAATATTGTTGCCACATCTGGTCTGATGCTTCTGATATATATTTTGAGGTTCTTGACAAAATCTAAGGAAAAATCTGCAACATTATTGGTTCTGACTTGGCATCTTGACTTGAGTCACTTTCCCAACATTGTAACATAGCTTACCTGTGTCTTTTCTATAAATATTTTCATGGTAATTCTTCTGATGAGCTTTCCTTTTTTTGGTACCTTAACTTCACGAATTTAAGTGTAGTACTAGATTGGCAGTTAGGTCACTTCATTTTACTGTTGAAATTGCTTCATGTAACCGTAGGTTCTATTTTAATAGTTTCTTCTCTAACACTTTTCACTCATGGAACGTTCTTCTGGATTCTTGTTTTACTGTCAAATATGAAAAAAAATCAATGACCTTGATATAGAGAATCCCAGAAATTTTCCCAACGCCAAAAATGGTTCTCACTGTGGTAAGATCAGGCGTAGCTGGCCAGCAGATATGGGCAATGATGGCCCTTGCAAATGAAACATTTGAGACGTTCCCACCAATGTCGTGTTTTGACGATGACAATGTAAATAAACTAAAACAATTTTGTTCAGGGAGGTTCCCGATTTTTGTTCACCCCTCCCTGTATAGAGCTCTGAAGCTAACATTTCCCCTGGACATTGGCGGTCTGTCTCCTGATGGCACCATCAAAAGTGAGATGGGTACTGGCTCAATGGGAGAGGCCGTCGGTGTCCTGACCCCGGCCATGTTCAGTGCAGGAGGGCAACCCTAATCGGTATTCATCATGGCCCTCTGGTTAGCAAGTATAAATGCCCGAGGCCTGAGGTCCGAGTCTCGAAGGGTGAGGCTCTCTCGTGACCTTCAGCGTCTCGGGGTGAATATATGTTGTGTTCAAGAAACCCGTTTTTCTTCTCGTGACTATGAAGGCATTCTGTCTAGGGGGTTTTCCCTCTATTCAGCATGTTTTGATGGACGCTCGAGGGGTGTCTCTTGGCTGGTGAGCAAGTCTTTGAAGGCTGCGTGTGTTCTTGTCTTCGCGGATCCGGCGGGCAGACTTTGCGTGCTGGATGTTACCATAAAGGATAAGGCTCTTCGTCTCATTGGGGTTTCTGCGCCCAATGCCCATGCTGAGCGGCCTGCTTTGTTTCGGCAGATCGAGCCGTTTTTGACGCCATCGCGGCGGGTAGTTTTAGTGGGTGATTGGAATGCCGTCCTTGATCCCGATATAGATCGTATAGGACCAAATTCGGGTACTAACAACCGAGACGTGAAACCATTTCGGGACTTTATCAACAGGTTCGATCTTGTCGATAAGTACCGAAATGAACATCCTCGGGGGGTTGTGTGGACTTGGATCAATAGTGGCGGCTTGGCTAGTTATCTAGACCGAGTCATAGTTAGGAGAGTCGATGTAGGGCTCTTAGAGTGTCCAAGTTTTCATGAGATAGTTTATTCGGATCATAGGCTTGTCCGGGTCCGTGTAAACTTAGATAAGCCTAAGGTTAGGATGGCTGGCTACTGGAAATTCAACTCATCATTATTTGGTGAGCAAGATTTCCGGGACCAGCTACTACTAATGATTCAAAGGGAACTGACGGGTGCGGTTGTGGGAAATGCCTGTTGGGATAAATTAAAATCTAAAATCCGAACGTTTGCTGCTGATTATAGTCGTCGGCTCAATCTAGATAGATTAGCGGAGCAAACGGCTTTAGAGCAAAAGGTCGATCGGGCGGTGAAATCCCGTGATAGTGGGGACATAGCCTTAGCTAAGGCAGAGTTGGCCTCCTTGCTTATCAAGAAGGATCAAGCTCTGGTAGTTAGGGCTAGGTTAAAAAGAATGTCCTCTGAGGCTACGAATATGGCCGCGGAATTGCGGTCAGAGGAAGCTCGGAATGCATCTCAGCGACATATCGCATGCGTCACATTGCCGGATAGGCGGACCGTGACAACAAACGAGGGCATATGCGAGGCTTTTCGTGACTACTTTCAGGAGCTTTTCACCAGGGAGCCCGGTCTGAGCCCTGCTCAGTTCGACGCCTATTTAGCCGACTTTCCCTGCCTCGAGGCAGCTGAAGCGGCTAGGTGCGAGGGTCCCATTTCAGAGTCGGAAATCTGGGAAGCGATGAAACAGGTTGGCCTGGACAAGTCTCCGGGACTGGATGGTCTTCCGTACGAAGTGTACTTGAGGCAGTCGCCCGTTTTTTTCCCCTGCTGGCACTGATTTTCGCCAACTGGATGAAGCAGGGGTCTATACCCCAACGCTTCACCAGGGGCGTGATCAAGTTGTTACGCAAGGATAAAAACGGAGGGGATGGGTTAGGTAACTTTCGCCCTTTAACTATGTTAAACACAGAGTTAAAGATTTTGGCTTAGATCTTGGCCAACTGTTTGCAGGTTGTCCTGTCTAGTCTGATTGGCCCTGAACAGATATGTGCTGTGAAGGGTAGGACTATTCAGGACAACCTTCATATGGTACGCCTGATCATTGAGCAAGTCGACAGTGAAGCCGCGCTGATCAATTTAGATCAGTCCAAGGCCTTCGATAGGGTTGACCATCGGTTTCTGGAGGCCGTTCTTTCGGCGGCCGGTTTCGGGCCGTACTTTCGCACCTGGATCCGACTTCTGTATGCGACTCCCGGTGCGCTGGTGGAGGTGAATGGAGTACGATCGGAGCCTTTCGTATTGTCTCGCTCCATTCGTCAAGGTTGTCCGCTTTCGCCCTTGCTTTACGTTCTTGCGTTGGAATTTTTCCTTCGCAAGTTAAAGGCGAATCCGGTCCTACGCGGAATTGCCCTGCCCGGTGCTACCACATCGGCCAGGTATTCCGCCTATGCTGACGACGTTTCGGCTCTTGTGTCGAGCAGAGCCGAGATTAACGAAGTCAGCAAGGAAATCAGTTGTTATGAGATGGTGACAGGGGCCAAGATCAACCGCGATAAGTCTGTTGGCTTGCGGTTGGGTGCGTGGAAGGGAGTTTCTCTTCCCGGACCTTTCCACTGGACGGATGGACCGGTCAAGATTCTCGGCGTCTGGTTCGGTCCTGATCTCCGGTTGGAAATGAATTGGTCGGAGGTGCAAGGGAAGGCCGAGATCGCAATTAATTTGTGGTCTCGGAGGAATCTTTCCTTAAAGGGGAGGGCGGAAGTATGTGTTTCACACATCTACCCGATTCTCCTTTACCGACTCTCTGTACTTCCACTTCCGTATGACACTTTGATGGCGTTAGTGAGGCTCTTGTTCTCTTTCTTGTGGAGAGGCAAGGCCGCCAGAGTCACTCGGGAGATCTGTTGCCTTCATCCTACTGAGGGCGGTCTGGGCATGCCAAGCATTGAGATTCGTCAACATATGCTTCGCATTAGCTTTCTGGATCGAATGTGCCGCGAACCGGATGGGGAGGGCGCCTTCTGGAAGGAAGACGTCCGTAAGAATTTCCCATCCCTGAGAAGTGTGCACTCGTGCGAGGAGGAGGCCCACCGTTTACCCCGAGCCGAGTGCTCCTTCTATCGCGAATGTCGTATTGCTCTGAAGCGACTCTTATGGGCGTCGGATGGCCTCTCCAACGTCCAGGCGTTGTCTCGTAGGGCATTATATCAAGTTTTAGTCAGGGGGTCCGTTCATGATGAGCTGATTGGCGAGCTCGGACTTACGAAGCAGGAGGCTCGCTCAATATGGCCTTGGGCGCCCGGGTTGAAATGTCTCAATAACGATGAGGCATCACTCACCTGGCTGGTGATTCGTGGGGCCCTCTGGGTCGCCAAAAGACTCTGTTCAGCTGGCTTGGAGAAATCTCCAAACTGCCGACGCTGTGCTGGGGAAGTCGAGACCCTGGGTCACGCCTTCTTTCAGTGCAGCTGGTAGTGCCGTTGTGCAAGTTTGTTGAAGGCCTCATGGTCCGCATGCTGCGGGGAAAGTTCTTTGTCCTGGAAGCCTCTTCCGTTTGTAGCAATGTGGCACCGCCGCTGACGAAGGCTGAACTATATGTGTTCCACCGCTTGCTAGGTGTTTTGAGAGTCGTGATATGGACGACGCGTCAGAAGGGATTCTATGGAGGCGAGAAGTTCACCTCTTCCCAACTGATCTTGTACTTTAAGCATCAGCTTAAAGTCAAGATTAGGACGGAAAGGCGGCGACTCACTTCATCAGAATTCAGCAAAAGGTGGGTGCATCTTTCGCGCATGTGTCGTGTGAAAGGAGCTGACCTTGAGTGGCACTTTGATGCCGGTTAGGCATCAGGATATTGCTCTTCCTGGGTTGAACTAGGGCAACCCATTCCAAAAATTAGGCTAGTTTAGGTTTCAGTTTTTGATGTTTTAGTTTCCCTTTTCCAGTTAACTTAGCTAGGGTATGTATGCTCATTTGGCCCCTTTTATTTCTGCCCCTAATTTTTTTTCTTTAAGTTTAATTTCCCAGCCCCTCCCTCGTTAGGTGGTTGGTGATGTCAGTTCGCAGGTAGGATGCGGGGCGCCTTTCGTTTCGCGTGAGTGTTTTCGTATTTGTTGTTGTGTCTGAATGAGTGTGTGTGCTTGGGATGGATGAATGTTTTATAATATTATAGTCCCGCATTGATTTCGGCCAGCGAACTGGTATTTCTGCCACATTTAGTTATTGTGGGGCTTTTATTTACTAATAACATTTTCTTTAGTTTCTTGTAAATATTTTGTATTCATTTGTATATATTCATTGGGGTTAACTTTTAAAATTGTTATTTTATGCCCCTCCCCCCACAGACATTGAATTGTACATATGGGGACTGGTCAGTATTTTCATAGAGACAGTGAGGTATTATGGTGGTTGTAGTAAGAACGGTACGGATGAATGTGGTGTTTTGGTGTAAGGATTATTGTTCGTACGATTGGGTCAGTGTTTGCGGCTAGCTAAGTTATAGTTAAGACAGATGAAGACCGTCCTATTTTCCCCAATCCCCCCTTTGGCCATGTGCCACATTTCTGTACAGTATACAGAATAAATATCGCTTTCCTTTTTTTGGTACCTTAACTTCACGAATTTAAGTGTAGTACTAGATTGGCAGTTAGGTCACTTCATTTTACTGTTGAAATTGCTTCATGTAACCGTAGGTTCTATTTTAATAGTTTCTTCTCTAACACTTTTCACTCATGGAACGTTCTTCTGGATTCTTGTTTTACTATCAAATATGATCTTCGAATATTTAAATGCAACATCAATCATCATCTTTTTCTCTTTGAATCATGTTCTGTTATTGTCATTTCTCCTCAATAATTTATTAGTTTTCTTCAGTTTCAGTAATTCCTAGCATCTTAGTGGCTTTATTGTTTTCCTTGACTTGAAATAATAAAAAAAAAAAATCCAGAAGTAAATACAGGGTGTCCATAAAGTTCGTTCACATTTAAAAAAAATTATAACTTTATTTGTATTTGCGATAGAAATAATTTGTAAAAAGGATTAGAAAGAAGTAAATCTATATTTTTAAGGTTTTATTGAAGTTTTATTATTTAACTTTCCACATGTCCTCCATCATTAGCAATATAAAGGGTAATACAATTTTGCAGTTCACGGAAAACATTTGCCAACTGATTTACAGTAATGCCTGAAATCACATTAGTTATTTTAGCTATACTTAAAACTAGGGACATTAAACTTTATAACATTTTTTACAGATTATTTATATCGCAAATACAAATAAAGTTATAAATTATTTAAAGAGCACACGAACTTTATGGACACCCTGTATATAAGTCGTACAGGAATAAATAGTTTTAATGTTAGAATTTGGACATTAATTACAATCAAGAATATTTTCATGAATCAATTACTGAGAAAGTTGGTTCCCTGTGTCGTGCTAGACAAATCTTCTTACCAGAATATATCAGGAACTTTTATAAGTCTACCGTTCATTCCTGCATTTGAATATTGTTGTCACATCTGCTATGGTGATTTTCTAAGCCTAGCTTAGATGTGGCACAAGGCCGAAAATGTGGAGCACCCAGTGAGGATCGAACTCACTATTCAGTCGTAATTAATCTAGCGAGGCAAGCTTGCTAACCATTACACCATGTCGAAGTGCCCTCTGGTGTTTCTGCTATATATCTAGAGATTTTTCATAAAATCCCAAAAAGAAT
Organism: Acanthosepion esculentum; assembly: GCA_964036315.1. NCBI lineage: Eukaryota > Metazoa > Mollusca > Cephalopoda > Sepiida > Sepiidae > Acanthosepion > Acanthosepion esculentum. The sequence goes on along the minus strand of OZ038492.1, from coordinate 100,530,882 downwards.
CTGTAATGTTATCAACCGTGACCTGGCATCTCGGCTTCAGTCGCTTTCCCACCGCCGTCATGTAACTTCCCTCTGCCTTTTCTGTAAATATTTTCATTGTACCTCGACTTTTCGATTTTAATCGCAGTCCTAAACTAATAGCGTCTAGTCTCATAATTTCATTTTACAAATTGCTAGTTGTAACCGTAAGTTCTACGCTAAAAGTTTTTTTTCTCCCACACTTCACGCTTGTAGAACTCTTACGGCTTTTTAGCTTTCTTTTCACCTACGATCTTAAAAGATTTAAAAGCATTTAACCGCCAGCTTCTGTCTCCTTGAATATTCTTTTATTGTCGTCTCTGCTTCTTTTACTCTCAGTCACCCTTTGCTTCTTAGTGGCTTTTATCGTCTGCCTTGGGATAAAATGATTAAAAAAGAAAAAAAGAAAACCTGTTATAATTTAATAATCTCGAACTAATTACTCAGATTATTATTTTTTTTTAATTATTTTTTTAATAGCTATTTCACACTTAGGATGTGCGTTGTGGTGTAATGGATATCGGTTCGGTAGTGGGAATTCGGGGAGTCGGGTTCGATTTCCAGTCGAGTTCACTAGATTCACTTACGCACAAATACCCTTGGGAAAGGTATAAATCCATCTTTTCTCCCTCCCCACAGCTATGGGTTGAGTAAACGACTGAGTTCTTTAGCCTTGGTTGGCAACCAGTCTACCTCAGAAAGAAATGGCAACCTACTGCGGAAAAATCTGCCTCGTCAGTCATGTATCGAAAGCAACATGATCGCCCAAACTTGTATCACGTATGGTACTTAACTGACTGACAGGCGTCTCTTGCGTTTTGCTCGGAGGAAGTATGTATTTTCCATCCTATACACGTCATACACAATGCTTGCGTCTGTGAGTTCCTGAGACCGTCTCCTTTTGACCCACATAATGAAGAGTAACCTTCCAGTGAACTCTGAATTCTTGGGGTGAGGAGGAGGTGCACGTTCGTTGTGTGTTGATTGACTGCCCCTCCCTTATGACATTCTTCTTTCTCCTCGGTGTCTAAAATACGCCCACTTTCCTCCGTACAAACTGGGCCATCTGCTGACTAAACGCGTCCTGACCGAGAGATTTGTCCGCAGGCAACGCATCTTTATCGAAAGACGAAAGGGTGACATATTTACTGAAAGGCCTAAGAATGATAAAAACTGATTTTGACATTAAAAAAAAAACAAAAAACAGTAAGAGTTGATATATCGTAAAATCAACCAACCATGTTATTGATTTCTACCCTTGACTTCCTGATTGAAGGATTTGAGAACCGTTTATGTTCCTTTCTTCCATTGTTTTATTAATTTTGAAATTCTCCTGTCGAGGTTAGTGTGCCCCCCACCGCTTCTAAAATTCTAGCAATTACAGGCACCAGATTTAAAGAAAGGCGACTCTAAAAACAAACCCATTAATTCTTCATATACAGTGTAATCCGGATATAAGAGAAACCCGGATATAAGAGAGATTCTTTCTGGACCAAAATTAGAGCCTGTGTTAATAAAACAAAATAGACCAAACCCCGATGAGATAAACCCGGATATAAGAGACTTAGTATCCGGTCCCGACAACTCTCTTATATCCGGGTTACACTGTATACATATATATATATACAGTGTAACCCGGATATAAGAGACCCTGATATAAGAGAAACACGGATATAAGATATATTTTAAATGGTCCCAAATTAGAGCCATACTTACCTAAACAAAATAGACCAAACCCGGATATAAGAGACTTATTCTCCGGTCCCGACGACTCTCTTATATCCGGGTTACACTGTAATTAAGCAATTCATCGAGTCTGAAACCTCAACAGAATGCAGAAAGAACTGGACGGCCGTTTCGTCCTATATTTGGGACTCATCAGCAGTGCGCATCCACTACCGAGAACTGAAACCCGGACAGTTAGGTTGTCAAGCAAACATCATACCAACTGTTCCAACGGGCCTAGGTGACGAAGACGTAGCAAATCAGATATGTATAGTTGGTATGATGTTTGCTTGACAACGTAACTGTCAGGGTTTCAATTCTCGGTAGTGGATGCGCACTGCTGATGAGTCCCAAATATAGGACGAAACGGCTGTCCAGTTCTTTCTGCATTCTGTTGAGGTTTCAGACTCGATGAATTACTTAATTATAATTATCAAATCCTCCTAATAATTTCTATCATATATACATATATGAAAGTGAACATTGAAGTCAACACTTAGAGGCGATAGTCTGTTTCATCATGAAACAGACTGTCGCCTCTAAGTGTTGACTTCAATGTTCACTTTTATATTTACACACGCTCTATGTCTGATATTGAGCACTTTATCCCATAAATATAGCACACCTTAAGAGTATATTTCTTCATATATATATATATATATATATATATATATATATATATATATATATATATATATATATATATATATATATATATATATATATATATATATAAGAAATGACTATAAATATTCATGAAATAAAATATAACCGATATGGATTTTAAAGGTGTTTTCTTGATATATATTGCTCCATAAATTACATTGAGCTCTTTGGATTAATGTCCACCTTGGAATTATCCATATCAATTACAAATTGGTATATATATATATATATATATATATATATATATATATATATATATATATATATATAATATAATATATATATATAATATATATATAATATATATATATAATACATACATATATATATATATATACATATATATATATATATATATATATATATATATATATATATATATATATATATATATATATATATATATATATATATATATATATATATACCCAAGTGTGGGATTAGTATATACAGAGTAAATTCCAATAACCAACAATTATTATTCTTTAAAGAGTGCTCAATACAGAGTAGAGCAGATATAATCATTTATTTAAATATTATAACATAAATATGTTATAAAATCACTACAAAAATAGCCATTTCGTTTCGACACTTCCAGTGTCTTATCAAGTGATGATGTTGAATGCAGAATAAATAGTTTATTTATTCTACATTCAACATCATGACTTGATAAGACACTGGAAGTGTTGAAACGAAATGGCTATTTTTGTAGTGATTTTATAACATATTTAAATAAATGATTAATTACGCCAATTACATAAGGGAGTATCCTTTTAAACTCATCAGCATTGTGCGACCGCCAACATGAAAGTAAGTCGCGGAAAAGCAGCGAAATTTCAGTATCGGTCCTTCTTTTTTTTTAATATGTTGTATTTTGTATATATCATCTTCATCGGGCAGAGACCGCCATCAAGCCATTTAGTTTGTTGTGAAGACACAACATGGCGGCCTTTGATAGAAGCTAATATTTTTTAGTATTTTAAATTACTACGGTGATGAGCATATTAATTATTTTTATTTTAAGCGTGTGTTGCTGTTTTAATTGTGTTTTGCATTTTTTTTTTTAAAACAAAAAACACCGATAAAAGTTTCTGAGATGCGAAAATTATGGCGAAATGTTATTGAAGGTTATAAATACGAAACAACCGATGCGAACGGAACTCGCTTTCAAATTCTTGCCAAAGCCGACCGAGAAAGTAAACTTAAAAGAGTCGAATTAATAATTAAATCGGGAGTGAAAAAACGTTCAAGAAATAAAATTAGCCGCCACAGATAATAATAAGTAAAAAAATTAAAAAAACGGTGGCGAGAAAAAAAAACGAAATGAGAAAAAGATGGCGTAATAAAAAAATTAAATTCAACTTTTAATTTTCTGCATCGGAAGTCTGAAATTTGAAACCTGTAATGACAAGTCGATCAACTTGAACAAAATAGGGTTTGGCTAATTGCGACAATTCGTACGAATTGCGAAGTCATCTTATTTTTAAAGCAGCATAGAAGCAGAAGTAATAGTTGCCGTCTTTTAAATCATAATGGAATGTAGTTTGCGAGCCACGTGATTTCCTTAGAATTCGATTGAATGAATCGATTGGACGGGCAGTAATCGAACTGAGTCGGTCTGGCCGCATTTGGTATGTAAAGAAAATAAAAATAGAGGAAAGTTATAGTAAATTTTAGGCTGGAAGAGAGAGAAGGAAAAGCAAGAGAAAAGTAAGAGAGTGGGAAGAAAAGGCAAGAGAGACGGGAAAGCGAAAGAAAAAATGACAGAGAAGGGAGGAAAAAGAAATCGGTGTAAAGGAAGAAAAGAAGAAAGTGAAAGAGTGTGGAAAGAACAGAGCGAAAAGGGAGGGAGGAGAAGAGAAAGCGAAAAAAAGGAAGAAGAAAAATGTGGTTGGAAGCAAGCGGGAATTATTTTTAAAATGATTAAGAACGTGAAAGAAAAGAAAATGTAGAAAGAAAATAAGTCTCTAACAGAAAAATGTACAACAATCTAGAAATACGATAGAAAAGGTGAAGAAAGAAAAAGAAGAGAGAAGAAAGAAAGAGAAAGTAAATAAAAGAGAGGAGAAAGAAAAAGGAGAGGAGAAAGAAAGAGAAGAGAAGAAAGTGAAGATAGGAAGGAAGAAACACTAGAAGAGATAAGAAAGAAAAGAGAAAAAGAAAGAGGAGGAAGAAAAGGAGAGAAGAAAGCAAAGAGAAGAAAGAAAGAAAGAAAGAAAGCAAAGAGAAGAAAGAAAGAAAGAAAGAAGGCGAAGGAAAATGAACATGAAAAGAGGACATCTTAGAATTACGTAATGATGCTCTTAAATGGAAAAAATGAAGACACGGGGAGAAAATCATAACACAGGAAAGGAAGTGGGGGGGGAGCAAAGAAAGAAAAAGAAAGAAAGAAAGTATTATGAAAGAAGGAAGAAGGTCAGACGAAGGAAAAATGTACCACGTGAATAATTTTCCTCCTTTAACTCATTTGTTCACCGAAATTCAAATCTTACTTTTTTTTTTCTTGCGCCATTGTTTCTTTTCTTTCTTGATGTTATTTATTTTTCAGTTCGGAAGAAAAATTAAATAATAAACTTATATTCAATGGCATTTTTTTTGCCTTCATTCACCGTCAGAATGGAAATATATTACTGAGAACAGGTTCAACACAGACACATTTGAGAGCCGATCAATGAAAGGAGGCTCGCGGCGGCTACACGTGATACTCGGTTTGAATATAACAGCGTCTGCGCGTTCGTGCTTCACTTAAATTTCCCCAGCGATACCATGGAACGTACAGAAAAGAAGCAAAGCGAATAAAAGCGAGTGAAGGTAAATGAGGGAAAGAGAAGAGAAAATTATAATAAATAATTGTCATATATATATATATATATATATATATATATATATATATATATATATGTATACAGTGTAACCCGGATATAAGAGACCCGGATATAAGATAAACCCGGATATAAGAGAGATTTTTCTCTGGTCCCAAATTAGAGCCTGTGTTAATAAAACAAAATAGATCAAACCCGGATATAAGAGAAACCCGGATATAAGACACTTCTTCTCCAGTCCCGACAACTCTCTTATATCCGGATTACACTGTGTATATATATATATATATATATATATATATATATATATATATATTTAAAGACATTTTTTTTTGTTTAACATTCTTTTTATAGATACAAGTATTTAAGTAAATGCTCTGTTTTATAATAAAAAATGTCTTTAAATAATTGTCGAACTTTGTCCATTTCATAATGTGTGACGTCATATGTTTACATTTGATACGCCATGAGCAGTTATGAATGTACGTGAAAGATTCATGGAAGATTGAAGTTTATAAGCAGTAAATTCGACCTTGCCAACCGTACGATCCTCTGTGGCCGAATCGGTTAAAAAGCCACGTCAGTCTATATGACCGTTCCGTATAGGATACAGGTTCGAATCCTGTCAGAGAACGAATAATTTCTATGAAAATTTCTTGGACATTCAGGTCGGTAAATGTTATTTAATACTGTTTATTATAAAAACAGAGCATTTACTTAAATACTAGTATCTATAAAAAGAGTGTTAAACATAAAAAATGTCTTTAAATAATTGTTGGATTTTGTCCATTTCATAATATATATATATGTAATTAATGGGCATTACCTTTTGACCACCGACACTATATATATATATATATATATATATATATATATATATAGTCGGTCAAAAGGTAATGCCCATTAATTACATATATATATATTATGAAATGGACAAAATCCAACAATTATTTAAAGACATTTTTTTATGTTTAACACTCTTTTTATATATATATATATATATATATATATATATATATATATATATATATATATATATATATATATATATATATATATATATATCTCGAGAGAGAGGTGTATCAAAAATACGTTTACAAACTTTGCGGGCGAGTCCGTGACCCCAAAACAAGGACAGAAGTCTATATATAATATGCCCGCAAATCCTTCGTTTTTAAGTTTAAAGTTTATGGTAGACGCTGTTAAATGTACAGTCCAAGTGTTATCTCCTTAAAGAGGTTACAAACAGACGATGTGGTACTCGAGTGAAGATGAAAGAGCGGTTTATTGTAAAAGAGAATACACAACTGAAAGACAGGGAATCGCATGGCAGGCTAATAATTCCCGAAGCAAGCCCCCAGGTATATCCTTTGCTCACTATATATATATATATATATATATATATATATATATATATATATATATATATATATATATATATATATATATATATAGTCAGTCCACGTAGGCGATAAAATCCAAACTCGTCGATCCATAGTTTGTGGTGCCACAGATCCTGTCTCAGCAATGCGACAATAAACAGCAGCAAAGGTTGGATGGCTCGGCTGCCTTCGGCCTGGAAACGCAATCTGATACAGCCATGCAGCCTCGCGTCCATTACGATTCGTGCGGCGGTATGTAAAAGTCATATCTGCCTGCTCACTATATGAATATCCTGCCATTGTTAAATGTAACACTTCTCAGTTAACTCATTACGACACACGTTAAACGTTGAAGATAGACTCCTCATAGTGTGTACATGAATGACAAATGTAACCTAATCTACATGATAATACAGCACTATCTACCGTAAACTTTCTTAATGACTCAAAAACGAAGGATTTGCGGACATATGTTTATTTGGATTTTTGTGCTTGTTTTAGTGTCAGGAACCAGTCCCAAAAGTTTGTCAAATATTTTTGATACACCCTGTATATATAAAAACCTAAAATGAGGTTCAAAGATTGCTTGAAGCGATCACTGATAAATGCATAAATTTCACTTGAGGATTTAGAGAATTCTGCTTTGGATCGTGGCATCTGGAGGCGTTCATTGAAAGCAGGTGCAAGTACATTTGAAGATCAGAGGGAGAAGCATCAGAATTTGAAAAGGGATCCCAGAAAAGGAGAAAAATGTTGAACTCCCAGCGTATGTCAGCATTGAATGTGATCTCACATGTCTTCAATGTGACAAATAACGCCTAAGTAAGGAAGGCCTCAACAGTCACCAGCGACATCACATGAACTAGAACGTTATTACTTACATTGTGGATGGTTTGAAAATATGTAGACGTTGTGGAAAAGAGTGCGCTTCAATGGGAGGCCTAAAGAGACATATGAAAATTCATAACAGCAATGAGGAAGCAGTAACAGCACACGTCATGATTATACATCACGCATATAAGGCATTAAAAATTCCCGTAAGTCTGTCTCTGGATGACTATATATATATATATATATATATATATATATATATATATATATGGAAGTCAGCACTTAGAGGCGACAGTCTGTTTCATGCTAGTGCAATCGTCAGGCGATTGCACTAGCATGAAACAGACTGTCGCCTCTAAGTGCTGACTTCCATGTCCACTTTTATATTTACACACGCTCTATCTCTGATATTGAGCACTTTATCCCATAAATATAGAACACTTTAAGACTATATTTCTTCATATATATATATATATATATATATATATATGGTCGGTCAAAAGGTAACGCTTATTAATTACAAGATTATTCATAGTAGAAGCACATAAACAGCAAAATGAAGACAAAAGTCTGTCTCGTTCTCCACAGCTTCCTTTTCAATTGTGGTATTTCATCTTTGAATGAAGGAATGTGTATCCATCACGTATACATTCAATGCCATATATGAGTTTCTTTCACCTAACATCAGTGGAGGATCGCTGTTCTCTGGGTGTTTCCTTCAGATTAAACCACTCTGCCCTCCCATGTCTGCAAGCATTCTGTAGAGCTGGCTTAGACTGAGTAACCAAGAGACTATTAATCTACCAGTAATACCAAAGATCACCTGAAGACTTTCTAAATGTTTCACAATAGAAATTCTTTGTTTGACCTAATTTACATCAGCAGATGGCCTGCCACTGCAACGCCTGTCATTTAGGTCATTTTCTCTTATCTCTCTAGTATTGACATTAACTATACTGAAACATCTCTTTACTCTGCTTACATCATCAACTGACGGTGGCTTCCTTATAAACGGAGTGTAAATTCGAACATTGTCGGAAGGGACTTTATTAAGACTCTCGAATGCACAGAGCGGTAGGTGTATATTTTACAGTGTTTAAAAAATGTAAAACGTCTACTCAAACATATCAACGAACGTTTCATGTAATAAGAAATAATGTTGAATTATAAATCAAATCTATTAATTCCTAATTTAAAATTTTTACTGAGCGAACTGCTGAAGTGAATTGTTTAAAGTGTTAAATTTCCTGTGTCTTGCAATGTATACTATCTCCATCATAGCACCGTGTCCTGTAGTTGTGCACTGTGTGCCTCATGTCATACAATCGCCGGCTTTTTGGATGGAATTTTTAAGTGTGTATGTTTCTTTTTTATTACTGAAGTTTTTTGTCTTTTTTGAATACCCATAAAAATTTCAGTTTGACTGTTTAAATAACGTTACCTTGAGTGACTTGAAATCGGTTCGAGCAAATGTGGGAATGTCGGAATTAGCCCAAAACTGTTACATAAACACACGCTAAAGACAATCTTTGAAAGCAAATGTAGCATCATTCGAAATTACTAAATAAATATGAAATTTAAGTAGAGAGGCTGAAATGTTGTCATGGTAATGGTGAGATTAGCCATTCCCTTATAAGTAAACACTCAGCCAATATACACCACTGAATGCAATAATGGCATCGAAAGTAAATGTTTAAGAAAAGGCAGAGATTTGAGACGTTGAAATGTTGGAATGGTAATGGTGAGATTAACCATTCCTTATAAGGAAACATGCCGCCACACACACACACACACACACACACACACACACACACAGACACACACACACAGACATATATATATATATATATATATATATGGATGGATGAAGGAATTCTCCCGTCTAGAAAGATGGATGAGTGTTCATTAATTCTATATTTTTATTGAGCAATCTGCACAAGTGAATTGTTTAATACTGTCAGTTGCCTGTGTCTTGTACTGACCTCCCCCCCCCCCATCATAGTACCATGTCTTGTACTGTTGCACTGTGTGCCTCATAGATGAAGCTACAATCGCCGGCTTTTCGGATGGAATTTTTATGTGAGTCTGTGTCTTCTTTTTTATTACTGAAGTTTGTGTGTGTGTGTGTGTGTGTGTGTGTGTGCGTGCGTGCGTGTGTGTGTGTGTGTGTGTTTTAAATACCCATAAAAATTTCAGTTTGACGGCTTAAATAACGTTACCTTGAGTGACCTGAAATTGGTTCCAGCAAACGTGTGATTCTCGGAATTAACCAAAAACACTTACATAAATATACGCTAAATACAATACTTGAAAGCAAATGTAGCAAGATTCGAAAGTACTCGGAGAAAAATAATATAAAATAAAAATAAGTACAAACTTAAAAAATTTACTGATTACATGCAACAGCTAATTCGGAAACTATCTTTGTCCTGTATTGGACACTTTCTCTGTCATATCATTATTTCCTGTACTGGTGCACCCTGGGTCATTGCCAGAGGGTGGATCTGGGAAAACAGCAATTAAGAGATGGTTCCACGCTCCTCAAAAACTCCAATCTCCCCATCAGCGGCCTTGATGCCAGAAGGGTGAACCTGGGAACAACAGCAATTAAGAGATGGTTGCACGCTCCTCAAACCCTCCAATGTCCTCTTCAGAGGACTTGTTGCCAGAAGGGTGAACCTGGGAACAACAGTAATTAAGAGATGGTTTCACGCTCCTCAAAATGTCCAATCTCCACATCAGAGGCCTTGTTGCCAGAAGGCTGAACCTGGGAACAACAGCAATTAAGAGATGGTTCCACGCTCCTCAAAACGTCCAATCTCCTCTTCAGAGGCCTTGTTGCCAGAAGGGTGGACCTAAAAAACAGCAATTAAGACATGGTTTCGCGTTCCTCAAACCCTCCAATCTCCCCATCAGGGGCCTTGCTGCCAGAATGGTGGACCTGGGAACAACAGCAATTAAGAGATGGTTCCACGCTCCTCAAAACCTCCAATCTCCCCATCAGAGGCCTTGCTGCCAGAAGGCTGAACCTAAAAAACAGCAATTAAGAGATGGTTCCACGCTCCTCAAAACCTCCAATCTCCCCATCAGAGACCTTGCTGCCAGAATGGTGGACCTGGGAACAACAGCAATCAAGAGATGGTTGCACGCTCCTCAAACCCTCCAATCTCCCCATCAGAGGCCTTGCTGCCAGAATGGTGGACCTGGAAACAACAGCAATTAAGAGGTGGTTCCACGCTCCTCAAAACCTCCAATCTCCCCATCAGAGGCCTTGCTGCCAGAATGGTGGACCTGGGAACAACAGCAATTAAGAGATGGTTCCACGCTCCTCAAACCCTCCAATCTCCCCATCAGAGGCCTTGCTGCCAGAATGGTGGACCTGGGAACAACAGCAATTAAGGGATGGTTCCACGCTCCTCGAAACCTCCTACCCCCCATCAGAGGCCTTGCTGCCAGAAGGCTGAACCTAAAAAACAGCAATTAAGAGATGGTTGCACGCTCCTCAAACCCTCCAATCCCCCCATCAGAGGCCTTGCTGCCAGAAGGGTGTACCTAAAAAACAGCAATTAAGAGATGGTTCCATGCTCCTCAAAACCTCCAATCTCCCCTTCAAAGTCCTTGCTGCCAGGAGGGTGGACCTGGGATCAACAGCAATTAAGAGATGGTTCCATGCTCCTCAAAACCTCCAATCGCCCCATCAGAGGCCTTGCTGCCAGAATGGTGGACCTGGGAACAACAGCAATTAAGGGATGGTTCCACGCTCCTCGAAACCTCCAATCCCCCCATCAGAGGCCTTGCTGCCAGAAGGCTGAACCTAAAAAACAGCAATTAAGAGATGGTTGCACGCTCCTCAAACCCTCCAATCTCCCCATCAGAGGCCTTGCTGCCAGAAGGGTGTACCTAAAAACAGCAATTAAGAGATGGTTCCATGCTCCTCAAAACCTCCAATCTCCCCTTCAAAGTCCTTGCTGCCAGGAGGGTGGACCTGGGATCAACAGCAATTAAGAGATGGTTCCATGCTCCTCAAAACCTCCAATCTCCCCATCAGAGGCCTTGCTGCCAGAATGGTGGACCTGGGAACAACAGCAATTAAGGGATGGTTCCACGCTCCTCGAAACCTCCTACCCCCCATCAGAGGCCTTGCTGCCAGAAGGCTGAACCTAAAAAACAGCAATTAAGAGATGGTTGCACGCTCCTCAAACCCTCCAATCCCCCCATCAGAGGCCTTGCTGCCAGAAGGGTGTACCTAAAAAACAGCAATTAAGAGATGGTTCCATGCTCCTCAAAACCTCCAATCTCCCCTTCAAAGTCCTTGCTGCCAGGAGGGTGGACCTGGGATCAACAGCAATTAAGAGATGGTTCCATGCTCCTCAAAACCTCCAATCGCCCCATCAGAGGCCTTGCTGCCAGAATGGTGGACCTGGGAACAACAGCAATTAAGGGATGGTTCCACGCTCCTCGAAACCTCCAATCCCCCCATCAGAGGCCTTGCTGCCAGAAGGCTGAACCTAAAAAACAGCAATTAAGAGATGGTTGCACGCTCCTCAAACCCTCCAATCTCCCCATCAGAGGCCTTGCTGCCAGAAGGGTGTACCTAAAAACAGCAATTAAGAGATGGTTCCATGCTCCTCAAAACCTCCAATCTCCCCTTCAAAGTCCTTGCTGCCAGGAGGGTGGACCTGGGATCAACAGCAATTAAGAGATGGTTCCATGCTCCTCAAAACCTCCAATCTCCCCATCAGAGGCCTTGCTGCCAGGAGGGTGGACCTGGGATCAACAGCAATTAAGAGATGGTTCCATGCTCCTCAAAACCTCCAATCTCCCCATCAGAGGCCTTGCTGCCAGGAGGGTGAACCTGGGATCAACAGCAATTAAGAGATGGTTCCATGCTCTTCAAAACCTCCAATCTCCCCATCAGAGGCCTTGCTGCCAGAAGGGTGAACCTGGGAACAACAGCAATTAAGAGATGGTTCCACGCTCCACAAAACATCCAATGTCCCCATAAGATGCCTTTCTGTCTGATGGGGGATCTGGGAACAACAGCAATTAAGAGGTGGTTCCATGCTTCTCAAAACCTCCAATATTCCCATCAGAGGCCTTTCTGCCAGAAGGGGTTATCTGGGAACAACAGCTATTAAGAGGTGTTTCCATGCTCCTCAAAACCTTCAATCTTCCCATCAGATGCCTTGCTGCCAGAAGGGTGGACCTGGAAACAACAGCAATTCAGAGGTGGTTCCACGTTCATCAAAACATCCAATCTCCCGATCAGAGGCATCGCTGCCGTATGTAGTTTGTCGTCATACCCAGGACTTTAAAGCTGGAATAGCCACACAGATAATTTGGCTATCGTAGTGAATCCGTGTGGAGAAAACTAATCATACGTTTTAGAAGCCCTGCTAACATGGACATGGTGCCCAATGTATCACAAAGTCTCCAAAACGTCCTCTTCTGATGTGAATTCAGAGTTTCACGTCTTCTAGATTGTCTGCGATCTAAGTGAAGAAAGCTCGGTTTGCTTTTGGTATTTAGTAAAGAGCTGGAAGGCTCAATACCCTTTGACAATGGTATAAGCAGGAAGTGCACTTTATAAAATTGTTTGGCATTTGAGCTAGTCTTAGCGATTTCACTATATATCATTTCACCTAAAGCAAGGCGGTAAAATCACTAAGACGCAAGATGTCACTGAGGGCGAAAGAATCTGAGAAAAAGCATTATTAAGGAGAGAGGACACGACAATAACAGGAATCAATGAAACAGGAGATGACGATTGACATTTCATTTAAATTTGGAATGCATTAACGTAGGATGTATCTCCGTGAAAGTTAGTTTTTAAGGAAAATTAATATATATATATATATATATATATATATATATATATATATATATATATATATATATATATATATATACACAATATATATACATATATATACACAATATATATACATATATATACACAATATATATACATATATATACACAATATATATATATATATATATATATATATATATATATATATATAGTGTATTTAGGCAGCAATCCTTCATACACACAACGCCTACACCTTATTAAGAAGCAAAAATAAAATCATCCTTGCTAATGGCTAAAAGTATAGCCAAAAACGCTCGGAATTATAGAACATTCGGTCAGTTTCTACTCATTCTGTGTCCAGAAAAGTAAGCACTTATTCGAACACAAGAAAAATTAAATAAAAATCTTAATACCTTGTCTGTAGTCTTTATATATATATATATATATATATATATATATATATATATATATATATATATATATATATATATAATGGGTGTATATATATATATATATATATATATATATATATATATATATACACACACACACCAATCGTAGTATTATATATATATATATATATATATATATATATATATATATATAATGGGTATATATATATATATATATATATATAATGGGTATATATATATATATATATATATATATATATATATATATATATATATATATATATATAATGGGTATATATATATATATATATATATATATATATATATAATGGGTATATATATATATATATATATATATATATATATATATATATATATAATGGGTATATATATATATATATATATATATATATAATGGGTATATATATATATATATATATATATATATATATAATGGGTATATATATATATATATATATATATATATATATAATGGGTATATATATATATATATATATATATATATATATAATGGGTATATATATATATATATATATATATATATATATATATATATATATATATATATAATGGGTATATATATATATATATATATATATATATATATATATATAATGGGTATATATATATATATATATATATATATATATATATATATAATGGGTATATATATATATATATATATATATATATATATATATATATATATATATATATATATATATATATATATATATATGCACCAATTGTAGTATCATATATATATATATATATATATATATATATATATATATATATATATATTATAAATTAATAGATTTAAAATATGGTTTTACCGCTACACAGTGATAACCATGTTTCAGAAATGGAAGCTAAAGCCCCTGAATTTAATTTTGTTATTAAACCAAAGACATTAGTTCCATTTCCTCATCAAGCGAATTTTGGAGTAACTTACTTTTTAAAATTTACGGTTGTTAACGGCACTGGAAAGAATCATAATTGAGGGTTTCCAAGGTTACCGATAAATCCATTCATCTAGACAAGGGGTGGTAGAGGGTTCAATTTTTAATTTTCGTTGTATCAGTTAATAGTTACATTTGAAATCGGGGTTATGTTTAGGGATGGGTAGGGATGTATCTTTTAACAAATTCTGACATCCGCTAACGAAAATTAAAAATTGAACCCTCTACCACCCCTTGTCTAGATGAATGGATTTATCGGTAACCTTGGAAACCCTCAATTATGATTCTTTCCAGTGCCGTTAACAACCGTAAATTTTAAAAAGTAAGTTACTCCAAAATTCGCTTGATGAGGAAATGGAACTAATGTCTTTGGTTTAATAACAAAATTAAATTCAGGGGCTTTAGCTTCCATTTCTGAAACATGGTCATCACTGTGTAGCGGTAAACCATATTTTAAATCTATTAATTTATAATATTAATGCTCTGTAAATTTAAATTTACATTGATCACTATTGTGTAAAAATAAAAATATCTATAAGAACACCGGATTTTATATCTTACTGTTCTTTCCTTATATATATATATATATATATATATATATATATATATATATATATATATATATATATATATATATGTATGTATATATATAACCAAATACAATGGCATAAGCAGAAGTCTTGGAAATGGCTAATAAATTAGCCGAAAGTTTTCGGATCAAACAATCATTTGAAAAAATTCTACACTCAAGACTCACCTCCACGAAAAATAAGAATGACAAGGAACAACTATTTTCAATAAAACTGTGTGTGTGTGTGTGGGGGGGTCTAATGTTTAGAAAGCTTGTCTTGCTATATCAATTACGACTGAATAGTGAGTTTGTCCCTCATCGGGTGCTCCATAGTTTCAGCCTTGTACCATATCTAAGCTAAGCGTAAAATAAATCACCAAATAAGTATGTGTGTGTGTGTGTGTGTGTGTGTGTGTGTGTGTGCAACGCTCCGAAAATAATGCCTCCTATACATTCCTAAAAAAAGTGCAATCGATGTAAGGAGCGCAATCGTACTGCTAGAGCAATTTTCCAACTACAAAGCGATCTTTGACCTCTAATCACCCCCACTGGCTGAGCCGATCGAAATGCTCTTTAGTTCATGGGCTGACAATTGCGCATGGCTGTCTGAACTGTTTTGTGGTCGCAAATGTTCAGCAAGTGTCGATAAAGATCAATGGATGCATTCGCAATGCATTTTTTCAACGATCAACGAAAGTTCATAGTTTGTTGGGCACATCACTGTCGTTATTGCTGAAAGCGTGACCCACTTGCTGTGCTCGCAATCACTCTTTGGTCTCCGTCAATATTCAGCTTGCGTCGATAGGTGCAATTACCTTTCACATACTCTTAAGTAATCTCGTTTTTACCTTTCTTCACATTTTCCGAGTTGTTAGCGAAGAAACTTTCTGTAGAGCGTCAGTTTGAACAATGTATTATGCTGATGCCATTAGATAAAATCATTATGTTGTTTAATTCATCATTTTTTTTTGTTTGGTTGAAAGATCCTTTGTTATCACGATGACAGACTCGTTATTAAAGGTGGAAGATACGCTGCCAACAATTAGCAACCTGCCTGAGAGCTATTAAAAAGGCCAAAGGTTATACTTGGTTTCTTGAAGAAAACGGAAACTTGAACGAGTTTCATGTTGGTGGAAAGATTTACTTGCGTCAATAGACTGATCTGGTACTGCAGCAACTTCAAAGAAATACGGCTGACTGCAACTCAAAAAAAAACAAAAAACGACCGAGACACCATCTGCCAATTTACTGTCTTCCTTCTTGGTTCTAGATGAACAAACCACTTCTTATCAGTATATACTATCTTTCATATACATATTTACAGAAATTTATTGATTGATATAAAGCCAAACTCCAAACTGAACATGAAGCAATATAGAACGTTCATATAGTTTTGTAAATATACATTTGTGTACGATGTATTTTTAATTGCTGATGTTTTAAAGTTTACCGTTTTTATTTGCCATGTATGCGACTTCGTTTTCTCAGTCATTCTTTGTAGCGTTGGAAAAAAAAAACTTTGTTCAAACGACTGTTAATGGACACAAGGTTAAAGCATATTTGCCGTTACCTTACATATTAATCTTTTTGTCCCCGCCCGCCATATTGGACTGCTACAGAAGTTTCTAAACTGCATTCCTTAAATAACATTTTCATTATCCATTTTTCATCGCGTCTGAATGCTTTTTCCGCCGTTTTCACAGTTTACTTAATATTTTAGAAACATTTTCTAATAGGAAAATGTACAAAAATCTAGAAATACGAAAGAAAGAGAAGAAAGTAAGAAGAAAGAAAGAGAAGAAAGAAAATAGAAGAAATAGAAAAGAGAAAAAGAGGAGGGAAGAGAGAAGAAATTGAAGAGTGGATGGAAGAAACACTAGAAGAGATAAGAAAGAGAGAAAGAGAAAGATAGAAAGAGAAGGGAGAGAAGAAGAGAAGAACGCAAAGAGATGAGGGAAAGAAGAAAGAAGGCGAAGGAAAATGAACATGAAACGAGGAAAGCCTTAAGAGAATACACAATGATGTTTAATTAAAAAAAAATCAAGACACAAGGGAGAAAATCATAATACGGGAATGGAAGTGGAGGGAGCAAAGAAAGAAAGAAAGAAAGAAAGAAAGAAAGAAAGAAAGAAAGAAAGAAAGAAAGAAAGAAAGAAGGTCAGGCAAAGGAAAAATGTACCACGTGACTAATTTTTCTCCTTTAACTCATTTCTTCACCGAAATTCCAATCTTTTTTTTTTTTGGTCTTGCGCCATTGTCTCTTTTCTTTCTTGATGGGATTCATTTTTCAGTTCGGCAGAAAAAGAAATAACAAACTTATATTCGTTTGCTTTGCATTGGGCACCTCGCCGTGGTGTAATAGTTAGCAAGCGTGTCAAGCTACATCAGTTACGACTGAAAAGTGAGTTCGATCCCAACTAGGTGCCCCATAGTTTCGGCCTTATGCCACGTCCAAGCTACGCTTAGAAAATAACTATATTCGTTCGTATTTTTTTACCTTCACTCACCGTCAGAATGGCAATATATTAGTGAGAACAGGTTCGACACAGACGCATTTGCTATTTTATTCTGTATTATATGCCTGAAAAACAAAATTAAATCAAGGAGGAGTAATGGATAGCGGCTCGGATTAAGGAATCTGAAAGCCGAGTTCGAATTCCAGTCGGAAGCGTTACATACCCTTGGGAAAAGTATGAATCCTCATCTTCTCCCCGCAGCTATGGATTGCGACCGGACTACGAGAAGGAAACTGAATACAAACCGGCCTGGAGAGAGTTGGGCTCTTGACCAAGAAACTCAACTTCTACTTCCGCTGGGGTCTATGTGGTACTTCTATCACACTGATGGATCAGTGGGCGCCCCGAGCCGGTGTAATAGCCAGTAAGCTTGTCTCGCTAGAACAATTACGATTGGGTAGTGAGTTCGATCTTCACTGGGTGCCCCTTACTTTCGGCCTTGTGCCACATCTAAGCTACTCTTGGAAAATTACTACACTGATGGTTCACGGGACCCGCGGTCATGAAATCAATTGTGTAGATTTAAATTAAAAGCAAATATATGAAATGTTTTGCAAATCTCCATTTACTGCTTTCTCCCCACACTTGGTAGCAATTACTAGCTTCGAAATATTTCTTTGTTATTATTGTATATAACAGTTGACAAAATGTACTGTAATCATCATATTAGAGTGAGTAGAAGTATTGAAATGTTTAATAAATCTTAGTCATGTTATCAAGGATTATATAAACAATGAAGATGACCTCAAGTCGCAGGAGTCCGTTGACATTTTTATCTACTTTAAAAATCGTCATTGTTATCGAGATTAGCTCTTCTCAAAATTTTCTTGTAGATATTTGTTACTATTCAAATGAATATTCATCGGCGTTATTTAGATTTTTGCAATATAAATAATTTAGAAATGAGCGAATGCCATTAATTTTCCTGGCATTTTATTCACAGTTTTATATTCTTTTACTAGCAGTATAACCCGTCTTTACCCGGGTCTTTCATTACTGGGAATTTTTGCCGTTCAATTGGAGCAGTTTAAGTTTAAAGTCAGCCCACCCGAAAATCAATATTAGTAACAACATTTGGATGCAACTGACGAACATCCTCAAAAGTGGGGGGGTAACAATTTGAATGGGGGGTGGCTGAAAGGGAACTGTATAATAATAAATAATATTATTGTAATAATTTAAACTATTTATTTTTATTAAAGTTTTTATGAAAGATATATATCCAAGAACAGATAGTAAATAGTCAAACGTTGCTGAGAGTTATAATGGACAGGAAATAGTGGAGAGCCATTGGCACCAACAATTTGGACTCAAAACCGGCACTGAAGAATTATCTATAAAAAAAGAATTATCGAAATCGGATGAAAACTGTGGAAATGCATAAACAACATCCGATCACACACACACACGTACACACACACACACGTACATAAACACAAACACGTACATACACACACACACACACACACACGTACATAAACACAGACACACGTATATACACACACACACGTATATACACACACATACACGTACATACACACACACACACACACACATTTTGAGAATTATAGATATAGATATGATGAGTGGGCACCTCGAGGTTGTGTCATGGTTAGCATGCTGGTCTCGCTAGAACAATTACGACTGAGTAGTGAGTTCGATACTCACTGGGTGCTCTATACTTTCGGTCTTGTGCCACATCTAAGCTACTCTTGGAAAAATCACTTGAAATGCTGATCTGAAGGTATATCTGGTATGGTAGTAAAATCCAAATTACCTAACTTTGCTATCTAGCCTCTTTACATTTATCAATTCTCGTTCCAGCCGATAGCAGATATAAATTCACCTACTAGTAAAATCCACTCCAGTAACTGCTTCATTCCTCCCTCAACCACTTGTAATTTACCCTACATGGTAAAAATAGAAATATAACAATTCTCTGTCTATATTTCTGAGATGAGGTATTATGTACACTATTTACATTATTCGGACTATTGTCCTCATCTTTGTCGCCATATTTATTACAACGTTTCGGCCTTTCAGTATCTGTCTATATTTCTGAGATGAGGTATTATGCACACTATTTACATTATTCGGACTATTGTCCTCGTGTTTGTCACCATATTTATTACAACGTTTCGGCCTTTCAGTATCTGTCTATATTTCTGAGATGAGGTATTATGCACACTATTTACATTATTCGGACTATTGTCCTCATCTTTGTCACCATATTTATTACAACGTTTCGGCCTTTCAGTATCTGTCTATATTTCTGAGATGAGGTATTATGCACACTATTTACATTATTCGGACTATTGTCCTCGTGTTTGTCACCATATTTATTACAACGTTTCGGCCTTTCAGTATCTGTCTATATTTCTGAGATGAGGTATTATGCACACTATTTACATTATTCGGACTATTGTCCTCATCTTTGTCGCCATATTTATTACAACGTTTCGGCCTTTCAGTATCTGTCTATATTTCTGAGACGAGGTATTATGCACACTATTTACATTATTCGGACTATTGTCCTCATCTTTGTCACCATATTTATTACAACGTTTCGGCCTTTCAGTATCTGTCTATATTTCTGAGATGAGGTATTATGCACACTATTTACATTATTCGGACTATTGTCCTCGTGTTTGTCACCATATTTATTACAACGTTTCGGCCTTTCAGTATCTGTCTATATTTCTGAGATGAGGTATTATGCACACTATTTACATTATTCGGACTATTGTCCTCATCTTTGTCGCCATATTTATTACAACGTTTCGGCCTTTCAGTATCTGTCTATATTTCTGAGATGAGGTATTATGCACACTATTTACATTATTCGGACTATTGTCCTCATCTTTGTCGCCATATTTATTACAACGTTTCGGCCTTTCAGTATCTGTCTATATTTCTGAGATGAGGTATTATGCACACTATTTACATTATTCGGACTATTGTCCTCATCTTTGTCGCCATATTTATTACAACGTTTCGGCCTTTCAGTATCTGTCTATATTTCTGAGATGAGGTATTATGCACACTATTTACATTATTCGGACTATTATCCTCGTGTTTGTCGCCATATTTATTACAACGTTTCGGCCTTTCAGTATCTGTCTATATTTCTGAGATGAGGTATTATGCACACTATTTACATTATTCGGACTATTGTACTCGTCTTTGTCGCCATATTTATTACAACGTTTCGGCCTTTCAGTATCTGTCTATATTTCTGAGATGAGGTATTATGCACACTATTTACATTATTCGGACTATTGTCCTCATCTTTGTCGCCATATTTATTACAACGTTTCGGCCTTTCAGTATCTGTCTATATTTCTGAGATGAGGTATTATGCACACTATTTACATTATTTGGACTATTGTCCTCATCTTTGTCACCATATTTATTACAACGTTTCGGCCTTTCAGTATCTGTCTATATTTCTGAGATGAGGTATTATGCACACTATTTACATTATTCGGACTATTGTCCTCGTGTTTGTCACCATATTTATTACAACGTTTCGGCCTTTCAGTATCTGTCTATATTTCTGAGATGAGGTATTATGCACACTATTTACATTATTCGGACTATTGTCCTCATCTTTGTCGCCATATTTATTACAACGTTTCGGCCTTTCAGTATCTGTCTATATTTCTGAGATGAGGTATTATGCACACTATTTACATTATTCGGACTATTGTCCTCGTGTTTGTCACCATATTTATTACAACGTTTCGGCCTTTCAGTATCTGTCTATATTTCTGAGATGAGGTATTATGCACACTATTTACATTATTCGGACTATTGTCCTCATCTTTGTCGCCATATTTATTACAACGTTTCGGCCTTTCAGTATCTGTCTATATTTCTGAGATGAGGTATTATGCACACTATTTACATTATTTGGACTATTGTCCTCATCTTTGTCACCATATTTATTACAACGTTTCGGCCTTTCAGTATCTGTCTATATTTCTGAGATGAGGTATTATGCACACTATTTACATTATTCGGACTATTGTCCTCGTGTTTGTCACCATATTTATTACAACGTTTCGGCCTTTCAGTATCTGTCTATATTTCTGAGATGAGGTATTATGCACACTATTTACATTATTCGGACTATTGTCCTCGTGTTTGTCACCATATTTATTACAACGTTTCGGCCTTTCAGTATCTGTCTATATTTCTGAGATGAGGTATTATGCACACTATTTACATTATTCGGACTATTGTCCTCATCTTTGTCGCCATATTTATTACAACGTTTCGGCCTTTCAGTATCTGTCTATATTTCTGAGATGAGGTATTATGCACACTATTTACATTATTCGGACTATTGTCCTCGTGTTTGTCACCATATTTATTACAACGTTTCGGCCTTTCAGTATCTGTCTATATTTCTCAGATGAGGTATTATGTACACTATTTACATTATTCGGACTATTGTCCTCGTATTTGTCACCATATTTATTACAACGTTTCGGCCTTTCAGTATCTGTCTATATTTCTGAGATGAGGTATTATGCACACTATTTACA
The DNA here is from genome assembly GCA_964036315.1 of Acanthosepion esculentum. Classification (NCBI taxonomy): domain Eukaryota; kingdom Metazoa; phylum Mollusca; class Cephalopoda; order Sepiida; family Sepiidae; genus Acanthosepion; species Acanthosepion esculentum. Next base: position 100,508,591 of record OZ038492.1, on the reverse strand, counting down.
TTATTCGGACTATTGTCCTCATCTTTGTCGCCATATTTATTACAACGTTTCGGCCTTTCAGTATCTGTCTATATTTCTGAGATGAGGTATTATGCACACTATTTACATTATTCGGACTATTGTCCTCATCTTTGTCGCCATATTTATTACAACGTTTCGGCCTTTCAGTATCTGTCTATATTTCTGAGATGAGGTATTATGCACACTATTTACATTATTCGGACTATTATCCTCGTGTTTGTCACCATATTTATTACAACGTTTCGGCCTTTCAGTATCTGTCTATATTTCTGAGATGAGGTATTATGCACACTATTTACATTATTCGGACTATTGTCCTCATCTTTGTCGCCATATTTATTACAACGTTTCGGCCTTTCAGTATCTGTCTATATTTCTGAGATGAGGTATTATGCACACTATTTACATTATTCGGACTATTGTCCTCATCTTTGTCGCCATATTTATTACAACGTTTCGGCCTTTCAGTATCTGTCTATATTTCTGAGATGAGGTATTATGCACACTATTTACATTATTCGGACTATTGTCCTCGTGTTTGTCACCATATTTATTACAACGTTTCGGCCTTTCAGTATCTGTCTATATTTCTGAGATGAGGTATTATGCACACTATTTACATTATTCGGACTATTGTCCTCATCTTTGTCGCCATATTTATTACAACGTTTCGGCCTTTCAGTATCTGTCTATATTTCTGAGATAAGGTATTATGCACACTATTTACATTATTCGGACTATTGTCCTCATCTTTGTCGCCATATTTATTACAACGTTTCGGCCTTTCAGTATCTGTCTATATTTCTCAGATGAGGTATTATGTACACTATTTACATTATTCGGACTATTGTCCTCGTATTTGTCACCATATTTATTACAACGTTTCGGCCTTTCAGTATCTGTCTATATTTCTGAGATGAGGTATTATGCACACTATTTACATTATTCGGACTATTGTCCTCGTGTTTGTCACCATATTTATTACAACGTTTCGGCCTTTCAGTATCTGTCTATATTTCTGAGATGAGGTATTATGCACACTATTTACATTATTCGGACTATTGTCCTCATCTTTGTCGCCATATTTATTACAACGTTTCGGCCTTTCAGTATCTGTCTATATTTCTGAGATGAGGTATTATGCACACTATTTACATTATTCAGACTATTGTCCTCATCTTTATCGCCATATTTATTACAACGTTTCGGCCGTTGTACGCACCGACCTTCTTCAGGTAGTTGGAATATCGAACTGAACTGGGGTAGACTGTTCTAGTTCCACGTGCCATGTTTAATGGATGGCAATGTTCAGTTATCTCCTGTTAATTCCCCTCTCCAAGATCTCCACTGCCTTAACCGGGTATTGTACTCACACTCTTTGCAATATGAGCACTGGTAAAAAATGGTTGCTGAAGACATTAGGTTTATAATACCCAGAAATTCATACACAGATGTCCTCAAGCACACATGGCACAGTGGATAAAGGCGTTAGTTAGATCCAGTGATAGGACCCAAATTTCTATTTCTTTTATAAACCTAATGTCTTCTGCAGCGATGAGGATAATAGTCCGAATAATGTAAATAGTGTATAACAATTCTCATTCCAACCAGCCTCTGATTATACATTCGTTTACTTGTAAAATCCACACCAGTAACTCTGTAAGAAAATAATAGAATAATTATAAATACATTAATCCATTTGTTATGCCAAAGAATGGTTTATGCTCACGAATAAGCGATTTATTTAGGAATGCACAGTTAGAGTGAGTGGGGTAGGAGAGAGAAAGTCGATATTAATACCAAGGGTCAGTGCGTACATCGAGGCAGAGATTCTGACTGCTATTGAAATAGATTCAGTATCGATAGAAACTGAATGTGATACCAAAGTTTACAATTCCTCTCGTGTTAAATTTACGTGTTTTCAAAATTTTACGGCTTGATTCATTTGTTTTTTACGACTTATCAACCCCTTGTGCTTTATTTAAAGCCGAAACGTATTTTTGTTTTGTTTTGTTTTACGGCATATCAACCTCAATGGGTTATTTAATACCGACAATTTTTATTGCTGGTAATATTTAAAAAAAAAAAAAGTATTGCTGGTAATATTTTGTTCCTTCAAAAATCTATTTCTGGTAATATTCTTTTTCAAAAAATGTATAGCTGCTAGTATTTTTTATTTTTTTAAAATGTATGGTTTGTAATATTTTTTTTAAAGTATTGCTGGTATTAATTTTTCTTCAAAAAAATGATTGTTGGAAATAATTTTTTTTACAAAGTATTTCTGGTATTAAAACCTATTTTTACACTTTCATAGTATTTTGACCCAAGTTTGGGTGTTAACTATTTGCCCATAGCTGGGACTCTACCACCCCGGGTCAGGGTGGACCTGGGAACACCATCAATTAAGAGGTGATTCCACGCTCCTAAAAACCTCCTGATCAGAGGCTTTGCTGTTGGACATAGTTTATCGTCTTACCCAGGACGCGGATGTAGTTTATCGTTATACCCAGGACGGCGGATTTTTGGATTGTAAGAATTTTTTTTTATTTTTTTGTGAGTGAATATTGCATTTGCAATCTTTTTTAAAACAGCAATATTTTTTCTGATACCAGTCTTACTATTTAACCCATAGAAGATAGATTCATACCTTTTTTAAGTGTATTAGTGGGTAAGTGAATGTAACGTACTCAAAAGGAAATTCGAAATCGACTCTCTGATTTCTCATTCCGGTCCGTTATTAATTACACCACCCGCACATCTTCACAGAAATTTGAAGCAAAGAAAGAGAAGTAATCAGCAAAACACGGAAAGCAAAAAAAAAAAAAATTAAAAAAAAAAAGAGATACAAATTACAGCGCTCATAAAAAATCAGTATATTTTTGGCCAACTTTAACATTCGTGCCTGTAAAAAATATATCTCAAAAAGAGCGGCTTTTCCGTTAATATCGCTATTATTCTGTACTACATTCACCCCCTGGGCAATGTTTATTGCTTTCTTTTTATGTGCCATGTCCCTTCAGGACGTGGACGATCATGGCTCTCCACTTCTCCCTATCCCTTGTAGCTCTCAATAAGTTTTGTCCCTTTGCTACTTCTCCCAAGCCAGGTTCTGTCATCCACTTGCTTAAACCCGCCAGGTATGTCATGCGTTGTTTTCCCTTGCCTTTCCCTCTATTCGACTATTATATACCGTGTCCCTTCAGGACGTAGGCTACATTGGTTCTCCACTTCCCCCTATCCCTTGTAGCTCTCAATAAGTTTTGTCCCTTTGCTACTTCTCCCAAGCCAGGTTCTGTCATCCACTTGCTTAAGCCCGCCAGGTATGTCATGCGTTGTTTTCCCTTGTCTCTCTTTCCCTCTATTCGACCATTATATACCGTGTCCCTTCAGGACGTAGGCTATCATGGCTCTCCACTTCCCCCTATCCCTTGTAGCTCTCAATAAGTTTTGTCCCTTTGCTACTTCTCCCAAGCCAGGTTCTGTCATCCACTTGCTTAAGCCCGCCAGGTATGTCATGCGTTGCTTTCCCTTGTCTCTCTTTCCCTCTATTCGACCATTATATACCGTGTCCCTTCAGGACGTAGGCGATCATGGTTCTCCACTTCCCCCTATCCCTTGTAGCTCTCAATAAGTTTTGTCCCTTTGCTACTTCTCCCAAGCCAGGTTCTGTCATCCACTTGCATAAGCCCGCCAGGTATGTCATGCGTTGTTTTCCCTTGCCTTTCCCTCTATTCGACCATTATATACCGTGTCCCTTCAGGACGTAGGCTACATTGGTTCTCCACTTCCCCCTATCCCTTGTAGCTCTCAATAAGTTTTGTCCCTTTGCTACTTCTCCCAAGCCAGGTTCTGTCATCCACTTGCTTAAGCCCGCCAGGTATGTCATGCGTTGTTTTCCCTTGTCTCTCTTTCCCTCTATTCGACCATTATATACCGTGTCCCTTCAGGACGTAGGCTATCATGGCTCTCCACTTCCCCCTATCCCTTGTAGCTCTCAATAAGTTTTGTCCCTTTGCTACTTCTCCCAAGCCAGGTTCTGTCATCCACTTGCTTAAGTCCGCTAGGTATGTCATGCGTTGTTTTCCCTTGTCACTCTTTCCCTCTATTCGACCATTATATACCGTGTCCCTTCAGGACGTAGGCTATCATGGCTCTCCACTTCCCCCTATCCCTTCTAGCTCTCAATAAGTTTTGTCCCTTTGCTACTTATCCCAAGCCAGGTTCTGTCATCCACTTGCTTAAGCCCGCCAGGTATGTCATGCGTTGTTTTCCCTTGTCTCTCTTTCCCTCTATTCGACCATTATATACCGTGTCCCTTCAGGACGTAGGCTATCATGGCTCTCCACTTCCCCCTATTCCTTGTAGCTCTCAATAAGTTTTGTCCCTTTGCTACTTCTCCCAAGCCAGGTTCTGTCATCCACTTGCTTAAGCCCGCCAGGTATGTCATGCGTTGTTTTCCCTTGTCTCTCTTTCCCTCTATTCGACCATTATATACCGTGTCCCTTCAGGACGTAGGCTATCATGGCTCTCCACTTCCCCCTATCCCTTGTAGCTCTCAATAAGTTTTGTCCCTTTGCTACTTCTCCCAAGCCAGGTTCTGTCATCCACTTGCTTAAGCCCGCTAGGTATGTCATGCGTTGTTTTCCCTTGTCACTCTTTCCCTCTATTCGACCATTATATACCGTGTCCCTTCAGGACGTAGGCGATCATGGCTCTCCACTTCCCCCTATCCCTTCTAGCTCTCAATAAGTTTTGTCCCTTTGCTACTTATCCCAAGCCAGGTTCTGTCATCCACTTGCTTAAGCCCGCCAGGTATGTCATGCGTTGTTTTCCCTTGCCTTTCCCTCTATTCGACCATTATATACCGTGTCCCTTCAGGACGTAGGCTATCATGGTTCTCCACTTCCCCCTATCCCTTGTAGCTCTCAATAAGTTTTGTCCCTTTGCTACTTCTCCCAAGCCAGGTTCTGTCATCCACTTGCTTAAGCCCGCCAGGTATGTCATGCGTTGCTTTCCCTTGCCTTTCCCTCTATTCGACCATTATATACCGTGTCCCTTCAGGACGTAGGCTATCATGGTTCTCCACTTCTCCCTATCCCTTGTAGCTCTCAATAAGTTTTGTCCCTTTGCTACTTCTCCCAAGCCAGGTTCTGTCATCCACTTGCTTAAACCCGCCAGGTAAGTCATGCGTTGTTTTCCCTTGCCTTTCCCTCTATTCGACCATTATATACCGTGTCCCTTCAGGACGTAGGCGATCATGGCTCTCCACTTCCCCCTATTCCTTGTAGCTCTCAATAAGTTTTGTCCCTTTGCTACTTCTCCCAAGCCAGGTTCTGTCATCCACTTGCTTAAGCCCGCCAGGTATGTCATGCGTTGTTTTCCCTTGCCTTTCCCTCTATTCGACCATTATATACCGTGTCCCTTCAGGACGTAGGCTATCATGGCTCTCCACTTCCCCCTATCCCTTGTAGCTCTCAATAAGTTTTGTCCCTTTGCTACTTCTCCCAAGCCAGGTTCTGTCATCCACTTGCTTAAGCCCGCCAGGTATGTCATGCGTTGCTTTCCCTTGTCTCTCTTTCCCTCTATTCGACCATTATATACCGTGTCCCTTCAGGACGTAGGCTATCATGGTTCTCCACTTCTCCCTATCCCTTGTAGCTCTCAATAAGTTTTGTCCCTTTGCTACTTCTCCCAAGCCAGGTTCTGTCATCCACTTGCTTAAACCCGCCAGGTATGTCATGCGTTGTTTTCCCTTGCCTTTCCCTCTATTCGACCATTATATACCGTGTCCCTTCAGGACGTAGGCGATCATGGCTCTCCACTTCCCCCTATTCCTTGTAGCTCTCAATAAGTTTTGTCCCTTTGCTACTTCTCCCAAGCCAGGTTCTGTCATCCACTTGCTTAAGCCCGCCAGGTATGTCATGCGTTGTTTTCCCTTGTCTCTCTTTCCCTCTATTCGACCATTATATACCGTGTCCCTTCAGGACGTAGGCTATCATGGCTCTCCACTTCCCCCTATCCCTTGTAGCTCTCAATAAGTTTTGTCCCTTTGCTACTTCTCCCAAGCCAGGTTCTGTCATCCACTTGCTTAAACCCGCCAGGTATGTCATGCGTTGTTTTCCCTTGCCTTTCCCTCTATTCGACCATTATATACCGTGTCCCTTCAGGACGTAGGCTATCATGGCTCTCCACTTCCCCCTATCCCTTGTAGCTCTCAATAAGTTTTGTCCCTTTGCTACTTCTCCCAAGCCAGGTTCTGTCATCCACTTGCTTAAGCCCGCCAGGTATGTCATGCGTTGTTTTCCCTTGTCTCTCTTTCCCTCTATTCGACCATTATATACCGTGTCCCTTCAGGACGTAGGCTATCATGGTTCTCCACTTCCCCCTATCCCTTGTAGCTCTCAATAAGTTTTGTCCCTTTGCTACTTCTCCCAAGCCAGGTTCTGTCATCCACTTGCTTAAGCCCGCCAGGTATGTCATGCGTTGTTTTCCCTTGTCTCTCTTTCCCTCTATTCGACCATTATATACCGTGTCCCTTCAGGACGTAGGCTATCATGGTTCTCCACTTCCCCCTATTCCTTGTAGCTCTCAATAAGTTTTGTCCCTTTGCTACTTCTCCCAAGCCAGGTTCTGTCATCCACTTGCTTAAGCCCGCCAGGTATGTCATGCGTTGCTTTCCCTTGTCTCTCTTTCCCTCTATTCGACCATTATATACCGTGTCCCTTCAGGACGTAGGCTATCATGGCTCTCCACTTCCCCCTATTCCTTGTAGCTCTCAATAAGTTTTGTCCCTTTGCTACTTCTCCCAAGCCAGGTTCTGTCATCCACTTGCTTAAGCCCGCCAGGTATGTCATGCGTTGCTTTCCCTTGTCTCTCTTTCCCTCTATTCGACCATTATATACCGTGTCCCTTCAGGACGTAGGCTATCATGGTTCTCCACTTCTCCCTATCCCTTGTAGCTCTCAATAAGTTTTGTCCCTTTGCTACTTCTCCCAAGCCAGGTTCTGTCATCCACTTGCTTAAACCCGCCAGGTATGTCATGCGTTGTTTTCCCTTGCCTTTCCCTCTATTCGACCATTATATACCGTGTCCCTTCAGGACGTAGGCTATCATGGCTCTCCACTTCCCCCTATCCCTTGTAGCTCTCAATAAGTTGTGTCCCTTTGCTACTTATCCCAAGCCAGGTTCTGTCATCCACTTGCTTAAGCCCGCCAGGTATGTCATGCGTTGTTTTCCCTTGTCTCTCTTTCCCTCTATTCGACCATTATATACCGTGTCCCTTCAGGACGTAGGCTATCATGGCTCTCCACTTCCCCCTATCCCTTGTAGCTCTCAATAAGTTTTGTCCCTTTGCTACTTCTCCCAAGCCAGGTTCTGTCATCCACTTGCTTAAGCCCGCCAGGTATGTCATGCGTTGTTTTCCCTTGCCTTTCCCTCTATTCGACCATTATATACCGTGTCCCTTCAGGACGTAGAATATCATGGTTCTCCACTTCCCCCTATCCCTTGTAGCTCTCAATAAGTTTTGTCCCTTTGCTACTTCTCCCAAGCCAGGTTCTGTCATCCACTTGCTTAAGCCCGCCAGGTATGTCATGCGTTGTTTTCCCTTGTCTCTCTTTCCCTCTATTCGACCATTATATACCGTGTCCCTTCAGGACGTAGGCTATCATGGCTCTCCACTTCCCCCTATCCCTTGTAGCTCTCAATAAGTTTTGTCCCTTTGCTACTTATCCCAAGCCAGGTTCTGTCATCCACTTGCTTAAGCCCGCCAGGTATGTCATGCGTTGCTTTCCCTTGTCTCTCTTTCCCTCTATTCGACCATTATATACCGTGTCCCTTCAAGACGTAGGCTATCATGGCTCTCCACTTCCCCCTATCCCTTGTAGCTCTCAATAAGTTTTGTCCCTTTGCTACTTCTCCCAAGCCAGGTTCTGTCATCCACTTGCTTAAGCCCGCCAGGTATGTCATGCGTTGTTTTCCCTTGTCACTCTTTCCCTCTATTCGACCATTATATACCGTGTCCCTTCAGGACGTAGGCGATCATGGCTCTCCACTTCCCCCTATCCCTTCTAGCTCTCAATAAGTTTTGTCCCTTTGCTACTTCTCCCAAGCCAGGTTCTGTCATCCACTTGCTTAAGCCTGCCAGGTATGTCATGCGTTGCTTTGCCTTGTCTCTCTTTTTCTCTGTTCGCCCTGTGAGTATCAGATTCTCCAAGCCCTCCTTTTTCATTACGTGTCCCAGAAATTTCAGCTGCCTCTTCCTGATGTTAAATATAAGCTTCCTCCTTGTGTGCATCCTCTCCAAAACCTCATCGTTGCTCACATGTTCGGCCCGTGGTATCCTTAGCATCCTTCTGTAGAACCATATTTCCGCCGTCTCTTCATCTTTGAGAAGACCGTCCAACATTTGCTGCCGTAGAGAAGGACAGATGTCACGTATGTGAACCAAGTACAATACTATATTTATTATTTACTTTTTATTAAGAAATAAATCTAAAAATAAATCTTTTTATTTAAAATTTAAAAAAATATAATATCTAAAACATCTCCAATACAAAATTTATTATTTACCATTTTATAAATAACTATGAAAACAAGAATTTTTTATTCATAACTATATAAAAATATCAATGAATTATAAAACAAATATTTATTAAATGATAACCATTTCATTGTCTTAACCGGTTTGCATTTTTATAATGTAAATATAAAATTATTTTTAAACAATCTAATAAATAAATAGTATATATATATATATATATATATATATATATATATATATATATATATATATTATTTATTTATTAGATTGTTTATATATATATATATATTTATTAGATTGTTTATATACATATATATATATATATATATATATATATATATATATATATATATATATATATATATATATATATATATATATATATATGAAGATTTTATTGGTGGTGCAAAATTTAATAACCGCCATAAATAGACAAAATTTATTTTTATTACCACTCATGATAACAATTAAAAGGAAAAAAAAAGAAGAAAAACGAGCTAGCTAACCGGTTTCGAACCTCGCTCAACAGAGCTAAATCGAGTTTAATAAAGGTATAATTATCAATATAAACGTAGGGAAAAAATTCTTAAATTGAAATTATTTGGAGACTCAAGACAAAATCCTTCTGTTTACATAATGTAGGTTTCAAGGAAGAAATATATATGGCTGCCATTATTCTCAAGTGGTAATTTAAGTGGGACTTACTGAGGACGGAAAACGAGTCCAAACTAAAATTAACGGGAAACAATTATGGTTATTTATCAGGTGATCCGCGATGGAAGACACCTATGGGTTGGTCAGAATATCTGACGGAGAATATTTAAGGTTTTGGATTTTTGTTGGTACATGCTGATTTATTCTAACATCCAGCCTTTGAGTCGTTCTTCCTATGTAGTGCGAACCACAAGTGCATTTAAATGAATAAATCAAAGAACTATTATGATGTGGAAGAAGAACGCCTTTCCGTCTGGATGGAAGGAGAGGTTTGTCAGAAAAGACTACACAAGTGTTAGCAGCAATGTAACGGATATTTGCGTGGAAAGTGGAATCGTCCGGCCGAATTCAAGTTCTGACCGGGTGTGTTGCTTTAACTTTCCTAAAAACACCCTTGAGAAATATATTAATCAATTTCCTCTCCCCATCCCCATCTATATTTTTGTTGTAAATTCTCAAAGAACAAAGAAATGCATAAATTTACTTTCATCATATGTTTACGTTTTATTAACATTCTAATATTAGTTTTTTTTTAAAACAAGCATTACGGAGGGAGTGAAGGTAATTAAAATAATAGCGGTGTTAAGAAAAAAAACCGTCCTTTTGACACATCGTTTTGTTTGGCGCATGAACGTTAAAAATTGTCGTGTTTCCTTATAAGGAATTCAATATGTAGACGTGAGAATTAAATCGTTTTATTTATTTACTATTATTGATGATAAACAAAATTGGGTTAATCCAACTTCAACATTCTTACAGTAAACGTATCAATTTCTTTTACGGTTAATAGTAATCAAAAAAAGAACACCAGTGTTTCGTTAAAGCTTCACCAAGAATGAAAGAAAATAACGATTTCATTGAACTGATTTTAAACTAGAATTTTTCTTAAAGAAAATCGGAAGGTAACACCTATGTACCGTGTCCCTTCAATATATTGGCGATCATGGCTCTCCACAATTTCCTGTCTTTTGTATCTCTAAATAAATTACATCTTTTTGTTATTTCTCCTAATCCCTGTTCTGCCATCCATTTACTCAAGCTCACTAGCTAGTTTTCATCTGCCTCTTTTAATTCCAATATGCCTTGTGAGTATAAAATTTTCCAAGTCCTCTTTCCTCATTATGTGCCTTAGAAATTTCAATTCTCTTCCTAATGTTAAGTATAAGTGTGCTTTTTGTTACTATTTTCTCTAAAACTTCGTCGTTGCTCACATGTTAAGTCCATGATATTCTCAAAATGTTTCTGTAGAACCACATTTCTGTTGCTTCAAGTCTTTCCTTCACCTAGGAAAAGATTGTCCAACATTCACTTTCATATTGAAAGACTGCTATTACGTAACAGCTCAGTACTTTTTTCTTTGTTTCTAATGAAATTTTCCCAGTTTCTTAATGTTTTGCTTAGCTTTTAGAAGACATCTTTCGCTATTTCAATGCACTTTTGGATTTCAGTGGCGCACTTTCCGACCTGAAAAAGGAAGGAGCAGTAGAAAACCCATCAAAACGGAAATCAAAGGACTTTTGGGCAGCCAAACGGATATTTGCGTGGAAAGTGGAATCGACCGGTCGAGTTCAAGTTCTGACCGGGTGTGTTACTTTAACTTTCCTGAAAACACCCTTGAGAAATATATTAATCAATTTCTTCTCCCGATCCTCATCTATGGATTAAATAGTAAGGTAGACAGGTTTCTCTAGTCTTGCGTGGTAACCAGTCTGAAACTATAAAGTAGGCCAGAAGATCCCACTCCACTAAATTTCCCAAGAAGTCATGGCAATAATGAAGAGAGATTTGTGGAGAGCCATGACCCACAATTATCCACAATTTTGATACAAATGTACATCTTATTCGAAAATTGGAAAAATGAAATACAAAAATTAAACAGACATATCGGTTGAATTTAACAAAATTTGTTTGTATGATTACGTTTTACCCATTATATATATATATATGTGTGTGTGTGTGTGTGTGTGTGTGTGTGTGTGTGTGTCTGTATGTATGTTTGTATGTATGAAATGAAAAATTTCAGATTTATATATGTAGAAGACAAAAGAAAAACTTAACCGACACGTTTCGTCCTCTGAGGGACTTTATCAAGGAAAAATGTTGAAAAGCTAATAATAACATTTTTGCTCTTGTATATAAATACTTGTCATAAAATAAAATCCTTTCATTTGGTTTGGTAAAGTCTCTCAGAGGACGAAACGCGTCAGATAAATCTTACTTTATTCATATATATATATATATATATATATATATATATATATATATATATATATATATATATATATATATATATATATATATATATATATAAAGTGAACATAGAAGTCAACACTTAGAGGCGACAGTCTGTTTCATGCTAGATGCAATCGTCAGTGGCTCGACGATTGCATCTAGCATGAAACAGACTGTCGCCTCTAAGTGTTGACTTCTATGTTCACTTTTAAATTTACACATGCTCTATCTCTGATATTGAGCACTTTATCCCATAAATATAGCACACTTTTAGACTATATTTCTTCATATATATATATATATATATATATATATATATATATATATATATATATATATATATGAAGATTTTATTGGTGCTAACCGCCATAAATAGACAAAATTTATTTTTATTACCACTCATGATAACAATTAAAAGGAAAAAAAAAAGAAAAACGAGCTAGCTAACCGGTTTCGAACCTCACTCAACAGAGCTAAATCGAGTTTAATAAAGGTATAATTATCAATATAAACGTAGGGAAAAAATTATTAAAATGAAATTATTCGGAGACTCAATACAAAATCCTTCTGTTTACATAATGTAGGTTTCAAGGAAGAAATATATATGGCTGCCATTATTCTCAAGTGGTAATTTAAGTGGGACTTAGGACGGAAAACGAGTCCAAACTAAAATTAACGGGAAAAAATTATGGTTATTTATCAGGTGATCCGCGATGGAAGACACCTATTGGTTGGTCAGAATATCTGACGGAGAATATTTAAGGTTTTGGATTTTTGTTGGTACATGCTGATTTATTCTAACATCCAGCCTTTGAGTCGTTCTTCTTCTGTAGTGCGAACCACGACTGCATTTAAATGAATAAACCAAAGAACTATTCTGATGTGGAAGAAGAACGTCTTTCCGCCTGGATGGAAGGAGAGGTTTGGCAGAAAAGAGTGATAGATATGCTAAGCGGGTTTCTTTAGCAGTTCGACATTGTTACTTTGCTGCTGACACTTTACACAAGTGTCAGCAGCAAAGTAACAATGTCGAACTGCTAAAGAAACCCGCTTAGCATATCTATCACTGATGCTACCCAGCCAAGGAAGGCACAGGTACACAGGACATCTTTGCACTTTAGCCGGATAAAATAAGTCTTATTTTATTCACACACACACACACACATATATATATTATGAAATCGACAAAGTCCGACATTTATTTTAAGACATTTTTATGCTTATACATTCTTTTTATAGATACAAATATTTAAGTAAATGCTCTGTTTAAAATAAACAGTATTAATAACATTTACCGGCCTGAATGCCCGAGAAATTTTCATAGAAAATATTCGTCTTCCGACAGGAATCGAAACTGTATCCTATACGGAACCGTCATATAGCTTGACGTGCCTTAACCGATCGAGCCACGGAGGATCGTTCGATTGGCAAGGTCGATTTTACTGCTTTTAAACTTCAATCTTCCATGAATCTCTCACGTACATTCATATCTGCACAAAGCGTATCCAAATGTAAACAAATGACGTCACACATTATCAAATGGACAAAGTCCGACAATTATTTTAAGACATTTTCATGTTTATACATTCTTTTTATAGATACAAATATTTAAGTAAATGCTCTGTTTATAATAAACAGTATTAATAATATTTACCGGCCTGAATGTCCGAGAAATTTTCGGAGGACGAATATTTTCTATGGAAATTTCTCTGACATTCAGCCCAGTAAATGTTATTAATACTGTTTATTATAAACAGGGCATTTGCTTAAATATTTGTATCTATAAAAAAAATGTATAAACATGAAAATGTCTTACATACACACACACACACACACACACACATATATATATATATATATATATATATATATATATATATATATATATATATATATATAAAAGTGGACATGGAAGTCAGCACTTAGAGGCGACAGTCTGTTTCATGCTAGAGCAATCGTCAGGCAACGTCGTCAGACGATTGCTCTAGCATGAAACAGACTGTCGCCTCTAAGTGCTGACTTCCATGTCCACTTTTATATTTACACACGCTCTATCTCTGATATTGAGCACTTTATCCCATAAATATAGCACACTTTAAGACTATATTTCTTTATCTATATATATACGAAACTTTCAATGTATAAGTTTTGATCAATGTGATAAATAGTCATCAGTAAATTAAGTGCATTGATAAGGTGACAAGGGAGGGGAAAAGTAAATATTTCTTGTTTAAAATGCATACCTTTTAACTCATTAGGTTACTGACTTATTGATGTACATAAGAGAGAATGGCACTTTAATACTGGTTATCTTATATTCAGAAAATAAAATACACAATTCACTTAAATCGGAATTCAGGAAAAATACACAAACGAATTATCAGAAAACCGATCACTAGTAAATGCAAAGAGGAGTAGATAGGTTTGTTTATCGTCCGGTTCACCCTCCTCCTCGGTTTTTGAAAAGGAATAGAGCTTTATCCCTTGTTTCCTGTTTAGGATTGTGTTTCCGATTCCTTCTAAAGTCTTTTCCTTTTCTTTCACTCCCAGTAGCCACTTGCGTCTTAGTGGCATTATAGCCTTGCTTGGGGTGAAACGATTAAAAAAAAGACAAACAAACAAGCAAAATCAAATTGATCTTATTGATCACTGTCTCCATCACAAGGAGAAATTATGCTTTACCTCAGTGTTATTAACATGTTGCATAAGATGTAGACGTCACGTGAATGGATTGACTTTGATTCGGATTTTCGAGAAAGCCAATTAAATTAATCCGCTGTTAATTAAACAGTTTGCAACTGATCGATTCATTCACACAGACAAAAGTCTGGCGACATTTCGCTTGATATTTAACACGTTAGATTCGTGAGATTTTAGAAAAAAAAATGGAGTAAAAAAAAACGAGATCTAAGTTTGACTCATGGCAAAGCACTCATCACCCAGCAAACGCTGAAATGGTTCAAATATTTAATAAGCTTCCTAATAAGAAATACACCTGGTTATCCAATTATGGTTAAATGAACCATGAACAAAAAAGGCTTGGCTAGAAACGTCCCTCCAATTTACAAAGAGACTCTTGGTTGAGGTATTCAGCCAATGTTATCAAATAAAATGCTTGAGATGCCGAGTTTTAAAAGATCTAACCTTGTAAAATAAACTTCGTATACTACTGTCAACGTGTAAAAATGTTTGTGTTACGCACATCTACTTGTAATGTATTTACTTAACAAAATTTACCTTAGTTTCGTAAAGGGCCATTGGAGGAAAATAAAAAAACAGAAAAATTGGTTGTTACTTGCATTATTTACACTATTCGGACTGTTATCCTCATATTCATTGCCATATTCATAACGTTTCGACCGTTGTACGCTCCGACCTTCTTCAGGTGATTAGAATTTCTAACCGAACCCTTTAGTTCGTCCACTGGAGTAGATTGTTCTAGTTCCACGTGCCATGCCGCTTCCGGTTGTCTCAGTTATTTTCTTTTAACTCATCTCTCCATGTTTTTGTGTCACCACTGCTGTAGCATGGTATTGAACTCATAACTCTTTGGGTCTAGTCACTGAATCTAACCAACGTCTTTATCCACTGGGCCACGTGTCCTTGAGGAACAGTGGACGAAATAAAGGTTCCGGTTCGAAATCCTAATAGACAAAGAGACTCTTGGCTGAGGTGTTCAGCCAATGTTATCAAGTAAAATGCTTGAGATGCCGAGTTTTAAAATGTCTAGCCTTGTAAAATAAACTTAGTATACTATTGTCAACGTGTAAAAATGCTGGTGTTACCCACGTGCGCTTGTAATGTTTTTACTTAACAAAATTTACCATAGTTTCGTAAAGGAGTAAAATAAAAAGCAGAAAGATTGGTTTGCGCCAGTGACAAAGGTCTATCTTGAAAGTTAGCATTCGAAATGTCTTTCTTTTTTTTTACACCTGACCTCTAATTCTAAAATTGTTAATGCAATATTCACTAGAAAGATTGGTTAGCGCCAGTGAGAAAAGGTCTATCTTGAAGTCATATATGTGCTTATCTAGCAGGGTAGAAAACAGAATGAAAGACAGCACGCATCTCGGGTGCCACTTGACGACGTTTTAGTTCTATTAGTTCGAGGTCAATGAGTATAAAGGAAAGCTTTTATTCTTGGGCCCTGCGTAAAATCAACGCTGCCACACGCTGACAATTTTCAACGGATTTTCAACGTTATTACTTTTCTTCATTCAATAAATTGTGTGCGCATGCGTGCGTGTGTGTGTGTGCGTATGCACATGCGTGCGTGTGTCTTGGGGCACGTGGGGACTGCTGTCCAATATCATTGTGCATTGCACAGTGACGAAAGGTGAATGGAAATTCAATTTTATTACAAGGAGTCTATTAAGCAAAAAAAGTTCAAGAAGCTGTTTTAAGGGTTTGGTATTTTAAAATAAATTTAGTATAACATTGACAACGTGCAAGAAAAGAACATCTTTGGTGTTACCCAGGTCCAAGTGTAATATTTATAATTACTAAAATTGCCATTACATTGATCTAAAAATAAAAAGTAGAAAGATTGGTTTGCGCCAGCGAGAAAGGTCTATCATGACAGTTGGCATTCTAACCCTAAACCCGGCCGTTGATGAGCAACCAAATAAAACCCAGTGTTTATAATTATCACATCAAATGGAACTTGAATGTCTGGCCTCTTTTTATGTTTGTTTTGGCTTAGAAAGAAAAAGAAAATCAATTGATAGCATTGCTGACATCATTTTTGTTGTCCTGGCCTACCTTCTTTCTATGCAGTTGGAGGATTGGTCCTTTTCATCATCTTTCAAACGTTTATATCGATTCAGGTTATATACCTATTTAATCACTTAGGTGCGATGTGACAATATGAAGAAAGTATTTCTATAACGAATGTTGGAAAGAAATGTCCTCAAAGGCTGGCCAAGACAACAATGGCCCAGCACCGTCATCCAGGACATGGGTCATATCAACATGCTAGTCCTTCAAAGCAAAAAAAAATAAAAATTAAAAATTAAAAAAAGCCAAAAATAAATATCAATACGGTCTGTTTGCGTGTAAACCCAATGTTAAAAACCCCAGCAGGCGCAATAATTATAATGATAATGACAAAGAGTGACTGATTTATTTTTACGGTTCATCAACCCTTTGTAAGTTATTTAAAGCTAAAACATTTTTGGTTTTGTAAGAATAATACATTTTTTTTTGCAAGTAAATATTACATAACCAATTTTTAGGGAAATAATAATTTTTCCAGATACAATCTCTGTTATTTAAGTCGAGTTATTAAAGAGGAATGCTCATCAGAACAATTACCATGAAAATAATTATAGAAAAGGCTCAGGGAAGCTACATCGCGACAGTGGGAAAGTGATTGAATCTGAGATGCCAGGTCAGGACCGATAACATTGCAGATCCTTCTAAGGATTTTGTCAAGAATCTATAGATGCATAAGAGAAATACCAGATCAGATGTGGCAGTAATGCAAATATAATACCCCTATTTTCTCAGTAATACTTCTATTAATACATTCCAGCATGTTTTATTATACGTACATTATATATTAATTATACGTACTTATTATACGTACATTATATATTAATTATACGTACTTATTATACGTACATTATATATTAATTATACGTAAATTATACGTACATTATACGTATTTATTATACGTGCATTATATATTAATACATGACCATTGAAAAGGCATGTTTATTTTCTGATCGTCAACATCCGGAAGGAGTGTCGAAACCTTGTCAAACGAATTTTGACAATTAATTACAATTTATAAACAGTTGGTTCACTGTGTCGTGCCAGACAGTTTTTTTTCGTCAGAATCTATCTACACACAATTTATTCGTCCATACATTCAATATTGCTGTCATATCTGGTTTGATACTTTTGCCATGTATTTAGAGATTCTTGATGAAATACAAAGAATAATCTGCAATGTTATCGGTCTGGACCTGGCGTGTTTGCTACTGTCTCTTTCTCACCGCCGTAACGTAGCTTCCCCTGTGCCTTTTCTATTAATACTTTCAGGGTAAATATTCTGATGAGCTTTCCGCTTTGGTACATAGACTTTATGAATTTAAGACCAGTACTAGATTAGTGGCAATGTCTCATCATTATGGCTAGATGTAACCGTAAGTTCTATGCAACAAGTTTCTTCTCTCGCACTTCTCACTTGTGGAACTCTCTTCTGGCTTCTTGCTTTCCAATCAACTTTGATCTTCAAAAATTTAAATTCAATACCGTTACCTTCTGTCTTCTTAATTCCTGTTCTTTTATTATTCTTTCTCCTTAATAGTGATCTTTTTTCTCATATTCTCTCACACCCAGCAACCTCTTGCATCATAGTGGCTTTATTGCCTTACTTGGAGTGATGCGATTAGAAAAAAAGTTAGTATATAATTAAAACACAAACTACTTATGTAGACAATTTTTGATTGGTCAGTACTTTCAAGGTATATTTAACTGTTACGTTATGTAATTATCAGATCTCTGAAGTAAGGCACGTGTTAATTGCTGTTGTTTCAAGGTTCATCCTGACTCGGGGTGGTAGTATCTGCTTGGATCCTAGCTATGGGCAAATAGCGAACCCCAAACAAAAATCAAAACACTGGAAAAGTAGGAAAATACATTTTTATATTAATAATATAGTTTTTACTTACGATACATATCTATAGCAAAATGACCAACAATACAACACTAAAAGTTTATGAACAAAATATCTGTATTTTTTGTTTTACTAATATTCTTGCAATACAATGCCCAAGAGCCACTCAAGGTAGAGGGTTATTGTGTTGTGTTATATTAGTGTAAAAGAGAGCAAGAAGTGAAGTTCTTGTGGCTATGCAGAAAAGATAACAGCTAACTTTAGACTTTAAGTGGTCAAGATTTAATTAGTGACTAAAATGTCAAAGTTCAGTCAGAGACCTTAGAAGCATAGTGTCGTAGAAGACTTTAAAAGCAATCGGAAACCCAAACTTAAACAAGAAAGAAAGGATTTAAAAAAACTGGGAGTAGGTGAACCAGACGATAGTCGAAACAAATCTACCCTTTATTGGGAGAGGAAAAATAATTAATGAATAAAATTTCAGAGCCCACTCGGAAACGTCAGAAGTATATAGTTGAATTAGACATTAAAAGGAACCGGAAACCCGATCCTAAACACGAAACAAATCATAAACCTCTACTTCCGTTCAAAAAACTGGGGAGGAGGTTGAACCGGGCGATAGGCGAACCTATCTACTCCTATTAGGAGAGAAAGAAGGAAAAATAATAAAAATAAATAAATAGTGAATAAAATTTCACAGCTCAGTCGGTGACGTTGGCAGTATGGAGTCGAAGTAGAATTTAGAATGAACCGGAAACCCAATCCTGAACAGGAAACAAGGGATAAAGATCTGATCGTGTTCATAAGACTACAGAGCAGTTTGTTGTTGATACGATTACGTTCAAAATGTATTTCGTCGAAGTCATAAAATTGAGTTCAAAATATTTAAATTTCGGCATTAAATAACCCATAGAGATGTTGATATTGATTTTCTAAGCTTAGCTTAGATGTGGCACAAGGCTGAAAGTATGGAGTACCCAGTGAGGAATGAACTCACTACTCAGTCGTAACTGTTTCAGCGAGACAAGCTTGCTAATCATTACACCGCCTCGAGGCACCCAAAGAGATGTTGATATACCGCTAAACTAAACAACTAACCAGTCGAAGACGAAATGCGCTTGTTGGCTTTCTGAGAACGACGTTAGAGGGTTTTTTTAGGTTATATCAAAAATCCAAACATCCTACTAAAATATCGCAAAGCACTTCGCCTTTTCCCCTTGCAATTGTCTCGCAATTATTCGTGTAAAATGGTAAAATATTTCTATATTCTTGAACATCTACTCACAGAATAAGATATAATTCGATGTACACCAGCTGCCGATATCGAAGTTAACCAAATAGGTTCGTAAAACTATCCAACAAAAAAGAAAGACGATGATGATTCTTCTATGTTGTAATCGTTATATCTTGCAATTCATAAAGCAGCGTGAAAACTGAGACGAACACTGATAGAGTTAATTAGAAAACCAATGATGTAAAACAAACGACTATCTTGGGTGCCTGCTGTAGAGCGATAGTTTTAAAATGAGTCCTGCTCACTATTGCCACTGTACTGTAACTGACCCGCCTTAGTAAACTAAAAAAAGTGCTAACATTTCGCTAAATGAGAACGAATTTGTTCTTAGTGTTGTTCAAATTTAGACATACTCATTGTGAATAAATTCTTTTTTATGTGCCGTGTCCGCTCAAGACGATCATGGCTCTCCACAACGTCCTGTCCCTTGTAACTTTTAACAAATTTTGTTTTTCTGTTATTTCTCCTAAGCTCTACTCTGCCATCCAGTTACTCAAGCTCATTAAGTACCTTATGCTTTGTCTTACTTTTGTCCCATTTTCTCTCTACCTGTCCCTCGAGGGTGACACTAGAATAAAAAAAAAAGAGGAAGAAAGAAGGAATAGGAAAGAGTCTACTACCTGGATGATAAGTGTTGAAATTGCGGGAAGATGGATTAAAAAGTTGAGAAGAAAATTAATAAAAGAAATGCGTTGAAAAAAAAAATCATGTTTTGAGATGATTCCGAGGAAAATCGAACTTGGATTTAACTACACGAAATTCAGTAAGATTGAACAAGCCCAAGATTGCCCGTCCTTCCCTCGCCTCTCTCCAAGAAGAAAGAGACCATTAAGGTATACGCAAAGACGTCAGATAAAATAAAAAAACATATGTTCCGAATCAACCAACCAGAAAAAAGATAATTTCAGCGACATTCGTCCATAGAAAATTTCATACCCAAACGTGAATTCAAACGTGAATTCAAACGTGAATTCAGATACACTTGGATAAAAGTGGTAAGGAAAAATTAATTATTATTTTGAAATGGCAATGAGCAGGAAGGCTATGTAGTCTAGTCGATCGTAAAACAAGAGAAAAGATAAACTTTCGTTTTGATTTGGTTTGGTTTGGTTTGTTTTACGGTATATCAACCTCAATGGTTTATTTAATGCCGACAATTCTTGTTGCTGGTAATATTTTTTTCCTTCATAAATCTATTTTTGGTAATATTTTTTCTTCAAAAATGTATTGCTGGCGATAATTTTTTTTTACAAAAGGTATTTCTGGTATTAAAACCTATTTTTACACTTTCATAGTGTTTTGACCCCAGTTTATGGGTTAACTATTTGCCCATAGCTGGGACCCTAACAGGTGCTACCACCCCGGCTCAGGGTGAACCTGAGAACACCAGCAATTAAGAGGTGGTTCCACGCTCCTCAAAACCACTTGCTGTTGGACGTAGTTTATCGTCTTACCCAGGACGCGGATGTAGTTTATCGTCATACCCAGAACGGAAATTTTCGTTTTAATGAGAGTGGAAATAGATTTTTCAATTTTTGAGTGGTTTGATCGATCGAGAGATTCCTACTATTGGGCAAGCTGATAGATAATGACTAATGACGGAAAACGCCTTTTGTCTCCCGCTGCACCAATCCGGAAGTTGGGTTTATCACTCCAGCCCCAGGAAGCCGAGTTGAGGTTGGCTGTTAAGAAAGTGGGAGAAGGAAAAGAAAGAAAGAGGTGAAGAAAGTGAAGGAGGGAGAGATGGAGAGATTAGCACCGCCTATATAGAAGTGAGGGTAAGAGACAAAGTGTAAAGAGAGTAGGAGTTAAGGGGGAGGCTTAATTCCTCTGACCACTCTCAAAAGAGGACTGGACAAAGCCACTTGAGTAAATGTATTTTTCTATATTGAAATTTGGAAAAGGTTGATACTTAGGGTAGAAGACAACCTAACCCAGACTCTAGCCAACCCCACCCTGCTGGAGATTTTGGACTCAGAAACAGTTGAGTGGAGTGGAGTTGAGGTAAGAGACAGAAGAATAGGAGAGACAGGGAGTTAGAGGGACTTCCAAGACCTCCTGACGAAAGACCATATTCCAGACATGAAGACAAGAACTTAGAAAACTTAAGACAAGAACTTAAGACAAGAACTTAGAAACTTAAGTTACTAAAACAAGCTGCAGACTGCGAAGGAGATCCCAGTGTCATTTGATTATAATAAGTGAGAAGGGTTAAAACCGCTGTGTAAAACAAATCATATATAAACCAAATCGTTGTTACATTTTTAATCTGAATTAATTCTTTATTCCAAAGGATTCTTGTTTTTTGTGTAGCGTCCAAAGGATTGAACCGTCTTCACTTCCGGTTTGCTTCATCAGTGATCTTCTCATACTCTGTATTCAGAAACACAACGTGGCAGAGGTGCGAATGGTTGTGAACAGACAAACACCAGCTAAGTCGAGTGGAACCGTGTCCATCATCACGATACCAGCGATAAAATGAGTCACGCGCTAACGCGTGAAGAGTCAGCTAAGCCGGGAGTTGTGCATACGAGTATCACATTTTCCAAGCCCACCTTCAACTGCCTCTTCCTGATATTAAGTATTAGTTTCCTTTTGGTTTCCATTTTCCCCTAAACTTCGTCGTTACTCACATGTTTGGTCCACGGTATTCTCAGCATCCTTCTGTAGAACCGCATTTCTGTTGCTTCAAGTCTTTTTTTCATCTTTGAGGAGATCGTCTAGCACTAGCTGCCATACAGAAGGACAGATATCATTATAACATTTTAGTTCTCTTTTTCGTGTTTCTAGTGAAGTTTTTTCCATTTCTTAGTACTCTAACTTTGGAAGAATTCGTTAGCTATCCTAATATGCTTTTTTAAAGCTTTTTAAAAAATCTTTTTTAAGTATATGCCCCCAAGCAAAGCGGAAGTGCCATTAGCACGCAAAGAGTTACAGAGAGTGAGAGCAAGAGTAAAAAGGGGTGTTTGAGGAACGGATATAGAGAAGGACGAGAATCAAGATTAAGCCATCAGAAGATGTCGATTGACATTACATTTGAATATTTGAAGATTATAGCTATCAGGGAAGCAAGTAAGAGGAAGGGAGTTCCACTGTCGGGAAGTGCGAGATGAGAAACTGTTAGAATCGAAGAGACGGCTACATTTAACCGTTTCGACAGTGAAAGGGTGGGACCGAAATGCCAACCTAGTAACATGTTTAAATTCATGCAGTTTGGCAACCAGTGAAAGTAGCTCGTCAGAGCAATTGCCATGAAAATATTTGTAGAAAAGACAGAGAGAAGCCACAGGACGTCTGTGAGAAAATGACTGTAGACGAGATACCAGATCAGGACCTATCACATTGCATTGCATATCCGTCTCTGGATTTTGTCGAGGACCTCGAGATGAACAGCGGGGGCACCAGACCATATATGGCAACAGTATTCAATGCAAGGACGAATGGTAGATTTGTAAATTTGAAGGATGGACTCAGGAGAGAAAAACCTGGCACGACACAGGGAACCAACTTTCCTCGCGGTAGATGAAGCTATTGATTCAATGTAGTTCTTCCGCCACAGGTCAGTGAAAAGCGTGAGACCAAGAAGGCACCGAGAGACGCTCTCGTGGAGTTGGGCATCAGCCATGCTGATAGGAGACAGGGAGGGTTCTCTATGGTGGCTAAATGGAAGTTGTTTCGTTGTGGAGGCATTTAAAGTTTATAAGCCATTTCCTGTCCGATTCAACCACAGATTGGAGGTCCTTTTCGAGACCGGCGGCCAGGTTTGATTTGTCAACGATGCCGGATTTACTATTGAGGCAGGAGTAAATAGTAGTGTCGTCAGCGTAGATGCCTACTTGGGAACTGATGACATCAGGAAGATCATTGATGAAGATCAGAAATGTATTTTTACTATATAAATCTATTTTTATACTTTCATAGTGTTTTGGCCCCAGTTTAGGAGTTAACTATTTGCCCATAGCTGAGGCCCTAACAGGTGCTACCACTCTCGGGTCAGTATAAACTTGGAAACAACAGCAATTAAGACAAGTTTCCACGCTCCTCAAAACCTCCCTTGCTGCCGGATGTAGTTTATCGTCATACCCAGGACGTAAATAAACCGAAAAATCCTAAGAACATAAAAAAACACATGCAAATATAAATTTACTATCATCTTCAAACAATACAAAAACCACAGACGAATTCATAATCCCTTATGAGGGTTTCTATACAGGGAGGTATTTGAAAGTGTATTTTATTTGCCATGTCCCTTTACGCCATGGACGATCATAGCTCTCCACAAATCTCTACCCTTTGTAGATTTGCCATTCATTTACACAAGCTAGTTAGGAAGGTGATTTGTTCTTTCTCACCTGCTTTTAAATATCTCTTATGAGTGTCAAATTCACTGTTGCCTTAATTATCTTCATCTTTGAGGACACTTTCTAACATTCACTGCCATATTTGAGGGTTGATTTATAGATATATGCAGGAAGTTGTGGAGGGTCATGATAACCTTAAAAAGACACGACTCATAGAAGCAGTGTGTGCTTTCAAATTTAGACCAATTCATAACTGGAAGCCAAATCTGGCAAAACTACCCCCCCGGCCACACACTCACATATACTACAGTGAATTCTTTATGTTTGTATGCACACAGAAAACACTTATACTGACCTCTATAAATACTAGACAAAAAATCTTATATCTCGCTTTTAAATATTCAATTTTTAATTAAACAATGAAAGATGATAATTTATTTTACGGACAGTAAGCTGACAATAGCCTCCTCTTTAAAAAAAATTCATATCGAAAACGGATCATGAATAAAATTGTTTTCTCCGGCAAAGAGAAAAGCACTTTTTATGGAAGTTTCGTTTGCACTTTTTAAATTATGGCTTTGTTTCAAGATGACTGTGCTGAGAGATAAGACCGCACTAGGAACCCTGGGTTTCTCATTAGGAATAAAAATATATTAATATATCAAGTGAAGAGAAGAAAAGAGCCGGTGTATTAACGAGTGGTGGAAAGCGTATATAAAAGATGGCGGCGGCCCATATTTTAACCCCAAAGACAAATTTCTAACAAAATCTACATATGGAAATCATTAGCGTCAACATTCAGTTAGTTGTAACTAACAAGTTTTTTTTAATTAAGTTTTTGTAATGTTCTGGCATTGATAAGATCATTATTCTAAAGAAATCTTTCTGCCGACAGTGACCACAAATTATTGTTTTTATATAAATCAATTCAAGCCAAGCATTAACCTTACTTTATTTAACAATAGTCCGAATGTGTTGTCGGTGTTCTAAGATACCACACCATAAAGTCATCTCGTATCTTCGCGCGCAGTCTAAGCTTATGATTAATTCTACACAAGACGCCATATAACAACACGGAAAAATG
This sequence comes from Acanthosepion esculentum, assembly GCA_964036315.1. NCBI lineage: Eukaryota > Metazoa > Mollusca > Cephalopoda > Sepiida > Sepiidae > Acanthosepion > Acanthosepion esculentum. The sequence goes on along the minus strand of OZ038492.1, from coordinate 100,483,781 downwards.
TGAATAACGAACCTCTTGAAAATGGCGAGGGAATTAGTAAAAAGCCCTTGGAACAATAACCATTACAAAAAGTTTCTACACTTACTTTTGTTTTTCGAAAAGAACGTTTGAAAAAATTAATAATTTTTTTTCTTTGTCTATCGCATTAATTGAAACATGCTTAAAAAAAGGTTTGCTACCCAATTACACAAAGATACTAGAAAAACGTTAGGTAATTGAATGAAAAAGTGGGAAAATTACGTGTAAGGCGTTTCGTCCTACAGAAACACTTCGTTGATTTAAAAGTAACATTTTTCTTTTTTAATTTTTTAAAAAAGTCATTTCGCTCCAAGTAAAACTATGAAGCCACTATGACGCGAGAGAATATGAGAAAAAGAAAACATTATTAAGGAGAGGACAATAAAAGAACAGGAATTAAGAGGACATTAGATAACAATTGACATTGCATTTAAATTTTTGAAGATCAACGTTGACCGGAGAGCCAGAAGTTGAAAGAGAATTCCACAAGCGAGAAGTGCGAAAAATTAAACAAATTGTGAACTTTGGACAGTTTATCCACAACTTCGAGCATAATACACAATACCTTATCTGAAAATTTGAGAAATATAATAAAAACAGTGTTTTTTTTAATCAAAATTGTTTGTACATATATAAAGTCGAATTTCAAGGGGGGCAGTGACAGAGCACGACTTAAAGAATAATAATGCTCTGCCATTTTTTATTGAGCACTCTAATTTAACTGCGTATCCTTATCTTTAATTTTATATATATATATATATATATATATATATATATATATATATATATATATATATATATATATATATATATATTACGACTTCCGGTAAAAGTAATCGCCAAAATAGACTAACCACAATGCACCACTGACCCTTATATATAAATAGCCGAGAAAAATAACAGCACTAGTTGCCTGACGATTGCATCGAGCATGAAACAGACAGTCGCCTCTAAGTGTTGACTTCTATGTTCACTTTTATATTTACACACGCTCTATCTCTGATATTGAGCACTTTATCCCATAAATATAGCAAACTTTAAGACTATATTTCTTCATATATATATATATATATATATATATATATATATATATATATATATATAGGGGTTGGACAAAATAATTGAAACACTTGTTAAATTAAAAGAAAATTTATTTAATATGGAGTTGGTCCTCTTTTAGCCTCGCAGATAGCTTTAATACGTCAAGGAATGGATTCATACAGCTTCCTGACTTCATCCAGAGGAATTTTCAGCCATTCTTCCATTAACACCTGCCCCAGCTCTTTACGACATGACGGTGGAGGATGGCAGCTCCTAACTTGTTGCTCCAAAATGCACCACAAATGTTCAATAATATTGATATCTGGATATTGGGGAGGCCACTCCATGTGTTCTTGCTCACTTTCATGCTCTTCATACCAATTCTTAACCATTCGAGCGGTATGTATTGGAGCATTATCGTTTTGGAAGATGCAGTCACCATCAGGGAATAAAGTTTGGGCCATTGCATGAACATGATCTCCTAAAATGTCCAGGTAATCTTTGCTGTTGATTCTACCATGCAGGGCAACTATTGGACTCTAGACATTTCCATGATATGGCAGCCCAAACTATCACTGATCCACCTCCATGGTTCACTGTTGGAAGAAGACATTCAGGGTTGTAAGCTTCTTTGGGCTGCCTCCACACATAATCTCGCCTTGAAATTGGGAAAAGAGAAAAACTGGACTCGTCTGAGAATATGACTTGCTCCCATTGGTCTGTAGACCAGGCATTGTGATCTCTGCGCCACTTCAACCTCTTCTGAATGTTGCGAGTGAAGAGAAGAGGTTTCCTTACGGCGGCTCTTCCATGATATCCAGCCTTATGGAGCTCACGACGAACAGTTTTAGTAGAAACTGAACTATTCAGATGATTATTCAACTCAGCAGTCACTTTCGCCGCACTAGTCCGATGATTTTTTGCCACATTTTGTTTGAATGCACGTTGATCCCTGTCAGTAAGTTTTGCAAGTCCGGCCCAAATTGCTACGGTTGCTAGAGGTTTTGCCCTGTTTCTCGAAATGCGTCATAGTTCTTAATATGGTAGCTCTTGAAAACCCCAACAGTTCAGCAACCTTAGTGATCGAGGCTCCTGCCATGCGAGCTCCAAGAATTTGCCTTTTTATCGAACACGGAGAGGTCACATATTTAGCTTAAATTTTACTAAATTCTAAAAATAAATAAGACAAAGACAGTAAATTAGATAAATAAAGGTATTTGCAATTGAAATAACCTGCAATTACGAAGTTTTAGATAAAGTTCTTAATATAATGGATCTTTGAAATATAAGAGTGGAATTTGCACCTGTTCCAATTATTTTGTCCAACCCCTGTATATATATTTATATTGGATGGCAGGATACCCAAGATCCTAATGTACAGCCAGTTAGATCAGGGATACAGGAATGTAGGACGCCATGGGTGAGATACAAAGACAACAAGCTGAAGAGCAACTGGTCAGTTGTCAATATACCTCATAACACCCTCGAGCGCTTAGCCTTGGAGCGGGTAGAGTTAACATCAACGTGTTTCAATGGACTCATCGGTTTTCAATTGTCTAGTCTGAATCGCCTTCAAGAAGCGAGAGCAAAATCTAAAAGGTCAGCCAATCTAACAGTGAACTCATCCCACAATCCTGGCTATTGCTCTATATGCAGCCTCCTTTGCAAATGGCTTGCGGGTCTTAAGTGTGACTTAAGATTATCGCACAAAATTCATAACTGAATCAATTGGTTAAGTTGTCAGACCCTCATACGTCGAAACCGACGGGAGAGTCCATTATATATATATATATATATATATATATATATATATATATATATATATATATATATTCCAAAGATCCAAAGAAAAAAAGATATTAAAAACCCCTGCTACGCAAAAGCTTCGGAAGGGGGGTGTTTGGGTACTTACCTATAATAATAATGGACTATTCCGGACATCATAAATACTGCTCCTCAAGAGGAAGGGCAGACAGAGACAGAGTCAGAGACTGAGTCGCGTCAGATGATTACTGTAAGACATTGGAATAGTGATACTTGTCGAGACAACATAGTTCACTCTACCCAAATCTGATAGTCATTACTAATACTTCTACTTCTTTCTATATATTTCTGTTTGTAATATATCTGTGTTATACCATACCTGTGTTCGAGTTATTCTTCATTGGTTTTACCTTGGACCATCACCGTGGTACAAGGAACTTGGACCATAACAAATTTATAAAATCTACGTACCATAGAAAAAAATAAAAAAAAGAATCTGCAATGTTATTGATCCTGACCTGGTATCTCGGCTTCAGTCACTTTCCCACCGACGTAATGTAACTTCCCTGTGCATTTCGCACAGGGAAGTTACACTGCAGATTCTTTTTTATATAGCACCAGACCAGATGTGACAGGAGTATTCAATGCAGGGACAAATATTAGCAGTAACTCTAATATCTATCTCTCTCTCTCTCTCTCTCTCTCTCTATATATATATATATATATATATATATATATATATATATATATATATATATATATATATATAAAGAAAGAACAGTAAGATATATAATCTGGTGTTCTTATTGATATATTTATTTTATTTTATGGTTATTACAGTTTAGCGAAAAAAGCATATTTTAAATCAGTTAATATATATATATATATATATATATATATATATATATATATATATATATATATATATATATATATATATATATATATATATATATATAGACAGACAGACAGACATGACCAACGTCTTTATCCAGTGACTAGACCCAAAGCGTAAGTTCAATACCAGGCCACAGCAGTGGTGAACCAAAACTTGGGAAGTTGAGTTAAAGGAAAATAACTTATATAAAAATATATTATCTAAAAACTGAAAAGTGTGTGAAAAATAACACTAACTGAAACGAGATGCCTTCATTTCCCCTGAAAGTTCATAAAGTCTATAATCTTCATCGAATGTATAATGGATGATGTCCCGGAAAACACTCTCCTACTATCAACAGGGAAGGGCGTGTCATTTGAATTTTCGCTTTGTTAATGATATTGACCGACTGGCATGTAGTGAGAGAGAACTGGAAGAACTGCTTGGATGAAAGATCGAAAACGAAATTCCTGACAAACGGCAACGACAAAATGAAAAGCACCTGGGAACAATGAAGAAGTTTATAATACCATGGCACTATTACCAGGGAAACGACTGAAGCTGTACAGACGACAACATTGTCAAGCAAAAAAAAAAAAGAAAGAAAAAAAAAGAAGCCTATTTGAAGAAGCAAGAACCTAACTCTCAGAACATATTTCTGAAATCTCACAGCAAAACTTCACGGAAGAAATTAACCAATGGAGGTGAAATGCCATCTCCCACAACGAACATATGGAACATTAAAAATCAAAAAACAATCACTGGATGGTATGAGCACCTTCCGACCAAAATGGCTACATGACAAAATCTGACGGGCTCTACAAGATTTCTTCTTCTATGTACCGTATACCTTCGGGACGTTGGTTATCATGGCTCTCCACAATTTCCTTTGTCTTTGTAGTCCGTGATAAATTTCGTCTTCTTATTATCAATCCTAAAACTTCAAGCTCGCCAAGTCGATTATGCGTTGTTTTCCTCTGTCCCTAGTTTTCAGTCTGTCCTGTGAGTATCACATTTTCCAAGTCCTTTTTTCTCAATACACGCCTTAGAAATTTCAACTGCCAGGTCCTGATGTTAAATTATAAGTGTCTTTTTTGTTTCTATTTTCTCTAAAACTTCGTTGCTCACATGTTCGGTCCATGGTATCCTCAGCATCCTTCTGCAAAACGACATTTCTGTTGCTTCAAATCTCTTCTTCATCTGTGAGAAGATTGTTCAGCATTCATTGCCATATAGGACTGATATTACATGACAATTCAGTCGTCTAAGAAAATTTTCCTGTTTCTTAATATTTCGACCCTTCCAACTATCGGCCTATTAGCCTTCTACCCCTTTTTGATAAAATACTAGAGACTCTGATCAATACTGAATTAGTTGAGCATCCCACGTCGCAGGGCCTTCTTTGCCTCACTTTTCAAAAACATCTTTCGGTATCCCAATGCACTTCCGGATTTCAGTGTCGCACTTTCCGTCCTCTGTTAAAACTCCTCCTTGCATTCAAAAATGTAGGAGACAAAATGACGAGGCAGACAGCAGAATATGTGGGTGGACAGTATCAATGAGTGAACAAACAGGAGCTTTACCAAAACACAAGTCCTATTCCACCACTCCCAGAAATGGGAGATAGCTGATGAGGCGTTCAGCAGTGCAGCATCCTCAGATCAGGGGCAAGAAACTGGATCGTAAAACTGAAGCTAATCTAACTCGGCTATTTATCGAGTCGGAAGTTCAATCTATACAGACAACCAATTTTGTAGACTTGTGCTAGATTTAACTAAAAACAGCTATAATAAGGGGCTGTGGGTTTACCATTTCTTTCTCATCAAGATCAGTGCTATTAAATTTAGAATTGACTTTATTAATAGGCAAAGTTAGATTATCCAAAAGCGTTTAACAATGTACGGGGGTAAATAAAAAAAAATATCGACACTTTCACCATAACATATCTTGTCACATTACCTTCTACTTATTCATGTTTATAGTTCATACTATTGTGGCCACGTGGTCGAAGTTTGAGACTGATCGCGCCAGATTTTTTTGTTGCTGTTACAGTCTAAACATGCCCGCTCCGCTAGCAGTGTGCACTTAAGAAGAAACAAAGAACAGTGATCCGATTTCTCTGCTCGGAAGCTGTGTCAGGGGCTGACAGTGCACTACCGCGTAGAAGTGTGTATGAGTGGATCGAGAAGTTTAAAAATGGCCGGACAAGCGTGACGCACGAAGAAGGAAGGAAGGACGCTCGTCAACCCCCACCCTTGACGAGAAGATTCAGCATGCTCAAAGGATGGTAATGGCAAACCACCGGCGAGTTATAATCGAAGAGGTAAAATGTTCACCGCAGATTCGGATCAGTGCTCTTTGTTCCTCCTTGGTGCACACTGCTAGTGGAGCGGCCATGTTTACATTGTAACAGCAAGCAGAAAACTGGCGCGATCAAGCTCAAACTTAGATCACGTGACCACAATAGTAACAACTATAAGCACGCATGAGCAGAAAGCAGTGTGACCAACCTAAAGATATTTTATAGCGAAAATGTGAATAATTTTTTTCACTTAGCCTCGTATGTCACAAAAAAAGAACCGCTAGACGAGCTTAATTTATTTGAGAAGGATATTAGAATACAGAAGTTGGACTGAGAGTAAACCGCCTGCATGAGAATAGAAAATTAAAACAGTAAACTACACCAAAATAGGACTGAGCGAAAGGCAAGGATATATCTCCTCGCCGGACTTATTCAACGTTTACAGGGAAGCAACCCTAAGAGAACTAGAAGTCCTACCAGGATTTATTATTGGCAGCAGTAACATTAACAACATTCGATACGTAGATAACGCAGTGTTGATAGCAGACAGAAAAGTAATGACAGCGCCATTGACAGAAAGCGGCAAAGGAAAGCGAGAAGAAAAGACTAAACATCAACTCTAAGAAGATAGATGGTTATGAGTAATATGCGAATTACAAACTGGAGAAAAACAAAATTAACAGATCGCAACATCTATCAGAGAGATGACATTTAAATTTCTATTATTGCATTATTCCAAAATTTTAACACATCAGCAGATAGCTAATAATGTCAACAACTGAACACAAACAATTATTAGTTACAAAAATTAAGTAATTAAAAAACTATTATTAATTGAAAAACAAGCCATGACAAACACTCAGCCTCCCACATCTAACCACAACCCCACACACGCGGGTAATTTCACTTATTTTTCCACAATATAGCTATTTGTGCTATGTTATAATGCTTATTACCTAAACAATAATAATACTGAATAATTTTTTTAAAACATTAAAGTATATTTAATTCCATCTCAATATTTCCTGTCATATCATTTAATCTGTTTTAAGAATAATTTCCTCTTCATTTCAGATTTATTTTCCTGAAACGAGCTACAGACACAACTTCAAGCGTGTAAATTCGTAAATAGCTTTCTTATTTTGTTTTGTTTAAATTATCCATGTGTTTCATCGTCTTTACCGTCCTTCAGTAATCTTCTTGGTGTGGGTAGATCAACTGTTCATTTTAACCCCTAATCCCGACGCCACTATATGTTAATTAAATTCCTTAGCTTTGTAAAGATCACACAGCCGTTGCAACACAATGTACAAAACCTCGCTTGAAACAAGCAGATAAGACGAAGCCTTATTGACAGATTGAATCAGTCGGCTGAATACTAATAAGCGTTAGATGCGTGCACATTTTTGTTGAATGGTAAACTCGTTTCATGTACAGTCCGGGAACTTTCTGATATTATCCCCTGTTGGTGTGTGAAGCGATGAGTTGGTAGGAACGACTATGATACAGAAATAGTTTAACTTCGAAAGCATACTAACAATGTAAAGAAAACTTTATTAGAGTTTTTAATCGCTAGCTGAAACAGACTGTTGCGAGATACGGAATTTTTTTTTTTTAGTAAAAGACCTACTCGATGAAACCGAAATCTTTTCCATCTGTTATGAGTCAAGATTCATTCATTCAAGCCCCTTGTTTGTTTGTTTTTTTTTCTTTATAGTGCTGTTTTTTTTTTTATTGCTGTCTTTTTTTTTTGTTTTGTTTTGCTTTTGTATTTTACCAGAGTGCTTTTCTTGAAAACGTTATGGTTTCTAGTATGTCGTGCTAGAACCCATAACGTTCTGAAGCTCCAAAGAGCATTTCAAAGATTGGGATTCAACACGAAAAGTCCAGACATTTCAGGCAAATTGTTTTGTTTTTTTCTGCATGCCGGGGTAACATGGTTGTATCCGGATTAAACTGTCACTAGTTGATATTTATCTTGCTGAAGTAATTTCATTTCAATGCATTTACGTTTAATGCAAATAACGATGGATTATAAAGCATTTCGAAAGAAAGAAAAAAATCACACAAAAAGTTCGTTGACGACCTTGAGCAAAATCCTCTTGTCTGACTTTATTCCAACTAAGTATGATATTATCTTTTCGGGCTTCGTGATAAATGACCTATATTAACGATAATACGCACAAAATCACTTCATACTTATCTTGATTGTTGAAACTTTGATAGATTCTTATGTACTTGATTTAATCTGATTAATGTACACCAATCTCACGAATTAAGACTTATTGTTTTTTTTTGTAAGTTTTTGTTACCCCTGTTCTGTTGACTCACACGCAAATTGTTGTATTTGTTGACGACTGGACCAGAAAAAAAAGACAATTTTTATTTGTTATAGTTTTTAAAAATATAGTTCTTCATCTAACGTCCGTAAAAAGTGGTGAAGCATTTCGAAAAAGTATTTCTTTTATTTTGATTTCAGTTGCTTTTCATCGCAAACACGCAATCATTTATTCTACAGCTGTTTTGCACACAGCGCGATTAGGAGCAGCTGCAATGAAAGACAACTGAAAAATCAAAGAGATACTACTAATAAAATAAATGATTAACAGTGCTTTCGTTTACAATGATATTCACCCTGTATAAGACCCAAGAGCCACTCAAGGTAGAGAGTTATCGTGTAAAAGGTACATTTTATGGAGATACGTGGGGAAGATAACGGTTAACTCTAAACTTGTACAGGTTAAGATTGTAGTGATGGAGGGTTAGACTTATCCTCTTGGGAGTCGGTTCCACATATCAGCGGCTCGTGTAAAGAAGCTGCTCGAGTGGAACTTACATCTTACCAATGAAATACGAATAGAATGAGAGTGGTTCTCTACAGTGGGCGTGACATGGCGAGTCTTAGCCGTGAACGTTAGAATTGATGGGACTAAGGAATGTAGTACTTCTGAACATTTTCCATGGAAACAGCGACAGAGCAACAAGAGGCTTGCAACGTTTAGTATGTGAGAAAGGGTTGGTAGGGTGGGAAATAATTCATCACTTACAAAAACGAGGAGACGCTTTTGGGTTCTATCGAAACTGGAAAGTGAAGACTGGCTAACTCCTGCCCTTCTAGTAATAATAATAATAATAATAATGGTAATAATAATAATAATAATAATAATAATAATAATAATAATAATAATAATAATAATGGTAATAATAATAATAATAATAATAATAATAATAATAATGGTAATAATAATAATAATAATAATAATAATAATAATAATAATGGTAATAATAATAATAATAATAATAATAATAATAATGGTAATAATAATAATAATAATAATAATAAACAAATAGTGAATCTAATGTTACATTTACTTTTTTTCTTCTCTGATTAGGTTAAGAGGAACTTATATATATATATATATATATATATATATATATATATATATATATATATATGAAGAAATATAGTCTTAAGATGTGCTATATTTATGGGATAAAGTGCTCAATATCAGAGATAGAGCGTGTGTAAATATAAAAGTGGACATTGAAGTCAACACTTAGAGGCAACAGTCTGTTTTATGCTAGACGAAATCGTCAGGCATGAAGATTGCGTCTAGCATGAAACAGACTATCGCCTCTAAGTTTTGACTTCTCTGTTCACTTCTATATTTATATATATATATATATATATATATATATATATATATATATATATATATATATATATATGTATATTTAATTATTTCCCCCAAGCAAGGCGGGAATATCACTGGTACGCAGGGGGGGGTATAGAGAATGAAAGTGAGAGAAAAGACTGGGTGGGTATAGTGGGGACTGAGGAAAGGATAAAAGCTGAACGGGGTTCAAGACAACAGAAGATGGCGATTGACGTTGCATTTCAATTTTTGAAGATTGTAGTTATCAGTGAAGCAAGGAAACAGAAGGGAGTTCCACAGGCGGGAAGTGCGAGAAAAGAAACTGTTGGAGTAGAAGTGGTAGTTACATTTAACTAATTCAACAGTAAAAGGGCGGGACCTAAATGCCAATCTAGTTGCACACTTAAACTCAAGTAGTCCGGGAACCAGTGAAAAAAGCTCGTCAGAGCAGTTGCGATTAAAGTATTTGTAGAAAAGTCAGAGGGAAGCCACGTCGCGTCGGCGAGAAAAGTCGAGATGCCAAATCGCAAACGATTAGAGTGAGTTTGGTTGGAGACTAACGACATACTTTTTTTTACTTAATTTTCCACATTTTAGCCAATTGTCCGATGTCTTCTGAGCGTTTTCGGTTTACAAAAAATCTTTTATGGATTAATAAAATTTTGCCTTGACATTTTGATGGATGTCGTGTTGTTTCTCCTCCACAAATATTGCGTTTAGATACGTCAGTTTTGTAGTGTGGTGTATTTTTTAATTGTTTAGTAAATATTATTTTTCTTTCTAAAGTGAACTAAATTTTATTGATATTTTTTTTATAATTATACCGTTCAGTATTTGCTCTGTTTCTGTTTTGGTGTTCGTGTCAACCCAAAGTCATCCACTGGTAGACCGTTTTATGGAACACTCGTGATAAACAGATGGTCCCTCAGAGATGCCCCAGGGCTTGAGTGCCTATTGTGACTTAAACTCAACTCAGACCTCAAGTGGAACTTGTACATACGTTCCATCGCTAAAGATGGTGGAAAAATGGTCGGTTTTCTGTAGGGATTCAGCAAGTAGCTCATTCCTCCCGCTTTCCATTCTGCAACCTCTTTCTCATAGACGAGCCTCTCGCTGCTTCATCGATATTTCCATGTTGAGTGTTCAGATGAACTACACTTCTTAGTTCCAACGGTCCAGACCTTCATATATATATATATATATATATATATATATATATATATATATATATATATATATATATGTATATATATGTATATATATATATATGTATATATATATATATATATATATATATATATATATATACAGATATATATATATACATATATATATATATATATATATATATATATATATATATATATATATATATATATATGTATATATATATATATATATAATACTGTGTGCATTTTTCACCTTTTTTTCTTGGTTTTTATCGAACTTTAGCTTACCGCCTCCACTCGATCAACTTCTCTTCGATATGTAAGTTTCTCGGCCAGAAAGTATAACTGTTTCTACTACAACGAATAGTGAAATGAAACCGTTGTATATTAAAAAAAACAATCAGGATAATATATAGGATTTACTAGCCTTTACAAAGCCAAATAAGACAACACACAACATTGTATAAAGTGTTATTCAAAAATTGCTCGATTTTCGTGCCTATCAACCGCAGACATCAGTCTGTACCGCTGACGCCACGTTTTGTGATGCTACCGAGACTTCAGTCAATTCACTATACTGTAAAGTATTACCTGTATTTAATAGATTTACTGGCAATAAAGTTAAGTTAAATAAGTTCATTCTTCTGTGTGTGTGTGTGTGCGTGTGTGTGTGTGTGTGAGAGAGAGAGAGAGAGAGAGAGAGAGAAAGAAAGCGACTTTTCTCTTCTAAACTGCGTGAAAGTGTATACATACTCTACCTTTAAAAGCTAAGATACCCATGTTCTACTAACGTAAAATTCACTTCTATGAAATGCAATGTGTGTGTTTCCACATGACCAGAAGAGTTCACTACGTAAAGGTTGGCAACTCGATCATCTTTTCTAATGACGTAACGGAATGTTGTTATTTCAAACTTGACACATAAAACGCCATATTTTTTTGTCTTAAATTATTTTTAACTCACAGATAAAAGAACAGTAATTATATAAATATATTTGTAGAATATTAAAATTCACTTTTTTGACATCAGTAGTAGTTTACAATGAAAGGCGAGATATACAAAAGATAAGAGAGAAAAGATGACCGATATTGTTTACAGAACATTATCTAAAGTGACAAATAAAAATTATCAATCTTTTTTACTCAAGAAACTCGGTGCTCGCACATTGTATCAAATATTAACGACTTGATTCTTAAGCTCAAAGATTGACTTCGTTTTTTATCAAAGGACGGGTAAAATCTCATTGACATCTATAAACACGTGGTACTGATTACAAGAAATAAGAAATTATATGTGTATTTGGGCAGCTATCTCTCTCTTAGACATAATGAAACTTATATATCTATCTCTATCTATAAAAGGCAGGATGTGTGTGTGTGTGTGTGGTGTGTGGTGTGTGTGTGTGTGTGTGTGTGTGTAACGAATGCACGGCCGCAATTTTCGACGGATTTGCACCAAAATTTACATGCACATGCTCCAAGTTAGTAGAACAGCCAAGACCGACGTTGCATTTCCCAACTCCCATCGATAGTGGAAATAATCGATTTTTCATGCTTCTACGGCAGTTTTCATGTAGTTTGTGGCCATTTTCTACTGGCCAGATTAACAGCCTATAGCTGGCTGCCACGAATAGGCAGGAAGATTCTATTGGCCAGCGTGAAAGCCAACAGCTGACCGACACGAATGTTAACTAGCATGCTAGCATGCAAAAAAATAGATAGCTGCATTCGTTACAAGTGGGAAAAATTTAAATCTGCATGGCACTTTACTCCAATTGGCTCATTCGCTTGCTTAAACTCAACGTTGATTCTGATTCCGCAGAACTGGGTTAGGTGTGAAAAAGTATTTGTTGTTAACATTCTTTTTTCATTCGGTTTTTCCAGTTACGAGTCCTTTTTTAAAGCTGATCGTTTTGTGTTCATTTTGTTTAGTTCTTTTTTCGTAACAGATTTAATGTTTAGTATAGAGCTTAGAAAAAATTCGCAGTGTGAGATAGGCAAGAAGTAAGGCATGTAGCAACATCAGCACGGCAAAGGGCACTCCTTTAAAGGTAAGGTAGGGCAAAAATATTTTAAGTCAAGTGATAGCGATTGTACGATTTTTGAATCAAGCACGGGCAACGCCGGGCCATGCTGCTAGTATATATATATATATATATATATATATATATATATATATATATATATATATATATATATATATATACAAGTCTAGGATTGGCATATACGGAATAAATTCCAATAACCAACTATTCTTAAAAGAGTGCTCAATACAGAGTAGAGCAAATATAATTATTTATTGGAAAATTATAACATAAATATGTTATAAAATCACTACAAAAATAGCCATTTTGTTTCAACACTTCTGGTGCCTTATCAAGTGATGGTGTTGAATATAGAGTAAATGGCTATTTTTGTAGTGATTTTATAACATATTTATGTTATAATTTTCGAATAAATAATTATACATATACATATATATATATATATATATATATATATATATATATACACAACTTTCATATATATATATATATATATATATATATATATATATATATATATATATGTATGAGAGGCACAATTGAGGAATCAACTGGAATCCGTTACATTCACTTACGTGCTAATACGAATCCTCCTCTTCTCTCCCCACTTATGGGTAAATATCAGGACAGACTGGGTTCTATAGCCTTGGATGGCAACTGGTCTAGGAGTAGGACAACTCTGAATTCAAAACCTGAGGAGGGTCGGTTGGGGACCTTTGTGGCACGTAGTGCACCAGGTCTCCGTATCTGGCCCTTCAAATACCGTGGGTGGTTCTTCGCAAAACCTTCCCCACTATAATCAAATCATATGTGCTGGTGTCTGGATGTCGGTTCCTAGGAAGTGACTCGCTTGACCCTTATACGTCAACTACAATGGGAGAGTCCACCACACACACACACACACACACACACACACACACACACACACACACACACACACATATATATATATATATATATATATATATATATATATATATATATGTCTTTATTTCTGAGATAAGGTATTATGTACATTATTTACATTATTCGGACTATTGTCCTCATCTTTGTCGCCATATTTATTACAACGTTTCGGCCGTTGTACGCTCCGGCCTTCTTAAGGTGGTTGGAATGTCGAACTGAATTCTTTATTTCGCTCACTGGGGTAGACTTTTCTAGTTCCACGCGCCATGTTTAATGGATGTCATAGCACGTGGAACTAGTAGTCTACCCCATGTGAGCGAAATAAAGGGTTCAGTTCGACATTCCAACCACCTGAAGAAGGCCGGAGCGTACAACGGCCTAAACGTTGTAATAAATATGGCGACAAAGATGAGGACAATAGTCCGAATAATGTAAATAATATATATATATATATATATATATATATATATATATATATATATATATATATATATTCTCAGATAGAATGTGTCTGTAGAGGAGACAAAATGAATAAAAAGAGACTAGAGGAAAAACTATTCTTAGCTGACATAGAATCGTTAATATTTATTCTGATATTTTTCTTTCCAGTTCTTATTTCGAGTCGAAAATTGTTAATGTATTTTCCCAGCTTTTCGTATCGAATTAAAGGTAAATTCTCTAAATAATGAAAATGCATGGATAGAACAACAACAAAAAAACTTTTACTTTCAATCCATTCTGAAGGATTGTATGAGGATTTTCCTTGGATTCATTTCAGAAAAGGCTAAATGAATTTCTTACTTTTGAACCATTATGATAATGAGAAGAGGATTTGCCTTTAATTCGACACAAAAAAAAAGCTGGGAAAATACATTAACAACTTTCGACTCGAACTAAGAGTAAAGAAAAGATACCAGAATAAATATTAACGACTTTTTTGTTTAAAGTCACTCATTTAGTTTAGGGAAAAAGTACGATGATTTATTATTTAAACATACAAACAAATACATATACACGCATTTCATTCTTCTGTTATCGGATCTTGAATCGCGAAATGCATTATCAAATCTATTCCATGAAACGTTTCCATTTGTCAAAATTTAAAAACTCTGTCGGGATTTCAATATCCTAATTTAAATTAAACACACACACTCCAAGTCATCAATGTTTCTCGGGCTCATTACAATCTTTAACAGAATATACTACTGGTATAAATTAGATGCTAAAATGATTACTTTAACTAAAATATATAATTTTAAAAATCTCTAGCTGGATATGTTTTTTGAAAAAAATAACGTGTGTATTAAATCGCCAGTGCGTGTTTGTATATATGTCTATGCGTTAGTGTGTTTATGTATCTTTCCATCTGTGAAATTTTAGCTTAATTTACTGTACTTTTTAGGTCAGTAATCGTGGCTGCTTACTGATATCATATTTCCTCAACAATACACCAGTCACACTCCTCACCTCAAACCTCCAGTCGATTTTGATTTTCACCGACTTGAGGTCGGGCTAAATTTAATTTGCCTATATTCAATTGATACATTGTGCTAAGAAAACCTTATTCTGTACGGAATCATTCAAACATGTAATATCCTATAATAAAGAATATCGCTCTACTATTAGATTGTATTGAGCCCTATTTTAAATTAATATTATGAACGTTTGATTCGTTTTCATTTCATATATATATATATATATATATATATATATATATATATGCGATTTATTTATTTTGTATTTTCTATATTTATTTTAACTTTTAATATTAATATAATATATGATATATAAATTGTATGGAAACAATATATATATATATATATATATATATATATATATATATATATATATATATATATATATATATATAACCAGCTTTATACGTAGGTTCATATTTAATGACTGCAAGAAGATATAAAGACAACAGTATCTGCCGACCGATGAGACTTTTGTTGTTGTCTTACTGTTGACGCAATAGAACTACAATTTTATCTTAAATTTATGTCCTGTACCATCAATTGGTATTACTCTCCCTTAAAAATAAGTCTTGGGGAATCTATTTTGATAAAAATGAGAATAAAATATTTTAAATTACATTATCCTTGTCGACATTTGGCCGTCGAGCACAATCATTTATAACGGAGAGAAAGAAATATGGCTACAGACAAGTCGGAGGTACATAATTTAAGTTTAATTTTCTAAAAATGAAACTATGCAAACCATTAAACAAAAAGTATTACTAATTCTGAGAGAGAAATCCCAGGATGTTGCAAAGGGCTGTCTCGACTCACAAGTCAGGAACAGCTCTTTCCTTTCTGGGGTCTACTTAAATTGTAAAAATAGGCAGTTAAAAGTTGCATAACCTATGATCAAGCGCTGTGCATGTTGATTGGAAAGAGGCGCGAACGTTATCCCAACGTTATATATAAAAAGTGAAGATATCTACCAGTCTTGTGAGACTATAGAATCTACAAGGATGACTCTCTAATCCCTGTTGTAGATTCTTACTCAGGCACATTTGTATTTCTTCAACACCCACAGATTCAAGATTTTTTTTTAATTGCTATTACGCTGTGCGAACCTTAATTACAGTTTCTGGGAGATAATTTGGTCATGATCAGTAGTTGAAGACAGAAATCACACTGAAACCATCGGCCACGATAGCTTGTGATTTTGTGCTAGCACAAACATACGACGACAGTTTCGTCTATCCAATTTCGCATACAAGGCTTAAGTACAACCGTGGCGTGGTTTTCAGGATACATAACGGTACCACATACTGGGATTGTCTCAGCAAAGCTTTGATTATCGATAAGTCAACTCCTTGAGAAATCGTCCATGCTGAGAATGGAAAGTGGTGTTATCACTAGAATGTCAACTTTTTAACCAATCGGCCACGCGCCTACATACTACACACACACGCACACGCACACACACACGCACACATGTATATATATATATATATATATATATATATATATATATATATATATATATATATATATATATCGGTTTTGTAGTGCGTATTCAATTTATGTAACGTAAATCATTCAAACGAAAAACAAATACTGAAGCTTCAGTATTTGTTTTTCGTTTGAATGATTTACGTTACATATATATATATATATATATATATATATATATATATATATATATATATATATATATATATATATATATATATATATATATATATCAGTGTTTGCATTTAGGTCTTTTTCTTTCCTTGTCCGAGATATTCTTTTGATCCAGGTATTAGGTTTTTGGCAAGCTGTCTGTTGATTTGGTTTGTCTTTAATATATATATATATATATATATATATATATATATATATATATATATATATATATATATATATATATATTAAAGTATGTATATATTAAAGGATAATATATATATACATATATATATATATATACATATTGAAGTATACATATATTAAAGAATAATATATATATATATTATATATATATATATATTATATATATATATATATTACATATATATATATATATATATATTAAAGTATATATATATTAATGGATAATATATATATATATATATATATTATATATATATTATATATATATATATATATATATTATATATATATATATTAAAGACAAACCAAATCAACAGACAGCTTGCCAATGACATAATATATATATATATATATATATATATATATATATATATATATCGTAATTGCAGGTTATATCTATTATAAATACGTTTATTTATCTAATTTACTGTCATTGTATTATTTATTTTTTGAATTTAGTAAAATTTAAGCTAAATGCGTGACCTCTCCGAGTTCGAAAAAGGGCAAATTGTTGGAGCTCACAAGGCAGGAGCCTCGATCACTAAGGTTGCTGAACTGTTGGGGTTTTCAAGTGCTGCCATATCAAGAACTATGATGCAATTCGAGAAACAGGGTAAAACCTCTAGCAACCGTAGCAATTTGGGCCGGACTTGCAAACTTACTGACAGGGACCAAAGTGCCTTGAAACGCAATGTGACAAAAAATCATCGGACAAATGCGGCCAAAGTGACTGCTGAGTTGAATAATCATCTGAATAGTCCAGTTTCTACTAAAACTGTTCGTCGTGAGCTCCATAAGGCTGCATATCATAAAAGAGCCGCCACGAGGAAAATATATGGCGACAAAAATGAGGACAATATTCCGAATAATGTAAATAATGTACATAATATCTCATCTTAGAAATATAGACAGATACACAAATGAGATATTTAGCTGTTTCAATTTTAATATATAGTAATAAAATATAGTATAATACATAAAAATATAAAATATAGTGTATTTTAATATATAGTAACAAAATATAGTATAAATATAAAAGATATTGTAGAACTGGTAATTGACCTTGACTTGTATAAAAATACGTATGCTGACCCACTGAATGATTTTAAAACCCTAAGTCGGTACATAGCAAAAGGTTGCCGACCCCAGCTATAGTCTATTCTATAAAAACGCTCTATTGTAAGTATTAAGCGTTCTTCCTTTATAAATACACTAAATAAATACTATATGTATATAATCATTTATGCGTAATTTGACCGGCGGAAGCCACCTGCCATGTCATCAATACAGAAAGAAAGAAAGAAAGCATTGTTTTGCAGCCCTTATAACCAGCAATGATCAGAGTTTTGATCTCTTATTCGGAGTAGTGGGTACATCAGCTAGTATAATATAATCGTTACTGTTTTATTCGATCCCAACCCTCGTTCTACACAGAGAGAGCTGGTTACAGCTCAAAACCCGAGACTGTAATGTACACGCAAGTAACTCTAAGCACCCCGCCACATACACACACACACACACACACACACACACACACATACACACACACACAGAGGTAAAAGATAGATAGTAACTTATACTCGATCTTTCATTTGTATAGATGATCTTACGTGATATCACACCATCGGTTGGTGTTCCGGACATTTGATGGAGAACAGATCTTGTGACCCTATAAGGCATTGCACAGAGAGAACCTCAGAGCCACTCGAAATAGAATCTCTCACCTGCCTGCTTTCTTCCTGCTTGCTTGCCGATACTACTTTCTTGATTAAGCCTAGCAGCTACGGCTTGTCAAGGCGATCTGCTTTTGTACACCTTTATGCACACACACACACACACTCAAGAAAGAGGGTGCTGAAAAGTCTTCGTCCCAGCACTCTTCATGATATCTGATCAAACATCAATTTTTTTTCATCCGATCTTAATCGGAATTGAAAGATTTTCGACTCCAACTCGTATATTCAGGACACATATCTATTTCCCCATCTGTCTGATATTGTATCTACACGCATTTTTATGTTTATACGTTCTTTTTTTAGATACAAATATTTAAGTAAATGCTCTGCTTTTAATAAAAAGTATTAACGAGATTTACCGGCCTGAATGTCCGAGAAATTTTCATAGAAAATATGCGTCCTCCGACAGGAATCGAACCTGTATCCTATACAGAACCGTCATATAGCCTGACGTGTTTTACCGATTGAGCCACAGAGGAGCGTTTCGGTCAGCAAGGTCGATTTTACTATTTTTAAACTTACAATTCTCTATGATTTTCTCTCGTACATTCATATCTGCTCGATGCGTATCCAAATGTAAACAAATGACGTCACACATTATGAAACGGACAAAGTCCAACAATTATTTTTAAGACATTTTTTATTTAGCCCATTTCATAATATATATATATATATATATATATATATATATTAGAGAATTAATAAAAATATAAAATTTGTCACTTAGCTAATTAATGTTATATTCAGCAGCCCAACTCCAGAGTTTCGGAGACGAAACTGTTTTCTAATCGGTCCTCTCGTCAGAAAATTTCAGCAAATGATAGCCGATTTTCTCATTTCCATTATCATTATATTAAGTTGAAAGATATTTTATACGCTATTTATTGGTGTTAGGCTGACTTTTTTCTTTTTTTCTCTGTGTGTATGTGTGCATACGTGTGTGTATGTGCGTGTGCATACGCATATACTCGTGTTCGTACAATTATATATATATATATATATATATATATATATATATATATATATATATATATATATATATATATATATATATATATATACCCGGCGAGATCTGCCGGTTTCATTTTTTGGTATTTTTCGAATAATTTGTTGCAAAATTAGAAAATTACAATAGCAAATTAAACAGAAAAATGGATTTAATATAATTTGTTTAAATGAATTCTCGCTGCTTGAATATATAAGCACCACCGATTTTCAGGAAACATACTCTTTTAATCCGGACAAAATTAAGCACAAGCATTTAAATCAACCAAATTGACAGACTAATTTAGATTTAATAACCATTTAATATTAGTTTCTTACCGTCGATGATGCCGTCGAAATACATGGGTTACATAATTTGTGGTCCACAGGTGTATGATGAACAGCTGAAGCTGGAATTTGAACTCAGATCGTTGATTACACTTTCAGTGAAATATTTGCAATAATCTACTTCGCGAGATTTTATTACGAAACACCGCGTAAAAAATGTATATAATAGTATCATGTTATAATTCAGCTTGTTCCTTTGAACGACCTCATAAATAATGGACTATTCCCTTTTTGATCGATGCTGACAGACGGAAAAAGAGATATCGAGAAAAAGAAACAAAGAGAGAAAGGGAAAGAGCGAAGTGGGAAAAGAAATATCTAGAAACAAATAGAGAAAGAAAGAGAACGAGAAACAAAAAGAGAAACAGAAAGAGAAACAAGAGAGAGAGAGGGAGAGAGAGAGAGATGGGGGAGAAAAGAGAAAAAACAAAGAGGAAAAAAAAGAAATAGAAAGAGAAACAAAAGAGAGAGAGAGGCGGAGAAAAGGAGAAAAAAACAAAGAGAAACAAAATAAAAGCAACAAAAGAAAAAGAAACAAAACAGAGGAGGCGATAACATTTTCATACTTTTAACGTCTGCTTCAGTGAAATTTGTCAATTTTGATCCTTTCATCTGTTCACTCTTGATAATCTATGATTGCTATTGCAATATTTGGTTAAAGTTGTTCAGCTCAAATGTTTAACGATGCAATAGGAGAATTTCCACGGATATTTTATAGTTGTAGAATTTGCAACGAGCTTATTCACTGCTTACATTAAGAATGTAAAGTGTGAAAATTCGGAAAATTCAAATACGAAAACCGTGACATTTTCACGATTGCTACTAGTAGTAGTATTAGTATTAGTAGTAGTAGTAGTATTAGTAGTAGTAGTAGTAGTTGTTGTTGTTCTTCTTCTTCTTCTTCTTCTGGCCTTTCTTCTTCTTCTTCTTCTTCTTCTTCTTCTTCTTCTTCTTCTTCTTCTTCTTCTTCTTCTTCTTCTTATTATTATTATTATTATTATTATTATTATTATTATTATTGTTAACATGTATTTTCTTAAGAATTGCAGAAAATAAACAGATTAAATAAATAATAAATACATTAAAAATTTAAAAAAGTATAAAGTCGTTATTTGTTTCAAAACAATGGGAAGCTAAACTCTTGCCATCATTCGAACGAATTCCAAAGATTGACTAATAAGATTTAGAATATGCTTCTTTTATGTTCTAATAAAAATTCGAAGGGAGTTCCATAAGCAAGAAAACTGTTAGCATAGAACTTACGGTTATATCTAACCGACTCAACTGTAAATTGGTGAGACCTCGTCGCCAGTCTAGTACTTCGCTTAAATTCATAAAGGCTAGGTACCATAGCTAAAAGCCATATTTATTTTGCATTAAAATACAAAATGTGGCACAAGGCCAAAATGAGGAATAAGGAAAGGATGATCTTCTTCTGTCTTGTAATTAAACTTAGCTAGCCACAATTACTAACCCAAACATACCACTATATTCCTTACATCAAAACAACATTTACTTACCTTTCCAGCCGACTTTAATCTTCAAAAAGTCAAGTCGCTATCTACTGTCCTCCTAATTACTCATCTTTTGTTCCCACTTCTTACTAATGTTTCCTTTTCTAATTCTTCCTCACCCAGCAATCCTTTGTGCGTCAGTGGCTTTATTGCCTTGCTTGGGGTGAACGTAATTAAAAATAAATTAATACTTAAAATCAAATACTGTTATGTCTTCTTCCACTCTATAAAAAATACCCCCCCCCCCCTTTGTAATGATACGCTACAAGCGCTCCTTTTCAAATATTTCATAATATATTTAGTAATGTTCAAATTATCAGAATGAACAATGATAGAAACGGCGTTATGGACAGTCACTGAAATAACTGTTAATTTCGCTAATATGACATACGAGGTCTGTCTGAAAAGTAACGGGACTGGTATAACGAACAATTTATTTTAATTCCAAACAACAAACTACATGGCTTCTCTTTCAAAGTAATCCACCACAAGTCAAATGTACTTTCCCATCCCTCTTTGCCACGCTTTTGTGCACTGCTGGAAGGTTTCTTCTTGTATGTTCCTCAGTTCCATCTTTATGGCTCTCTCGATGGCCTCTACGCCTTCAAAATGGGTTCCCGTTGATGATCCCCCTTGAGCTTAGGGTAAAGAGAGTCACACGGAGCAAGATCAGGTAAATAGAAAGGTTGTTCCAGTACGGCGATGTTTTTCGCGACCAGAAACTGCCGGATGCTCAGGGCGTTGTAATGCGGTGCATTGTCATGGTGAAACAGCCACGATTTGTCCTGCCACAAAAGCATGTGAAAAACAATGCAATGGTTGCAGAAAGCTAAGTTTACAGTTAGATATGTTAAGTTATTTTGAATACCTATGTACTAGTGAGCAAACCCAAATGACTTGACTCACTTTATAGTTCCCCAAAAGAAGGTTAACCAATCAGGAGACGTGAAATATTCAATCCGTCGTGTATAAAGGCAGCCATTTTGATTACTCTCTCCGAATATCCAGTGCCAACCTGTCAGGCGAAAGAACAGAAGGAAGAACTACGCTCTGCTACTTTATCGGGATATCCACTGCTAACCTGAACTACGCTTCCCTACTGTCTTCGAAATATTCACTGCCAACCTCTGGATTCTATACTCAAAGACTACCGTCATCATGAACAACAAGATACTCCCAAGATACCATGTTAGATGATAACACAATCCGCTTATCCACATAAGATATACGATACTAATCCATCCTATCTTTTGGAAGCTCGATAACGATTTGGAATATTTTCAAATGATTGCTGGCACAATATTTTCTGTGGGACAGCACTCGTGTTAACAACTAAAAGAAAAAAAAATGTTTCTCATCAACTCCTACTACATTCAATTTGCTTGAACCATTAGCTGTCCAACCGCACATTCTGGCAGCCTTGTGCCCTTTTGCGATGTCTAATACATTGTTGGGTTTGTATGACTGTTTAATTGACGAAACGAGTTCAAATTCCAGGTGAGTCTGTTGCGTTTACTTTCGCAAAGAAGCTCTTGGGAAAATCATGAGTGTAACTCTCCTCACCGCAAAGTAAGGAATAAAGTAGACTGAGATCTTTAAACTTGGGCAGCAAACAGTTGAAGAACAGAAAAACCCTGAATTCCAAATCATGGAGACGGCAACTACTCCACTACACCCTTGTGCAAATTAATTCAAACAAAACGAATGAATTCCGTTATTATTTACTTTTTTTTCCGTATTTTTCCAATGAAAAATGACCCAGTGCACATGTTAGTACTTCGTATGTTCTTTCCACGAAGCCGTTCCTTGCACATTGACCACAGATTCTCGATTGGATTTAAATCAGAAGAGTTTTCAGGTGAGTCGATAGTACTTTGATTTGCTCACTAGTAAGGCTTGACAGTTCGTGCAGTGTTACAATTTTAGTATGCTTCCTTGGAGTAACGTCCATCGCAGACAATGGCCGTAGGACAACTAATCGACAGTCGAGATAATAGCGTCTGGGCGAGATAAAAATCTGATGCAATCACAGATGACGCAATACTTTTCAAGACCAAACAAATTTCATCATACATCGCGAAAATAGATTCATATTACTGCACACCACTGCAAATGACCTAATCTGAGGAGAAAAAAGAAATCGGTTACACCCTGTCACTCCGGTGGGTCTAAAACTGACCATATGGTGAAAGAGAGGAAACGAAAGCGGTTGTTTCAATTAATTTGCACAAGGGTGTATCTTTACCAAGAATGTAAAGGTATACACTTGTAATAATAATAATAATAATAATAATAATAATAATAATAATAATAATAATAATAATAATGTTTATGGGGGCACGGTGGGGTATTGGATAGCGGCTCGGATTGAGGAATCGGATTGCCGAGTTCGAATTCCAGTCGAACCCGTTACATTCACTTACGTGATAATGCCCTTAGGAAATGTATGAATCCTCTTCTTCTCCCCCCAGTTATGGGTAAATAGTCTGTCACCCATATTATGGCTAACAGACTGCTGTTACCCATATTATCATGGTTCTATAGCCTTGGATGGCAACTGGTCTAGAAGAAGGAAAACTATGAATTCCAAACCTGCGGAAGGTCGTGTGTGCATCGGCCCTTCAAAAAGTGTGGTTGGTTTTTTCCAAATCCTTCACCACTATAATCAAATCATATGTGCAGGTTGTCTGGCTGTAAGTTCCTAGGAACTGAATGGCCTGATCCTCATACGTCGTAATAATAACGAAAAGGATATACGATCGCTAGGTCCTGAAGGGATAAAACATTTTTAAAAATCACTTTAAAATCGCATAAGTAGAGATATGAACCTGACAGGGTATGTTATAATGACAGCGTATGGCGAGCAATAAAACATGGCGTTTTGTTTCGTTTAACGCGGCATTTTCTCTGGGAACGTATCTAGAACACTACAGTATTTACGTGACATATTTTCTACTCATCAGGAAAGTTAATGGTATTCATTTAAACAGCAATTCAAATGTATCTCCATTCTGCAAGGCATTTATACCACAGCATTCAACGGGAGAAACTATTCATGACGCGCGGCTTCAAGCAAAAATATCACTTTCTCTCGCAAACTTACTACTTTACCCGGTTCACCACATACAGCATTTTTTCTCGAAAAGATCGCTGTGGTATAGAAAGTATGTCATTTCTCTCTAGATATATCCAAATGGTTAGAGTGCTTATCAAATGGACCACACCCATCCTCATCTTTGATACCAGTAAATTCTTGAGGTGTATAATGTCACAGCGTCAATACACTTGTGTTGCTGAGGTTTCTTCAGCAAGTGGGCCTTTCGGTTTTGAATCTATTATTAGCCTTCTAATTCAGAGTTAGCCGAGACAAGTTTCCAATTGTTGTGTTTTCGAGATAACAGAGGAAAATAAATAAGGAAAACAAACTTGTAGGTAAGTAATGAAATAGAAAGTTTACTACACGAAGATACACGTAGCAATTGACCTATTGCTAACCCGAGATTTACTGCTGGAAAATACATCAATTGTGGCACAAGGCCAAAAAGGGGGACTGGGTTGAGGCTGGGTGTCACTAACTAGCTTATAATTATCTAATCCAATTCAAAACCGATTCATTCGTTAAAATGTAATGAATCATTAGCCTACATGGGGACAAAATGTTTTTTTAAGCGCAGCTTAGATGTGGCACAAGGCCGAAAGTATTGGACACCCAGTGAGGATCGAACTCACTACTCGTAATTGTTCTACCACGACAAGCTTGCTACCCATTACACCACGCCGGAGTGCCCCCCCCCACAAAATGATTTTCTAAGCGTAGCTTAGATGTGGCACAAGGCCGAAAGTATGGAGCACCATGTGAGGATTGAACTCATTTTTCAGTCGTAATTGATCTAGCAAGACAAACTTGCTAACCATTATACCACGTCGAATGCGCCCTAACTCGGTACTTACGCGAGCTCCCCACAGAGCGGGATGTGGCACCAGGCCAGTTTAACGTGGGTTATTCAGAGCCTGTAGGCCCGCGCAAAATTTCCCCGTAGACCACGTAATAACGGGGTCGGGTTTGTCTACCTCTCCAGACGAGACTCTGCCCTTCGGCATAGCCTCATCTGGGTTCCTCTGTCTTCGGGCAGAGAGTTCAACAAGCACTAAGAGCTTAGCGCGCGGCTAAGACTTAATGCTGACTCGGTATTTACCTAGCCTCCCCTTTTACGTGGGTCGATTCGGAGGCCGGATGATCGGGTAAAATTTCCCCGTAATAACGAGGTCGGGTTTGCTCCAGACGAGACTCTACCCTTCGGCACTGCTTCATCTGGGTTCATCTCTGTCTTCGGACAGAGAGTTCGACAAGCACTAAGAGCTTAGCGCGCAGCTAAGTTCTTATGCTGACTCTGCTCGAATTCGCTCAACTCCGCTTATTTACATAAAACGGACAATTCCATTCATTTATATCCTAGATGACACCAAGGCGAGAGAGCCTGTTATTTAACAACAACGACGAAGGGAGAAGGAAGGGTCTATACGTTTTCCGAAGGGTATTTGAGCGAAAGTTAACCACTAACGAAATTTGAATCTGGGCAGGGACGAACAAAGCGATGATGACCATTAATCTACCCACACTTCTATCTTCTAAAACATCCGGAGATTTACTTGACACCTCCCCCCACAAACACACATACACTGAGTCAGGTTGTGTCACAAGGTCGGTTTTAAACCTGTGAACCCGACTGTTTCCACTCGAGTCGCTGGTCTAAGCTGGTCTTAACTGGTCATTGCTTGTTTAAGCTAGTCATAGCCGGTCATACCAACGCTACGTAACAGATGTTACGCAACGGTGGGATGATGCAAGGGAAGAGAGACGGCCTCCTGCACGGAACAGATACTACATCTGCAGCATCCAGCCCGACGGGGAAAACCCACTTCTACTCTGCCGATCCCCTCTTGAAAAATCCGAGTGGAAAGCCCCATCTTTTAAACAGCTTATTGAGATGTAAACGCTTTTAGTGTTGATCTTTGCCGTAGAACCTTGTTCAGCAAGATAGTCCATTGTTCATTGGTGTTTTGAAGCTTGAGCCTCACAAGATGAAAAAGACAATCGACCTTAAAGTAAGATATTGCTATTAATAATAATAAATACTTTTTGCTTTCATCTCTCATTTACTCTTCCTTCAGTCCTACCTGTGCGCAGCATTATCGTGGCCCTGTACCAGACTGAACTAGGCTCACTAAAGATCCACATTTAAATAATGTTCATTAATCTTCACTTCGTAGGGCACAAAGCTAATAGTCTGTTCATTAACTGAAAATATCTTCATGCACTGACACAGTAATATAAAGTTTCACGGTGAGCTCGTTAGCGTTGCCTCTTTTAGGCCTTTTGTACAATGGTTCTTTGAGCCACGACACCATATCCACATGTCTGTGTGCGTGCACATATGCTAATAGCACTGCCTATGCAACTGTACAAAAATCTTAAACAATACACAGGGCATATACAGGGTGTTCCCAAAAATTTGACATCATTTAGTAGGCCAATAACTTTGGCAATTCTTGTTGAATTAACCTCAAATTTTCACAGAATATATAGAAACAGATCAAGATTTTATATTTAATGGGAGAGGACAGTACGTGATCATCTCAATGAGAATCTGCCAGATAGATGGATCAGTCGTGGCGGAGAGATGAAATGGCCACCGCGGTCACCGGGCCTGTTCCCGTCTGATTTCTTTTTATGGGGATATGTAAAGAGACTGGTCTATGTCCCCATCTCTTCCTGCTAACATTGATGAACTCAAGCAGAGAATCACTTCCTCACTCAAAAATGTTACCGGAGACATGCTGCAACGTGTTTGGCAAGAGCTTAACTACCGACTTGATATGTGCCATGTCACAGGCAATGTCCATATTGAACACATATGAAATCCATCCCATAATAAACTTATGATGTTCAACACCTAAACTGTTCAATTTCATTGAACTAGACTTAGTAGTTTTCAAGATGATTGCTTTTAAAATGATGTCAAATTTTTTGGGACACCCTGTATTTTTTTGGGACACCCTGTACATAGAATTTCGAACCGGTTTTATCAAAATAGACGCACAAAAATGTGTTTCATTTTTTTTTAATTATATTTTTCTATATCTGTCTATATTTCTAAGATGGGGTATTATGTACATTATTTACATTATTCGGACTATTGTCCTAATCTTTGTCGCCATATTTCTTACAACGTTTCGGCCGTTGTACACTCCGGCCTTCTTCAGGTGGTTGAAATGTCGAACCGAACCCTTTATTTCGCTCACTGGGTAGACTGTTCTAGTTCCACGTGCCATGTTTTAATGGATGTCAGTTATCAGTTATCTCCTGTATAATTTTTCCCTCTGAAAGTTCTCCATTGCCTGAACAGTCCACTGGTCGTCGATCTTTTGCTGCAAAAGGCACCCACATTAATGGAACATCACCGGCTAAACAATACCTTCCTGACTCAATATGTGACAATTTCACTGCACGAACCAAAAGAGAATTAATTTAACAAAAAGCGTCGATGTCAGTATCGGACTAAACTCTCTTATAAATAAATGAAGACGTGCGCTGCCATGGCAAAAAGACAATGTCATAAACCGCATCACTTGAGGGACTGGCAACAGGAGCAACAACCAAAATGGATAGCACATGTAATCGAAGAGAAAATAATGGCATACTCAAAATATCGACATTCCACACTACTTCAACTAAAAGGTTAGGAAGGAACCCCCCCTCCTCCTCCCCCATCAGTACTGGAAAGAGCGATAACAGTTACTGGACTTGAGAAACCTGTTTTCTTGAAAAAAAAAATCATATAGCACGTGAGACTTGAGGAAAAAAAAATAATGACATAATGAAGATGTTGACATTCCACACTACTTCAACTGAAAGGTTACGAAGGACACATTCCCCCCCCCCCCCATAAGTACTGGAAAGAGCGATAACATCGACTGGACTTAGCAAACCTATTTTCCTGAAAAATTGTTTTAATAGGAAATTTTTATAATTTCGAGCAAAAAGCTGTACTCTCTGCTTGGTCAATGAACTCCAAATGTTTCCTTATAGGGAAAAGGCTAATATTAGCATTGCCTAACAGCCACAAATGAAAAAGGCGGGAAATGAAGACATTCCGAACATTGCGCCCACAAGTTTCCACGGCTTCGAACTCATTCAGTGGGGCATCTTGAATAGATTGAAGCGGAATAAAACCAATTTATTTTAGTGAATAGAAACCCTTAATCTTCGTCAAAATATACACTTTGTTTTTCTCTCTAAGGACTGCCATATATGATTTACCACCTAAGGAGAAACTTGAACGACGTTCTGTCCGTAAAGTATCCATCCATTTTGATTGTTTCTCCGGTTGCGCGGCCTCGATGCAATCGCATAAATTAATAAGACTTTACATGGATACAACATTTCCCTGCAGGTTTACTCAATTGACAATGAAACACGTTAAAGTGTGCTTGTACATTCTATGACAGGCGCATTCGCAATTACAACTATATCCATTATCCACGTCTTATCAATTAGTTCGTTGGTAAAACATGGTATCATCCAGACAAGGGTACCAGATTCAGTTACAAGTAGTGATTCGGGAGACAGCCGAAAGCTTAGCGCTAGTAAATTTTTAATTTACTTATTAGTAGACCAAGTCAGTCCAGCTTATTTTTTTAAAGCAGTCAAAAGAGAGAGAGAGAGAGAGAGAGAGAGAGAGAGAGACACACACACACACACACACACACAAGTAATTCAAAATTTAGTAGCGCCCAGCATTCAAAAGCTGACGACACTAAATTCATATCTGTCACCCTCTTCAAACCCCAAAGTTCAAATTTGCCTCCCTGCAACGTCTGACCTTTCCTACAGATAAAAATCGCTGCTGAAGCGTATGATTCAGACTGTAGGCGAGATTAAAGAGAACGGGACGTGGCACCTGATAGTAAACCTGGAAGAGGACTTTGCAAACTATGAAAGTAAAAGAGACGGTGAGATAAATATGTCCAAAGCAGTGTAGTTTGAATGAGACTAAAGCGCTATTCCTATAAGTAAACAAAAAAGACTACCTATGACTACTTCAGACACAGTTATCGCGGCATTTTTGTTTGTTTGTTTTTTTTGTTTGTTTTTTGGAGGGGGATCTTTTGCGCGCTAACATTAAATAGTTACGAACTTTCCAGACAAGATTCGTATATTCGTAAAACTAGTAGTACCCGCTCAAATGTCACACTCCTTCTGTTTGACTTTTCTGGTGTATCCTAATAATTAATGAATAAATCTGCTCATTGCGAGTTCAACGATTTCAAAATACCCGTGGAACTTCCCCTGTTGCATCGTAAAATATTTTAGCTTAAATTTAACCAAATATCAAAACAACAATCATAGGTAGGAATGCAGTTCATTATTTAAAGAAGTAAGAGGGTACAAATGAAAAGATTTAAAATTGACAAGTTTTTTCTATTTTACTCTGGAAGAATTAAATGCTGAAAATCCGGATCGGCTTTATTATTTGGTCAAAATCTTACACCTGTTCAGACGTCAGCGGTCACCATGGCTTCAATGCTTCGCCTCAACTTGAAAACTCATTGCGTTTTATTTCTATTTTGAGTCAGGTCAAGATATTGTAATGAAAACTTGTAAGGACCTGAACTGGAAAAATAATACGAAAACGTTCGCTGTGATTAAGTAGATTGAGTTTGTAAATCATTCGAGTAGCTTAGAAAAAAACTGCAGACAGTTTCATCTATTTAAAATATAAAATACACACACGCACAAAAACAAAAAGTCGTCTTTTTATTAAAAAGAAACAGTCAACAAGTCTTACAAAGAATTACTATAGTGCATTCTATCACGCAATGATCATCTCTTGCAGCTTTTCAACACGAAGCTAAATTTAGCAAATACAGTGGAACCTCGGTTCACGAACTTAATTCCTGAAGGTCGTTCCTAACCCGAAATGTTCGTAAACCGAAACTATTTTACCAATAGGAATCAATGCAGAGAAAAAAGTCACACTACAATAAAATTGGAAAAGAAAAGCACAATATAACACACGAATGTATACAACACGGCGGTCGATTCAGAAATGATTCCGTTCGGGTTAACTCGGCTCGACAATGTTGTTCGGGAACCGAAATTTTGTTCGATAACCGAGGAATTTTCTGTTCGAAAACCGATTTGTTCGACATTTGAGATATTCGAAAATCGAGGTTGCACTATATATCCATAAGTCCATCTCTCTCTCTCTCTCTCTCTCCCTCTCTCTCTCTCTCTCGCTGAAAAAGAGTGCATCTACAAAAATAAAATACGTTGTTGCAACGTTACAAAACCTTTTTTTGTACAAAGCCCGCAACGTTACTTTATAACGTTGCAAATGCGTTCACTTGTAACGTGCCAGGTGATTCGCAAAAAAATGGTTAAGAAATTCCCAAAACGTGCATTCCTCATTTAATTTGTGAAAAAAAATATACAAAAGTTTTTTTTATACATATTGTTAAGTGAAGAAAAAAGTATATTAGTGTTATGATTGACTAGTGAGGAATTTTTCACCAACAGCATTTCTCAACGTTACCACAGTGTTGCGGAAGAGTGGTCAGTTTCAGGAATAGGATTGATTGCAGCGTTACAGTAACACTGTTACAACGTCACATATCCCTTAACCAAAATACGACGTATCAGCAACGTTACAAGAACATTCCATGTACATATATTATTAATGTATATATATTGTTATTAATAGAAGTAGATAGATTTTAATAGGAATGGATATCGCCCGGTTCAGCAACCCTCCTTTTAATCTGCATTACACAGGTTCCTTTCTATGACCACCTTAATAATATTTATTTACAGGTGGACGGCGTCTCTATGGGATCTGTCCTTGGTCCAACATTTAGCAATTTTTATATGTCACATCTTGAAGATAAAATTTTTGGTATTATTGAAACACCTAGCATATACCTCCGTTATGTTATCGTACGGACAATACTTATTTCGAAATCATTTTCAAATAAAAAGTCTCATTAGAGAATATGAGAAAATTCAAAAGAAAATATGCAAGACTATGTTGTCTTTAACATTCAATTCTACATGTTTAAAATATATATATATATATATATATATATATATAATTCACTAGTAGATATTACTTAATGACTGTGATTTATCACTTATTGCAAAAAAAGTTTAAACCGTCCAGCCAAATCATTACCAATAACAAATCAGCTCAAGAATCCCCGTTACGTAAACTTAATGTTTATTAATTATCGTCCCCTTTAGAAAATTATATCTTCAATACTGATAAAAAAACAAAAAAAAATCAAATTCTTACATTGGTCACACAACCACCACACACTCGCGTAGGCTAACTTGACTTTTATAGAACATATGTGAAAAAAATCGTAGTAGAACGATTGATATTACATCGCAGTTCAACCCTCTTTTCTTTGGCATATACAGAATAATTTCGTACATATAATGATGATGACGCCACAAAAATACCCAAATATGACTTAACACTTTAAACACTGGCCCTTTGATAAATATTTTTGTCCTTCCCTGTCCACTACTGTTCATTTCATAATACGACAACAGAAGAAACATATACATTTATAAATGTTTACGTCTAATATTGTACTTTGCGATGCCAGTCAGCAGCATTTGTTCTCACTTCCAATTCGGAGTTACTTGTCACAGTCTGAGCATTTACAATTGTCCTGTGCAGTTGACATTTTTTGGCTACTAATTTTTTCTACCACCGTCATCATCAAGCCTGACAATGTCATAGTAAACATACACTTTTAGACTGTTTGTGTCAAGGAACTTTTGAAACTGAGAGTCGTCGAATGAACCCTCTGCAATTCGTTTTTGTTTACGTCCCCAATAAAGCTTTCAAACAAATCCCGCAAAAACATAGGAAAGGTGTATTTTTTCCCCCGTTGAACATGAGGCTTGGTGACATTCATTGCTACAGGCCACCCAGAACTATTTTCAAGAAGCATCTCCCCCACTTATAGTGACGACTAGTAGTAATGACATTTGATTTTGTCCCTGTCAAACTCCTTGTATGCACTGAATGATCTGAGGTAATTTATTGGCAGCTGTCCGTAGTGATATACAAAGCCAATTGATTACTTACATGCGGACTATTCTTCACGTTTTTGTTGTCATCTGTAGGGATATCGTTAATGAATAATAATAAATAAAATAAAGCAATAATATTTAAACCTTGTTTAAAATAAATTAAGTAAAAATAAAAATAATAAAAATTACTACCAGCATGCAACAAAAACTGTTGCTGCCAGAAATACGGACAGCCTGCCAAAAGACCTGAGATTCAACGCCACGAACTTCCAGAAGGCAGCACGTGTGCAACTGCTCTCTGTGATATGGCTACGGATTAAATTTCTCCCTTTTATAACATGTACATTAACACAATGGTAACGTAAAAAATATACACACAAATATAAAAAATAAATGAAATTAACATACAATTTACCATGCCTTTCTCTATTATTGTGTACGTTTATTTTCTCGTGTACACAAGCCTAATTCTCACTACCATGGTGTGAGTGAATACCCCACACATTACAATATTCCAGGCAATGGTTATTTTCTAAGCGTAGCTTAGATGTGGCGCAAGGCCGAAAGTATACAGAACCTAGTAAGGGTCGATGTCACTTTTCAGTCGTATTTGATCTAACGAGACAAGCTTGCTAACCATACACCACGCCAGCATGTCCAGTAATTTTCCAAGCGTAGCTTAGATGTGGCACAAGGCCGAAAGTATGGGCACCAGGTGAGGACCGAACTCACTATTCAATCGTAATTGTTCTAGAGAGGCAAGCTTGCTTACACCGCCTAATATGCTCAACAGAATTCGTCAGGAGCAGTACTAAAATAAGAATTAAACAAGATATCCCAAAACGTGGTCAGCGGAACGTAAACAATATATCCCTGTATATTAAATAAGGGATTCAGTTTTAAATTCCTTGAAGGTTACCCTGATGGACAAACACCTGGTGAAGGTGACAAGGCACAAGGTGCGGAACATTGTAATAACAACAAAAATGAAGACTATAATTCGCATGTAAATAATGGTTAAACACTCAGACTAGAAATTCAGACGGAAAAAGGAAGTTGATTTTTTTTAAATCTTGCCAAGCGACAACAGCTACGACAACAAGCCTCATTTTGCATGTGCCGCTTCGTTGCGTGTTTTTCCTTTTAATTGTTGTTAATTGATTGGTCATTGCAATGCCACACCTTCTGATATGGTCTTCAATCATGTAATGTGCTAAATTCGCTCTGTTATAAATGTGATCGATGTACAATGACTGAATCTGCGAACAACCAAGTTTTACTCGTATCAGCTTCAGCTTTTCTATCAGTATAGATCTCAACGTCACATATGTAAAATAAAAAGATGTGCTATGATTGTTTGATTTTCAGCCAAGGTCAAATTATAGCTAAAGGTCAAATCTCCGTAGCGTTTATAAACCCAATATAACTGACCGGTGTGCCGTTTATATGCACTTTCACACAACCGCTCGAGTTCAAAGCCTTAACTTTAAACAAATATTAGTTCATCTATCTACCACTCAGTGTAAAGAATCGCCAAATATTTAGGTAAACTGCAATCCGTGTTCACTTCTTTTCAAATATAGGATTCATTCCATGAAGAAGACAAAACCCAAAAAGAACAATCATTATCCGAAGACGTTCTTTTCACAAATCAGTTTTCTGTCCTATTTATTCACTACGGTGGAGTAATGGATAACAGCTCGGACTGAGGAATTCTTCTTCCCCCAACTATGGGTGAATAACAGGACAGACCGAGTTCTATAGCCTTGGATGGAAAATGATCTACTGCAGAAAGAAATGGTAACTTACTGCGGGAAAAAAATCTGCCTCGTCAGTCATGTATCGAAAGTTACATGATCACCTAAGCGTGTATCACGCATGGCGCATAACTGACTGATTATTCACACACATACATATATATTTGTGTATTTAGGCAGCAATCCTTCTTTCATGCACATTTCATTGAAAACGACAGACAAGGTGCTTTTGTTTAATTTTTTATACAATTTCTCAGGCGATCTAATAATTTTTATTATTTTCGGATGATAAATTATATAAAAACTGTCCGAATGTTCTTTTTATCCGAGCGCTTTCGGCTATACATTTAACCATTTTCAAAGATTATATTTGAACTGTTAAAATAGGAAATGGTTTGTTGTATGTATGTTTTATAAAATGTTTTCATTTTTCAAAATACGGTCAAGATATTATGTCCATGTTCAAAGTTTATATTATTAAGTGTTGGTTTGTTTGTTTGTTTTTATTTATAAGGCTTCCATTATTCTTAGCCTTTTTTTTTGCATGGAGATGATGCTATTGTGTTGTCAACAAGTATGTTACGATATATATATATATATATATATATATATATATATATATATATATATATATATATATAACACATGTACACATAAAATGATCCAGACCAACTGCAATATTCAGCTGAGCCTTGTGCTTCAACAAAGTTTCGGCCCATTAAGATCAGTACTTATCTTAAGAAGAAAACCCCATCATGCATCTGTACGATTTCCTTATAGATAGGACGGTGCGTTTTTGAAGTCATTCCCTATTCAATTGGAACCAAGAAATCTTTTTCTCTTAGACTATATAAAAAACACTGTAAAACACAGAGTGTGAAAATAAAATCATGACCGAGTTCTATAGCTTTGGATGCCAACTGGTCTACTGCAGAAAGAAATGGCAACCTACTGCGGGAAAAAATCTGCCTCGTCAGTCATGTATCGAAAGTTACATGATCGCCTAAAAAATTGATAAAAGCATTTAAAAACATTGTTAAAACCATTGTTAGAAATTTCGTTCATTGAACGACACTAGAAATATTTTTTATACTGCAGCACGGCTTACGGTCATATCACTTTGAAACACCAGTACTCATACGATTACTAAAGTTAGCAACGTCGGATCTGAATGGGTGACCGCTTGAGAATATTAGGTGCTATAAGCCTGGGTGAGCGAGCGGTGTAATTGAATCGGTTTCGTTATATTCACGTACGCGCAAATACCTTTGGGAAGATATAACTCCAACTCTTCTCCCCACCAGATATGGGTTAATTAATAGGACTTGTATCTGTAAATCATTATTATCTAAAATAAGGTTGATAAGCCGTAAAAAAGAATTCAATCAAATATACTGTAGGACTCTAAAGGAGTGTGATTTTTGCCAAATGTGTAGACACTGCCATCCGGAGCGGTAGGAGCAGCAGACCGCGCAATAGGAGAGATAAATAGATACCGAGAATAAATCTATTTCCTCCCGAGAAAATTATTTTGCGGATATGTAAAGAATATGCCAAAATATTCTAAAGTGTCAGGAGACAGGAAGAAGTCGCAAAAGTTGTTTTTTTTATCAAAACTACAACAGCGGATATAAAATGGTTTCTCAAATAACGAAAGCTCTTCTGGGAATGACTGAATGTGTCGTGTCAAAAACATTATATTCATGGAGACACCTAGAAATCCTTTGAGGTCTTGTATCTGTGATAAAATGAACGTAATCTACCCCCTTCTTTTTCTAAATGTTTTCTTTCTTTGCTTGCTGTGGATATATAACATGCAAAATCGGTTTTCTTTCAAATTTACTGTCGGTCGTAAGATCGGACTTTCAAAAAGCAATATTAAAAACCGCCCCCTTTTACGGAACCGAATTCTGCAAAACTCGTGAAAACACGCACAGAAAATATTGATATCTTTCTCAACAACTATCGACGAAAAATCTGGAATATTTTCTATTCTATTGATTCGTTTTTTACAGTTTATCAACCCTTTGTAAGTTATTTAAGGCTAGAATATATATTTTTTCAAATTGTAAGAACTTTTTAGAGATAATAGTGTTTTAATGATATAAGTCTTACTAATTAACCCATAGATGGGAGGAGAAGAAGTGGATTCATACCTTTCCCAAGGTTATTTGCGTGCATGTTAATATAACGAATCAAACTCGGATCTCCAATTCTGAGCTAATATCCATTGCACCAACGGCACATCCAAGCTTACAGCATCTAGTATTCCCAAGCGGTCACCAATCTAGGTACTGACCAAGCTCGACGTTGCTTAACGTCGGTGATTTTACGGGAACCAGTGTTTCAATGTGATAAAGCCGTAAGCCTTTGATCTTTAGTATCTGTGATAAAATGAATGCAATTTATCCCCTTATTTTTGTAAACGTTTCCTTTCTCTGCTTGCTGGGTCGGATATGTAACATGCAAAATCGGTTTTCTTCTAAGTTTACTATCAAAAGTAAGATCAGGCTTTCTGAAAGCAATATTAAAAGCCGTCCTTTTTATGGATCTGAGTTCTTCAAAATCACGAAAAGAAATGAAAAAAAACGTCGATGTCCCAACAGCTGCCAACGAAAGATCTGGAATATTGTCTAGCCTAACAAGAAAATTCTTATGAGAAACTGTATAGGAGAACATATATCCTTTGATATTAATAAACGTAGATTATTACGTGACAAATTTAAATGTGCAAAAGATGACTGGGTTTCTGGAAGACGTCTTTGTTTGGTTTCTGGAAGACGTATTTGCTTTGTTTCTGGAAGTCAGCGTTGTTTGGTTTCTGACAGGCACCTTTGATTAGCTTCTGGAAGACATCTTCCTTGGTTTCTGGAAGACATTTTGGCTTAATTTCTGGAAGACATATTTACTTTTCTTTTGTTCTTTTTAGACGATTTTATTGCTTGGTCTCTAGAAGGCATCTTTGCTTGGTTTCTGTGAGACATCTGTGCTTGGTTTCTTGAAGTCATCTTTGTTTGGTTTCTGGAAGCCATCTTTGATTAGTTTCTGGAAGACATTTTGACTTAATTTCTGGATTTGCTTGGTTTTTGGACAATTTCATTGCTTGGTTCCTGGAAGACATCTTTGTTTGGTTTCTGGAAGACTTCTTTGTTTGGTTTCTGGAAGCCATATTTACTTGGTTTCTAGAAGACCTTACTCCCTGCCTAACATTGCTGTCTTTCGCGCTTTCAAATTTGAGTCAGATCATAATCTTCGCTATATTAATATCAAGGGACATTTTATCATCATTGAGTTCACCACAAATGTTTTAAGAAATATGACAATGTCCTTAGAAACAAAGGAAATTGCTGAGCTGCTATTTAATATCGAATCGAATAACAGACAATTTCAAGGACACGTGGCACAGTGGATAAAGGCGTTAGTTAGATCCAGTGACAGGACCCAAAGAGTGTGAGTTCAATACCTGGCTAAGGCAGTGGAGAGCTTTCAGAGGGAAATTAACAGGAGATAACTGATAACTGACATCCATTAGACATGGCACGTGGAACTAGGACAGTCTATCCCAGTGAGAGAAATAAAGGGTTGAGTTCGGCATTCCAACCACCTGAAGAAGGCCGGAGCGTACAACGGCCGAAACGTTATAATAAATATGGCGACAAAGATGAGGACAATAGTCTGAGTAATGTAAATAGTGTACATAATACCTCATCTCAGAAATATAGACAGATACTGAATAACCGAAACGTTGTAATAAATATGGCGACAAAGATGAGGACAATAGTCCGAGTAATGTAAATAGTGTACATAATACTTCATCTCAGAAATATAGACAGATACTGAAAGTCCGAAACGCTGTAATAAATATGGCGACAAAGATGAGGACAATAGTCCGAATAATCTAAATAGTGTACATAATACCTCATCTCAGAAATATAGACAGAAACTGAAAGGCCGAAACGTTGTAATAAATATGGCAACAAAGATGAGGACAATAGTCCAAATAATGTAAATAGTGTACATAATACTTCATCTCAGAAATATAGACAGATACTGAAAGGCCGAAACGCTGTAATAAATATGGTGACAAAGATGAGGAAAATAGTCCGAATAATGTAAATAGTGTACATAATACTTCATCTCAGAAATATAGACAGATACTGAAAGTCCGAAACGCTGTAATAAATATGGCGACAAAGATGAGGACAATAGTCCGAATAATGTAAATAGTGTACATAATACCTCATCTCAGAAATATAGACAGATACTGAAAGGCCGAAACGTTGTAATAAATATGGCAACAAAGATGAGGACAATAGTCCAAATAATGTAAATAGTGTACTTAATACCTCATCTCAGAAATATAGACAGATACTGAAAGGCCGAAACGTTGCAATAAATATGGCAACAAAGATGAGGACAATAGTCCAAGTAATGTAAATAGTGTACATAATACCTCATCTGAGAAATATAGACAGATACTGAATAGCCGAAACGTTGTAATAAATATGGCGACAAAGATGAGGACAATAGTCCGAATAATGTAAATAGTGTACATAATACCTCATCTCAGAAATATAGACAGATACGGACAATTTCTTCACAGAAGAAAAGGGAAGCGACAAATGCGTCTTGCCAACACACGCTAAGAACACCATTGTTAGAAAATTCTGAATTGAAAACCATGGGATGGGCAATAGGAAGGGGCTTTCCTTCCGGATTCTTTTGGAGGGATTGGCAGAGAAAGAGAAGAATTTTTTTCTCGTCGGAGTAGATGCTGCGATTGTCGTAACCGTTACGGAGGCCATCACTCCTCCCTTGCGTTCTCCCCCTACCCATTGTTGTGTGACATCTGTTACGTAGCGGTGGTATGAACGGCTATGACTAGCTTAGACAACCTCTGACGAGCTAAGACCAGAGGCCAAGTGGAAAACACTCGGATCCCCACGTTAAAAACCGACCTTGTGTCACAACCTGACTCAGTGCGAGGTTACGGTAAGTCTCAGAGGTAGGCAACAGGAATCAACTCCACTATATTTTCCAAGAACGCATGGTAATTCACAGATAAAGAAAAGTAATCTATAGCGACTTATGGTCGACTGCTTTCTGAAGGGACATCACTTTAAAGAAAAATACGGGTAAAAAACTACAGTTTTCGATATCATGAAAATGTTTAAAATTTAATAATTTTTGTTAACTTTTTCTTTAGCGTTACTTACATGACTGAAACGAGAAAGCTTTAAGAAAAATATGAACTAAAATGAAACTTTTGTTTACATTCAGAAATAGCTTACATTTCCCGGACTCTTAACGAAGAAAGACGAGTTGGAGAATTTGACACTCATATGACATATTGACAGCAAGAGCATCAGAGAAAAAACAGCGTGTGACTGAATGGTTGGTAGAACAAGAACAAAAAGTGGTTGGGGTAAATACAAGAAAAGAAACTATGGAGAGCTATGAGCCCAAACCACCACCACCACCACGCCCTGAAATGACATCGCCCAAAAAATAAAAAATAATAAAAACATAACGAGTTAGTCATGTCCTACGGATATCCTATGAAAGAATATTGAAAGTTATCCTGCAATGGACCCCAAATCTAATGAAAGGCAGGCCTAAAAGGATTTAGTGACACTCATTGATAACGGAACTTAAAAAGGGTAAAATACAAGATAGAATACAAAACTGGGTTCAGGGAAAGGATATGATTGCGACTTGATGACCCCAATCGGAAGGGGGGGGGGAAATATAATGACATGCATTCAGCTTCCCAATCTAGTTTAGTGTTGGAGACATTATCATTAGCACCAGTAATCGGTGTTTGAGCTCCTGATAAAACTGATATATATATATATATATGAAGAAATATAGTTTTAAGGTGTGCTATATTTATGGGATGAAGTGCTCACTATCAGAGATAGACCATATATATATATATATAAAAATGAACATTGAAGTCAACACTCAGAGGCTACAGGCTGTTTCATGCCTAGACGCAATCGAGGGCTGCCTGACGATTGAGTCTACCATGAAACAACCTGTGCCTCTGAGTGTTGACTTCAATGTTCACTTTTATATATATATATATATATATATATATATATATATATATATATATATATATATATAAATTAAAATAAATTCTAAAGAGCCAGAAAAACCTACCTAGGTTTCACCTAAACGGATCTTCAGGGTACCAGCTTACTCTGAAGATCCGTTTAGGTGAAACCTAGTTAGGTTTTCATGGCACTTTAGGATTTATTTTAGTTCTTGCCGCTCTACTTAGCGTATTGAGCACTTTACGTTTTAGTCTTAGCACTCGCTTGGGGTTTTTTTTTCCTTGGACTAAAGACTTTATTTCGCCCTTTTCGGATGTTTTTAGTTCTTTCTTTTTTTTATTTCCAATGTTTTCCTCGGCTACCGATTTGTTTTGACATATCTACAAGTTGAGCTATCTGAGTTTTTTTACCAAACGAGTATTAGCATATATATATATATATATACGACCTTGTGCCACATCTTCTAAGCTACGTTTATTAAATTCCTATACTAGTTGCTTCAGTCACAATGACGTCAGTTGTAGAGTTACTTAAGATTTAATCAAATTTGAGTACACTTGTTTATAAAAGTCGTGTAGATATTTATGTGTGCGTGTGCACTTGTGATACTGAACATCAAAGGGATTTGGGGGGGTCTGGGAAGAAGTAAACATGTAAGATGATTTTTCATCGCATGGTAGCATTAGTTCCCAATATATTATACTAAGACAGGTGAACAACTGTAATTGCAACGTTCTGCTATCTCTTTTCGTTTCTCTAACGAATAAGCACGTGGCAGATATTCTAACTGAACAGGGCACCCTGGGAGAACAAGAAAAATGACTTCCGTCAAATGGGGGCAGCTTCCCTTTTATATTTTAAGATCATCCCTCGGGTAATTATTGACGTTTTCTTCCTTGTCTGGATTTACTTTCCCGAAGGTATCACAAAAAGAAGGCGAAATATATTTAGTTTGTCTGTGATAAAAGCGATTCTCATGATAGGTTATGACTAAGTTTTCTTTCAGGTTTAAATTTTATTCTTACTTTTCAGACCGGGCTAAGCGTGGCCGAACGTTTGGCCGACAGACATTTGGCCGACGGAGATTTCACCGAAAAAGTACAAGTAAAAATAGTACAAGCAATACTTTAAGTATTTTAATTAGCAGTTTTATAAGGTAGAATAGGACTAATAATTACCACTGAATTTCAAGTGATTAAATTACTAAATCTAAATTTAAAGTTAAAAGTTTTCTTATTTCAATATTTGTTTATTGAAATTAGTAGTTTTAAAAATATTTGAGTGTATTTGGGTAAAAAGTAGAAGGTAATTATTTAAATTCGTATTTAACAGTAAGATAAAAGCTAATTCATCACTTTAAGATAATGATCGCTAAAAACGAAAATGAAATGTCTTTCATATAAAAGCTTAAGATTTTTTGTTGTAGTAAAATGTACTTTTTCTCAAAATACTTATTATCATACAGTAATATTTGAAGTAAAATATAATATATACAGAATAGATTTTTAAAAAAACGAAAAGTTATAAAATTAATACAATAAATAAATATAAATATATGTAGCACATTACGATGAAGAGTGTGACATATATTTCGTCTAAATGTCCATTCGGTTAAATGTCCGTCGGCCAAATGTCCGTTCAGCGAAATGTTC
The DNA here is from genome assembly GCA_964036315.1 of Acanthosepion esculentum. NCBI lineage: Eukaryota > Metazoa > Mollusca > Cephalopoda > Sepiida > Sepiidae > Acanthosepion > Acanthosepion esculentum. Next base: position 100,441,526 of record OZ038492.1, on the reverse strand, counting down.
GTCGGGCAAATGTCCGAATACCGGGCTAAAAGTTCTTGCTGAAGGTCATATGCATGCACTGGAGTGACTATCTGCAACAATGGAAGCTTATTCTTGAAATGATTGATTTGTTATGCGTCCTTACCTATAACTACAGAATGAACTCTTCCTAACACTATGTATACTACGCCTCTCAAGAGAGAGGGACGAATCGAGTCGAGCCGATAGTAGTTCACTCCAAACCAGACTGACAGTCATACTAACACCTTCCACATCTTGTATTATTATTCCGTGTAATATATCTTCGTTATTTCTACTCTTGTGTTCGTGTTGTTCTTCCTTGGTCCTAACCTGGACCATAACATGATTAGAAAGCAAAAGATACAATTAAGATTCTGTTAACACAATTTAGTCCACAATAACAAATGATTTCTCATACAGACAGCATATAACAAATTTTGTTAAATTTGCAAAGTCTGTGTGTCGAATTTGTATGTATGTATGTATGTGTTTTCATCAGCACTGTCTCAGACATATTCTTAGTCCGAAGTGGGACAGTCGTGTTCTAGATACAGGTGTCTTGACCAAAGCCAAAACAGTCATCATTTCTACAAGTGTGGTTAAGAACTAGTTTGGTTGGCCTGGTTATCTTGTGCGGTTTGATGACTTCATACTTCCAAAACAGCTGTTTTATATTGAGATTCTTTCTGGCAAGAGACCACAGCACAAGCCAAAAAAAAAAACCGTTTAGAGATAATGTCAAGGAGAGTTTGGCGTATCTTGATGTTCCTGTTGATGATTAGGAGCCACTAACATCTGACTGTAGCTAGTGGACGGCTGTAATTTTCAAGGGCGCTGAACATTTTGAAGCAGCTAGAGCAGACCGGGCAAAGCTCAAGAGAGCATGCAGAAAACGGGAACCTCTGCCTGCTAATTGTGAAGATGTGTGGATCTGTGAGGTGTATGACTGTACCCTGCTGTCAAAGGCAGGTCTGGTTAATCATATGAAATCGCATGAAAGCAATCCCCCCTACACTTGTTGTCCCTTCCATGCTGCGCACTGAGTCCCAGGATTGAAACTTTTCATGATATCACTTCTCTGGAGTTTGCCGATCAGCTGGTTGTCTCAAACGTCATATGAAAGTTTACAGTGATGCCAGCACCGTGTTTGTCGTCTCAACCAACGCCAATGGTCATGAGTGCCAATTGAGTGTTCCAAGATGTGAAAGTCTCTGGCAGGACTGAAAAGCCATCAATGGGTACACGGAGGGGTCAGTCAATGAAAGAGTGGCAATCGTCTGACAAGACGTCGCAATCAACATGCGTTTTCCCGATTTTTCGAAATCAGCTAAAGATATCGTAATAGAAATGTCAATTGAAGTTTGAATTTCAGTCGAGGTTACTTGTACTCATTTAGGCATTAACGCATTCGAGAAATGTAGAAATTCACCTCCGTATACTGTCCCCTTGCCAGTGGTATGGATAAGTATAATCGTCAACTTATTCTACGTGCCATGTCCCTTCAGGACGTTGGTGATCACGGCTCTCCACAATTTCATGTCCCTTGTAGCTCTTAACAACTTCTGTATTATTGCCATCGCTTCCATAGCCTGCTCCGCCATCCATTTACACAAGCTCGCAAGGTAGGTTGTGCGTTGAATGTCTCTATTACCTTCAATCTGTCCTGTGAGTATCAAATTTTCCAAGCCTTCCTTCCTCATTATGCGTCCTAGAAACGTCAACCGTTTCTTCCTTTTTATTGTCATTGTTTCTAGAACTTCGTCGTTGCTCACATGTTCGGTCAATGGTATTAGCAGCACCCTGTTGTAGAATCACATTTTCTGTAGCTTTAAGTATCTTCTTCATCTGGGAGGAGATTGTCCAGCAATCACTGCCCTATAGGAGGTCTGATATTACACAACAGCTCATTACTCGTTTCTTTGATTTTAACGATTTTTTTTTTCTTAATACTTTGCTCAGCTTTTGGAAGGCATCTTTCGCTATCACAATGCGCCTTGTGATTTCCATGTTGCCCTTTCCGTCATCTGGTAATACTCTTCCCAGTTATCTAATTTGTTGCACCTGTTTGATTTCACTATCTCCAATGTGTAATTTTTAAATTGGGCTGCCCCTTTTGCTAACAACCAGACAGTCCATCTTCTTGCAATTGATATTTAGTCCTTTCTTCTTGCTTTCCTTCAGTACCTCCTGTAAGAGTTTTTTTTTTTATAGTTTCCTTTCTGTGTCGGCTATCAATACTGTGTCATTGGCATATCTTATGTTGTTAAGATTATGGCAGCCAATAAGGAATCCAGACTTCGTCAGTGACAAATATAGGATTGACAACATGGCTGACTAAAAACAGTAGAGGAGTTAGCACATTAAGCTATTTAGAAAACAAACAACAAAAGACTGTTGCATTTATTGGCAACCTTGACAAGTGTTCAACCAGTAAGTCGATACGTATAAATAGAAAGAAAGAAAAAAAACGAAAACATACACACAAAAGAAAAAACTGGTAGGGAGGAAGAAAAACAAAAATAAACAGAAAACAAAATACAAAAAAAAAACAAACAGAAGATCCACATAAAAATAAATAAATAAGGGGAAAAACATGAAAAAACAGACAATCCTTTTGTTTACAATTTCAAGTTGCATATAAATTATGCTGGTATATAACCAATTAGTGAAATGTCCTTCAGCTAAACCGAGGTTCAAAGAATTGAAGTTCTGTACAGCTCATTAATTGATGAGAATTATTGGTGGTACTCCGGGTAACCTGCCTGAAATCCGGCCTGAATTAATGCGCATTGGAGAGGATTAGTTTTCGCAATCAAAATAAATAAAAAAATTATCGATGATGACGGTTTTTTTTTTACTTTGTTTTGCCGAGATTTCGTAATGTTTCTGTCAAAATTATTTCTGGCCGCCATTACGATACCAGATTGATGTGGCTGTGTGTGTCGACAATTAATAAGGCTCTAGAAATAGTCTAGATTTCATCTTCTAGTACAATAAGATGACATAGATTAGCGGAGGGTTTTCTCGGTCCAAGAGAAGTTAGTTTTTAATTCTAAGTCATATGTGCGTATAGGGAGGCGCGTGTGTGAATGAAGAGGCTCTCTTCATTGCTTGATTGATTAAAAAGCAAAACGTGAAATTGAAATATAGTCAAGAATAACAAATCATTTCGTGTGTGTGTGTGTGTGTGTGTGTGTGTGTGTGTGTGTGTGTGTGTGTGTGTGTGTGTGTGTGCATAAGAGAGAGAGGGGAGAGAGAGAATAGAGAGATCTAAACAAGTTCTCTTAAATGCTTCCGATAAGGCTGGTTAGGGTAGCCGCCAGGTGTTTCGGTTGAAACTAAAGTCGGTTCGCCCGGAGATTAAGTCTTCCCGAAGGGGAAAACGAGACACGTCTCGTCACTGTTTTTATGTCGCTTTAAACGAGGGGCAAGGCAAGACGCAGTGGTGGTGGTCGGGTTTGTCGGTTAATATTACATTGTCTTTTGTACCAGTCATAAACTTCTTGAAAGCAATTTTAACTTTCATCTGAAGACGCATAGGAATTAAAAGAGTTATTTTAATTCTTTTCCATACCAAAAATGTTTACGACTTCTTGATAATTCCTAAGAAGGTAAAGATGAATAAATAATTTTTAAAGACGAGGAAGCAATAAGTATACGATTTCTACTAAGAGAGATTTTAAGAACCACTTTTGGAATGAGAAAATAAAGAATTTAGCATTTCGCATAACTGCAAAGATTTCGACCTCAATTATTGGAACAAATAAATGAAACAAACGTGCTTACATTAAACATCTTAAAAAAGGGGATAATAACAATTGTTTACTATAGCGTTACAATTGCTGACGCTATAAGGTTAATAAAAAAGAAGATTAGGTAAAGAATCTTATTTATAGGAGTCTTTTTTACATTAAATTTCTCCCAATACAGAGTTAGATAGTCACACAAAGTAGAGCTTTAAAGTTAAAATAGTAATGTTGAATAAAGTGTGGTTTGTTTTTGTTTTTGTTTTGTTTTACGACATATCAACCTCAATGGGTTATTTAATGCCAACAAGATTTTTATTGCTCGTAATTTTTTTTCCAAAAATGTATTGATGGTAATATTTTTTTAAAAATGTACTTCTGGTAATATTTTTCTTCTTCAAAAATGTACAGCTGGTAATAATTTTTCCAAAATAGTATTGCTTGTATTAAAACCTATTTTTATATTTTCATAATGTTTTGACCCCTTTTGGGAGGTTAATTATTTGCCCATATCTAGGACCATGACAGGTGCTACCACCCCGGGTTAGGGTAGACCTGGAAACACCAGCAATTAAGAGGTGGTGTCATGTTCCTCAAAACCACCTGATCAGAGGCCTTGCTGTCAGATGTAGTTTAATCGTCTTACCCAGGACGCGGATGTAGTTTATCGTCTTACCCAGGGCGTGGATGTAGTTTATCGTCTTGCCCAGGACGCGGATGTAGTCTGTCATCTTACCCAGGATGAGGATGTAGTTTATCATCTTACCCACGACGCGCATGTAGTTTATCGTTATACCCAAAACGGGAATAAAGTGTGTGTTACGAATGGAGGAGAAGGTGGTAAGAAATGAAGATTATGGGGATATATGACGACTGACCCTTGACTTGAAGAGGTCAAGATTGAAGTGTTCAGTGACTCACCCACGTAGGAGCCTCTTAAACAAAGCGCCACTTCAGAGGGAGCGGGTTCTTTTCACATTTGAAACATGGGAGAAATGAAAGTAATTCGCCTCCGTGGAGGTGGCATGGTGTGTCTCAGTTGTAAAAGTCTAGAATTAAAAAATGAAGCTCATCTGAATATTTGCCATAAAATTAGCAACAGAGGCGCCCACTCAGGTACACTTGTTTGTTTAACGTCCACATAGCTCACCTGTGCCGATGATGAGCGGACCTTAGTTACAGTTTCTGCGAGATAGCGCATAATCTAGAGTGGTCAGCAATTGAACAAGACCAGTAAGCTCGAAGCCTCGGTCACGATGACTTGTGACTTCGTGCTCGCAAAAACCATCGATGGCTTCTGAAGTCTACCCAATTTCACTCACAAAGTTTATGCCAAATTTTTACTCGAATATATTGGCTGAGTGTAACGACCTTCCATAACACACTTTTACTGATTACTTTAGAGACCCATTTCTATATTTGAATTGGATTCTTATATATTTCACAGTAAAAACAATATACAATACATAAAGCTTAAAATAAATAGATATATAAATAAAAATGGATTGAAATTATTGTCAAATTTCTATAAGGATACAGTTAAATTTAAAAAGAAATACTGTTGAAACTGCTACAGGGTGGTAGCACCTGTTAGGGCCCCAATTATGAGCAAATATTGAACCAAACAAAAATCAACAGTAAATTTTTATAATAGAACAATCAACAATACATTGTCTAGGTTGTCTAGAGAGATTAAAACCCAACCACTCCTAATCAAAATAGATTGAATTTTCCTTAACCTTAACAACTTAAAATATTAAGATTGTCTGCGCTTATAAAATGAGAATCAATACAACACTAAAACAAATATAAAAATATATTTTTATAGTAAAAAAACCAATACATTTTATGGTCTACAAACTATATATCTAAAAAAAAACATACCTTTGGCATTACTTTCGGAGCGAACCTATTTATACATATTCCTGATATTAATCGCAGAAAAACAGTGAGAAAATTTATCTTGATTACAGACTCTGAGGAAAACCGAGAAACATTAAAGGAAAAAGAAATAATTAAGAAAATCGTTGTTCTATCTTAAACAAATTGCCTTTCTGCACGTGGACGAATGTGTTTGTAAACAAAAAAGAGAAAAGGAAAAAAATGGTATTTATTCATTTATTATCCACGAGACTAAGAACGTGGAAAATGAAATTATCTAGAGTTGGGATTGGGGTTAACGCGAATGACGCTATTCATCTTGCTCACATTTAGATCGCTTTCAAAGGTCAGCCCAAACGGAATGCAAAGGAAGGATTTGACTTAAGGAAATGTTATCCCCAGCAACGGATGCTTGCACATTGAAGTACCTTATCGTGCAGGCTAGCGATGTATGTGTGCTTGCAAGTCGACGTTCGTTTGTCTGTAGTGAAACAGTTATCTACACCCAATAATGGTACCGACAAAGAGAGTTCGAATTTCAACCGAGGCTCTTCTTTTATTTATTTTTAAGTGCTCTTGGGTGAAACGGCACCGATCCACACATCCCTGCACTATCAAAAAAGATATCGTTGGTATGTCACAATGGTTAACGATTGAAAGATGTGAGTGAACAATTAGGATGACCACTTACCCATAACTACATTCTACCTACGCAGTTTACCGGAAATAATATCTTCATTTTTGTTGTGATACAGCGATGTACACTCCAGCACTCTTCGGAAGCAGGGGTACTTTCAGAAAATGTCGCATTGAATCCCATGTTAGAAATAAAAAGAGTGGCCTCACCTAGTTTCGTTACTCTCCTCTTTGAGAGAGCTATTTCTGTTTACTGGGACTATAAAAGGACACTAAACTCGAACCTTGTATTTTCAGTTGAATAAAGATTTCTTAAAGCCTACACCTGTGCACTTTTGTCATTGCACCCCTTATTCAGCCCATGGAGGCAAACGGTTTTCATTTCGCGAACATTACCAATTATAACAGTCACCTGAAGAAAACCAGTTGTGTTTATATAAATAAGATGTGAACTTGTGCGAGTAAATCGGTGTATATGAAGTGGAAAAATTCTCGGTTCGACCCACGGACAGTTGGCCACCCAAATAACGATTTTTGGAAGTACATCGATCATAGCAATGAAATAGGTATAAGATAAAAGATCAATTATTGATTTCTAATGAGTATAACTGGTGAAAGCAGTTTCTTCTTAATTCATTATTTTATTAATGTTTAACGTAAGTTACATACAGAAATAATTCTTCCTGGGCAAGACGATAAACTACATCCAACAGCAAGGCCTTTGATTAGGAGGTTTTGAGGAGCATGGAACCACCTCTTAATTTCTGGTGTTCCCGGGTCCACTCTGACCTGGGGTGGTACCACCTGTTAGGGTCCCAACTATGGGCAAATAGTTAACCCCCAAACTGGGGTCAAAAAACTATGAAAGTGTAAAAATAGGTTTTAATACCAGCAATACTTTTTTTGAAAAATTATCAGCAGTACATTTTTTGAAAAAAATATTACCAGCAATAAAAATCTTGTCGGCATTAAATAACCCATAGAGGTTGATATGTCGTAAAACAAAACAAACCAAACAGCAATAATGAAAATTCGTATTCCAGAACGTTTTTTATGACTCATACTTGTCAAAGTTGACAAAGGGAATAAAAACTTTGGAATTTTGGAATCTTGAGATGTGGAATTAGCATTATTATGGATATAATAATATTATGTATATATTATGTATATATCACTAGTATTGTAATGGATAGGGTAATGAAAAATGATATAACTAGTATTGCAATGGATAGGGTAATGAAAAATTTTCGGCCCGCTCCACTTTTTCAAAATCGGATCAGATGACTAAACATTAAACGTTTATGTATCATCCTGAGCGGGGTTTAAAAACCGATTTTTCTGTACATTGTGAAATTCAGTTTAAAAAATATAAAATATTAAATTTTAAACATTTTCGTGACGTCAAAAAATATACTGTTTCACTTTTAAAATAAACTAGCAATTTTTTATGCTATGTCGTTTAAAAACTTAGACGATCACGACTCTCCACAGATTACTTTCCTTTATTATCTGTGAATTGCCTTGCCTTTTTGAAAAAGATAGTGGAGCCGATTCCCGTTGCCTACTCCACAGATTGGAATTCAGAATATTCCTTTTCTTAAACTGGCTACTAACCAAGGCTAGGGAACACTGTCTACCCTACTATTTCACCAATAGCTGGGTAAAAAGTGATGCATTAATAACTTTCCAAAGGATATTGGTGTGAAAGTGAATGCAAAAGATTAACCTGGAATTTTAACTCTACTCGCCGATAACCGTTTCCCTAAACACACACACACACACACACACACACACACACACACACACACACACACACACACCATACTCGTTAATAATAATAAGTAAACACTTTCTCCACCTGCGGTAGAATGCGCACCTTACACAATGAAATAATTTCAGCTAGTGTACGTTTTTCATGGGCCGATGCTGGGAGATGGATGATTTTATCGAGTATCTATCTCTAGACTGGTTACCATCCAAGTCTATAGAACCTACTCTGTCCTACTATTTACCCATAGTTGGATTCATACTTATTCCAAGGGTATTAGTAAATACAATGGACTCTAGTGGAATCGCTCTCGTTGACTCTCTAGTGGAATTCGAACTCGGCACTCCGATTCCATAATCCTAGTCGCGATCCATTACTCTACCGTGCCTCCACTTACTCGTTAATACATGACGGTAGCAATTACATATGGATCGGAACTGGAATCAGGGGATCTATGCACTCTGCTGTTACATTCTTCCTAAAATAAGATCTTCTTCTAATTCGTGCTACACTAATTTCCGGACGTGAACGCTCCAAACACCCAAAAATTAACTAAAATTCCGTCAACTGTGCAAGGCTCCGCACATAACTTCCGTTTTTAACTCACACACTCAAAGAAAAAATAAGCAATACAATTTAGAATTTCCACCCAATAGCACTCCTAAAGAAACAAAATAAAAACCGGAGTTGATTTGAACCTAAGGAAAGGGCATAAAAGCCCATCAAAGGGACCTTTTCGGCAGTTGAACGGCATTTTGGTCAGGGTTCATAGACTTCGTCGGAAAGCGACCTTCCATCTCCAAGAGACAGCATGCCAAAGTCGTCACATAGTAAGTCACAGCACATTTTCCCTCTCCTTCTGTACGCCTTACCGGACACCTTTTTACAGCTCCACTTATCTCTTTTTTCAACGAGAAACAGCTGCACTGATTTATCATTTGCTGTATTTTATGTTAATATAATTGTTTGTTTTTAAAAACTTTCGTTATTTCTTCTTTGTTCTGCCACCATATGCTTATCATAACACTATCAAAAATCAATGTTGCTTTTTGGCATTTTGGACCAAGGTCAGATCTCTTTTAACAGTCTTTAAACACACACACACACACAAACGATAGCCACCAACTGCATCTGTCGATGAGAGAATTGAGAAAAGAGGAAACGAGAAAGAAAGACGGTATGTGGAAAGAAATTTGAAAGACAAAGGCGGAGAAAGAGACGAAAGAAAAGACTTCGACGCAGCGTAATGGTTAATTTCGATTGAGTATCGAGTTCGATCCTCACTGGGGGTCACATGTTTATCGCTTAGAAAATCGCTTGCCTTGCAAAATCAATTACGAGAGAATAGGGAATTCGATTCTCTAGCCTATATGGGCAAGTGGCCTAGTGGTTAGAACGTTCGCATTCTGACCATGAGACCCAGGTTCGAGTCTCACCATGGTCAAAGAAGGAAACTTTCTGATGATATCGGTCATCCCAGCGTGCGGCAAAGTAGAAAGTGCCACGGGTTGACCCAAGCTTTGTGACTGAAATTGGGTTGACGGAACTCTTGGAAGCCGTCAATAGCTGTGCTAGCACGAAACCATAAGTCATCGTGACCGAGGGCTTGAGCGTTCTGGCCTTGTTCAAATCGTTGATCACGCTAGATAACATGCTCTTTCCCAGAAACTGTAACTAAGGTCTGCTCAGCCTAGTTGCAGTATAAACCACAGGTGGGCTCTGTGGGTGTTAAATAAACACACATGCGCTGAATACAGTTGGCCTATGCTTGTGGCTTTGTGCCGCATCTTAGATCCGTGTTTACTAAATCAGTACAGTCTGGATTTTTTTTACCTATTTCTTTCTTTTCTTTAAAGTGGGTGAAAGTTGTTTTTTTTTTCTTTTGGGGCGTGACTCACAGAATACGCCGGAAAGTCGGTAGATACGACAGTGTTAATAACTACATAATACACGCACACATATAATTGTCTTTCTACATAACTATCAATATAGATAGAGGCTAACATCCATAGAGAGTAAAAACATTATTTTATTTTTTAAAAAAAAGAAAAGGAATATATATTAAGCCATGTTTTATGTTTATACATTCTTTTTATAGATACAAATATTTAAGTAAATGTTCTGTTTATAATAAACAGTATTAACAACATTTACCGGCCTGACTAATGATGGTTCCGTGTAGGATACAGGTTCAATTCCTGTCGGAGGATGCATATTTTCTATGAAAATTTCTTGGACATTCAGGCCAGTAAATGTCGTTAATACTGTTTATTATAAACAGAGCATTTGCTTAAATATTTTTATCTATAAAAAACAAGCATATATATATTTTAAGACATTTTTATGTTTATACATTCTTTTTATGGATACAAATATTTAAGTAAATACTCTGTTTATAATAAACAGTATTAAACGGCCTGAATGTCCGAGAAATTTTCATAGAAAATATTCGTCTGCCGACAGGAATCGAACCGGTATCCTATACGGAACCGTCATATAGTCTGACGTGCCTTTAACCGATTGGGCCACAGAGCAGCGATCGGTTAGCAAGGTCGATTTTACTGTGTTTAAACTACAATCTTCCATGATTCTCTCACGTACATTCGTATCTGCTCATGGCGTATCCAAATGTAAACAAATGATGTCTCACATTATGAAATGGACAAAGTCCGACAATTATTTTAAGACATTTTTATGTTTATATATATATATATATATATATATATATAAACTCTGGAGAGGATGTGTGCGTTTGTAAACAGTGACTATTACGGCTAATAATGCAAGACTCTTCGGTAAATCGAATTGAGTTCTCTCAGTCACTGTGTGTTTATCTAAAAATAAATACGCTTA
>OZ038492.1:100293142-100428142 GCA_964036315.1 Acanthosepion esculentum | reverse complement strand
TTCATGCATTTTACAAGGTTATAAGTATGAAAGGAACGCAACACTGTCTCGACCGGAATTTGAACTCTACATGCCGAAACCGTTTTCCACGATGATAATCATTTACACTACACGCAACATTAAAAAAAAAAACGAAAAGATATATAAACAAAGATAAACAAAAATACAAGGTAAAATAATTTAAATAGAACAAAAATAAATACAAAGTAAAGTCATAACAATAATAAATACAAAGTAAAATAAAACAAAAATAAATATAAAGTAAAATAAATAAAATAAAACAAAAATAAATACAAAATAAAGATGCAAAGTGAAATAATAACAAAAATAAATACAAAGTAAAATAAATAAAATAAAACAAAAATGAATACAACATAACGATGCAAAGTGAAATAATAACAAAAATAAATACAAAGTAAAATAAATAAATAAAACAAAAATAAATACAAAATAACGATGCAAAGTGAAATAATAACAAAAATAAATAAAATAAAACAAAAATAAATACAAAATAAAGATGCAAAGTGAAATAATAACAAAATAAATACAATGTAAATTAAATAAAATAAAACAAAAATAAATATAAAGTAAAATAATGACAACAATAAATACAAATTAAAATAATACAAAAACAAAATAAAAATACAAAGTCAAATAATAACAAAAAATACAAAGTAAAATAAGTAAAAATAAAATGTAGGCTCTCACAGATATCGCAAATCTATCATCTAATATGACACCCAGTTTAGCTAATTTTTAATTATAGTTTTTAAAAAAAGTAATTTCCTTGAAATATGCCTATAGCTATTGCGTCATGCATGTCTTCATGAGAAATCAAATATACATATATGATACTAGATCTTGTGGGAGCATAGTAATTACTTCTAAATTTAAAGGAACAATAGCCTAATGAAGTAAAGCGTTGCCTCGTGAATTGGGTGATTTAATAATCGTGACTTCATTCCCTGTATTTGCACTCAGTGGAAAGAGGGTGAGCGATAATTCAGTAGTACTAAGAATAAGAACTAGTCGAGATATCTCGAGATATGAGCAGTAGAACAAGAACAGTTTATCTCCGTAGATTAAATAAAAGGTTTAGTTCAAAATCACCTGAAGATTACCCGGATCGACATTCACCTGGTGAGGGCCGGAGGGCACAACGACCGAAACATTGTGATAAAAACAACAAAGATGGGGACAATATTCCGCGTGTAAATAAATGGAATTTTGCTAAATGCATTGTGTGGGCGACAAATACGCTTAGTAATATCTATCTGGACGTTGACTGACTCCGCCATTAAAAGTCATGGGAACATTTGTATTGGCAAATCTTGGACCGCAAAGGACAAGCTGTCAATAGTCTGAAAATCTGCTTTACTAGATGAAATGAACCGAGGTTTCTTACAAGCCTAAGATGTGTGTGTCTTGCGCCATGATAGTATCACGTGGATATCGGCAAAACGATTGGAAAAGGAGCTAGAAATCAGATATTTCAAGTGCTACGCGGTGCATGGAATCTATCCTGGAAACAGAACCATGGAAACGAGCAGCATTGGTAGCATATACCAGTTCGCGTATACCGATTATTAAAATTATAAAAGCTTAGCGAACCGGTTGTTGGGTTATCCTAAAATAATCTTATAGATTAATAGCCGGCATATAATAGCTAAATAGCTAATACCATTGCTGTATGTTCTGTCGAGGCTGAAAGAGTGTTTTCTGTGATGAAAATAATTTATTCTGACAAAAGAAATCGTCTTGAAGTTAAAAATGTGGTAAACCTTCTAATCATAATTTTGATAGGTCTTCCATTTGATCTTTGACACTGCAGCCATTCAGATTGAAAAGAAAATAAGCAGAATAGGTTCCTAAAGATTACCTGCCTTTAATGAACCGGTTTCTGGACATTTAGAATGCCACTACTGTTGATAACTAACAATGGCTTTAATGAAAGCAAATTTTAAATTTTAAACTACATAAGGAGTAAAGAATTATCAATCTTTCTATTTAGCCTGGCTGACGATCTTTCGACAGGAAAATTATTCTAGCAGTAATTCTTAATATTTGAGAGACCTCGGTCTTGTCACTGTCTATTGAGCCTGTGTCTGTGAGTTCACTGGTATCAGAAGCAGCAGCAAGATAAGAGGTGGTTTATAACAGATCTATCTTGTTGACGTTGTAACCGGTTTATATAAGGAAATTTACGGACCACTGGAATTGATTTATTGCATGTTTTTCAATAAGATATTTATGACTTTTCTTTGTCTAATAATAGATCTGTCTGTTCGGAATTAGGTCAGTCCAAACACTAAGACTGAATATTATATTCTTAAGCTCTTCAAGTCTAGAGTCAAAAGTTATCTATCCGCCATGTCCTGGTAATTTTCATGTCATGCTTTTTCCTCTTGCATTCATATCACACACCTCATTCAATAACCCTGTATTTTGAGTGATTCTTGGGTCCTGTACCGGGTGTAAAAAGAAAAATAACCCTGTCTATCTTACCCATTTTTTAAAACTTGTAAGACAAGAGCACCATTATTGAATTCCGTCACGCTTGATTTCTTGGCCTTTGTCTCTTGCTTTGCCACTTAAGACTCTACAGGCGAAGTAAATAGGCTCCTTTTTGTCATAACCCTGTTGGGTTTATTATTCCCAATACTACAATAACATCTCTTGTACCAAGAAACATCACTTTGAAATGCCAGAAACCTGCCAAAATTAATTGTCACCAGAAATTTGGCTTCGAAGACAAAGATGGCTGGCCCTGGCCAGTAGTTGTATCCTACCGGTTCGTTCAAACTGATTCTTAAAATTATAAAAGCTTAGCGAACCGGTTGTTGGATTATCCTTAAATAATTTTATATATTAATAGCTGATGATCTAGATAAAATGTTAGTTACGCTACGCTTGCATGCGCGCCTAGTGAAACTCTAATAGACACACACGCCCTACTCTACTGTTTTGAAGTTAAATATGTGGCAAACCTTCTCGTCATAAATTCGATAGGTCTTCCATTTTATCTTTGGGACTGCAGTGATTCAGTTCGAATGTGGCTAAGAATCCATAAAACAGCTGATGACACTAGAGTAAAAAAGAATCATATTTCTGAACAGAAATATGATGAGAATAGAATTTCAATCTGGAAATATATTAATCAATTAATGTTTTCTATTATCAAAATGGTTTAATTCTTTTTCATACTATATAAAAGGATTTGTTTCCATTCTCAGATTGAGAAGAAAATAGGCAGAATAGGTTCCTAAAGATTACCTGTCTTTATTTAACCGGTTCCTGAAAATTTAGGATGCTGTTATTGCTTCCATGTTACAAGTTCTTTTGAGAGAGTAAAACAAAATTTGTGGAGTATTCCTGGGGAGGCAAGAATTAACCTATCAGTGACTTTCTCTCGTGGACACCAAAACATGTACACACTAGCATTGGTAGCCTTTTCCAAATATATATTCAGCAAATATGTGATACTAACCTGAAGATCTACCCGGCGCAATGGATAGACGTGAGAGAGAGAGAGAGAGAGAGAGAGAGAGAGAGAGCCGTGAGGGTCCGTGTAATCGACACGCCTTGATGATGTAAGCATTTTAGAGTTAGTTTTGGTGAAAGAAACACGTGCAGTATTTTGCCATTTTTTCCCTAAGAAACAGAATCTAACTATATGAAAGGGTCACTTAAAAAAAGAATTTGTTCTCATTTGTTTAAGGTTTAGTTCAACAAGTAATTTTAAACAATTAGCAATTTCTACGTTTAAGATATTTATTTGTTAGAACGAAAATGGTGCTATCGTTTTCTTCAAAATAAGATTTACGACAACTTTGCCTTTTTGCGAGGGTGAAAAAATAAATTAATACCCCAATATTCTAAATTAATCAGTGTTATACATATTCAACAAAAATTTGGCAAAAATACACCCTTTTTTATGAACCAGGACACGAGTAGAATTCAGAACAACTGTAGCTGTCATTTCCGACACAAGAGAACCAATCCGTTTTCCGTGAAATTGAAATGCTTTAAATATTTCTGTATAAATGTTACTCTTACTTACACTATTTACATTGTTCGGGATATTGTCCTCATCTTCGTTGCCATATTCACGACGATTCTGCCGTTGTACGCTCCGACCTTCTTCAGGATCTGTCTATATTTCTGAGGTGAGGTATTGCAATTATTTACACTGTTTACATTGTTCGGACTGTTGTCCTAATCTTCGCTGCCATCTTCACAACGTTTCGGCTGCTGTACGCCCTGGTCTTCTTCAGAATCTGTCTATATTTTTGAGATGCGGTATTGTAATGATTTACACTATTAACATTGTTCGGACTGTTGTCCTCATCTTCTTTGCCATATTCACGACGTTTCGGCCGTTGTACACTCCAGCCTTCTTCAGTTCAGAAATATAGAAAAATTCCGAAGGAGGCCGGAGCGTACAACGGCCGAAAGATCCTGAATATGACAACAAAGATGAAAGCAACAGTCCGAACAATGTAAACAGTTTAAATAATTGCAATACTACGTCTCAGAAATATAGACAGGGTTAAGAAGAAGGCCGGAGCGTGCAATGGTTGAAACGCCGTGAAGATGGCAATGAAGTTGAGGACAACAGTCCGCACAATGTAAATAGTGTAAATAATTACAACAGCTCACCTCAGAAATATAGACAGAAATTTCATTCTGACTAAAAGGGCGGTTACAATTCTATATAGATTGTGTGATTTACTTTTAAGCGATACCAATTTTTATTAACACTTCTGCTGCTGTTGATGTACTTATATATCTTTACGAAACGTATATTGCTGTTGACATATATACAGGGTACGGCTGGTATTTGAGGACATACAGATTTAAGATTGATACTGCTTCCTACTAACCTCTAATGCATTTATTTTTCTGATATCAAGAATGGCAAACCCTATGATAACAAATGAAATGAAAAGGCATCCTGTGATTGTGGCATTAAAGGCTGATCATAGCGATTTGGATATTGCACGTTTCCTCAGAGTTGAAAGAATGGATAGCTGACCATTTGTACGACCACATCACACGCAACATTTGACCTCCTAACTCTCCAGATCTAAATCCACTAGACTATTATGTGTGGAGCGTTGTTGAGAAGGAGGTCAATAAACAGCCTCATAACACCAAAGACTCTCTTTAAGCTGCAATAGTTCGAGTAATGTCTGACATAAATAAGGACCAATTAATAAGAACTTGCAGCCGATTTCGACCTCGTGTAGAGGCAGTTATTGATGCTAGTGGTGGTTTTATTGAATCAAATTAAATAATAGTTAACTAAATTTCATGTTTACTTGTTTGTAATCAAATATAATTATATTCATTTGTTCAGCAAGTTTTTTTACTAATCCATAAAATATGTCCTCAAATACCAGCCGCACCCTGTATATATATATATATATATATATATATATATATATATATATATATATATATATATACCGTTTGACGACACTGAAATGTCGGTTTGTATTATAAAGTAACCAACGCTTTATGCTATTTGCAAACCTGAGCAGACATATAGTAGCCTACAGTACGAGCTGTTTTCTGGGGTATTTTTGTGTTGGGGTGTTTAGTTTAGCTTTGTACTGCAAAGTACGCAATCAAAGCTAAAATGGCGGCGCCCATGATCAATCGCCGTCGATTAATTTCAATAAAATGGCAATTTCGTATCTTTTCTAAAACAGGTCACTACAAAGAGGCAACAATGGTCTGACAGTGAAAGTAAATCGTAGTAGGTTAATTCTAACTTACGTAATGTCGAAATAAAAAGCGACAACTTATGCATGTTTAGTATAAACGTACTTTCGCAAACATGGGAAATTTAAACGGAGGTGGGGGTGTTGTGTGCGCACGCGAGCAAGCAAAAGAGCGAAAATCTTTATAAAGGATGCTTAGACCGAAAAATACTTGGTGAAACTCTATATGCCTTTGCACATGCGCATATATACTGTAACTGAAGTGTTATCCAGTTATCTATTAAGAGCTTAACTTATCATGACTCTGAGCTTAAGGGAAACTCTTGGTATTTCGTAAGTCAATCGTTTTCGGCCTCCTCCTCATCGTCTAACGTTACAACCTATATTACCGACACAGTAGCAGTCAAAACTTAAAGTATATTTGCACTTTGTGTAAAGCGTTACCTTCGCGATAGATTTATTTTAATATTATTATTTTCGAATTCCGTTATGGCAACACGACGTTTGCTCAGAGTGGCGTAGAGTATGGATCGTATCAGTAAGAATAGATTTCCTCCTTAATCTAGAACGGGTGAGTCCATTGTTAAAGACAGAGAAAGGAAAAAGTGAGAAAACTGTATATATATATATATATATATATATATATATATATATATATATATATATATATATATATATATATATATATATTTCTCATATATATTGACATTAAAATTGGTCCAGGTTGTTGGAACATGATTGCAATGATATATATATATATATATATATATATATATATATATATATATATATATATATATATATATGTCAATATATTTATATATATCCAAGTTGTTGGAACATGATTGCAATGATATATATATATATATATATATATATATATATATATATATCATTGCAATCATGTTCCAACAACTTGGATATATATATATATATTGACATTAAAATCGGTCCAGGTTGTTGGAACATGATTGCAATGATATGTATATATATCATTGCAATCATGTTCCAACAACTTGGACCGATTTTAATGTCAATATATTTACTATATATATATATATATATATATATATATATATATACATAGGTTGTTGGAACATGATTGCAATGATATATATATATATATATATATATATATATATATATATATATATATATATATATATATATATATATCATTGCAATCATGTTCCAACAACTTGGACCGATTTTAATGTTAATTAAATTTAAGCATCTAATAATTTTCTTTTTCTATCAGATTTGGCGAATATATTTTCACACATAATTGCCATGATTCAAATAACATGATCCAATAGATAAATAAATTTTCACCAATAACACTGATTTATTTACTGCTGACTTTGATCCGTCTTAATGAAACACTCTTACATATAATTCGCCTTAATGAAACACCTCAAATGAAATATATATGAAAAAGTATATATATATATATATATATACATATATATATATATACTTTTTCATAAAAATAATAAACATAAACTAAAAATTCTTGAAGTTATCTCTATTAAAAAATTGAAACCTACCCTTAATAAAATTACTTATAAATACTGCACAAATGTTTTCAAAGGGTTACAGTAGATAGTTTAAAATATCGAGGATTTAACTAATAGTTTTAAATATTATTTTCTTTTTAAAAATATTCAGATATTACAATAATTTCGTTACCTTGCTTGACGTTTGCACGTATGCCTACATGAGAAAATTTTAAATATACAATACATGACCGTAACGTTTTTCAATTCATACGTAAATAAATTAATTTTTAGATGAACACAACAATTTTGTCTTAGAAAAACGATGAACATAACAATTTTTGTCTTAGAAAAACAAGACCCTGATGATGACATTGTGCTAATGTCGAAAGTACTCGGAATAAAATGAATATGCATCAACATGGTAATTTTCTTTCTTCTTTTAATAAGGATACTAAAGAACTTCTCCGTAATTATGAGATGATACTATGAAAAATAAGTAGACAAAACTACTAAATTATTTAATGAGACATGTCTTTATATATATATATATATATATATATATATATATATATATATATGTGTGTGTGTGTGTGTGTGTATGTATGTGTGTTTATATGTGTGTATGTGTGTGTATCTGCGTGTGCGTATGTATATGTGTGTGTGTGTGTGATAAAATATGGTTTTAAGGTATTCTATATATGTAGATATAAAAGTGGACATTTAGGTCACCAGCCAGCGGCGTATAAGCGTGAACCAGACTGTCGCCGCTGGGTGTTGACTTCAGTGCTCACTTAGCTAGATGAAAATACTATTGCCACTAATGTCTTACCATTATGTTGAAGATATATATGTGGGATGTATTTTTGCCGTACTCAGTATATATATATATATATATATATGTATATATGTGTATGTGTGTGTGTGTGTGTGTGTGTGTGTGTGTGTGTGCGTATATATATATATATATATATATATATATATATATATATATATATATATATATATTGTGACGTGGCCTTGAATGTTTATCTCGTGTTTTGTTGTTCGTCGGTACCTGTTTGTATGTTCCTATCTGAGCGAACCCAGCTGTTTTCTTTTCTTTTTTTTAACCTGGAGTCCATACCTTTATACGTTGCGAATTCGTAACATTTGAAATTGATGGGTTGTGTCCGAGATTGCTCAGTTTGAATTATGCGTGTATTAGCGTGTCGGAG
Source organism: Acanthosepion esculentum (assembly GCA_964036315.1). Classification (NCBI taxonomy): domain Eukaryota; kingdom Metazoa; phylum Mollusca; class Cephalopoda; order Sepiida; family Sepiidae; genus Acanthosepion; species Acanthosepion esculentum. Next base: position 100,419,703 of record OZ038492.1, on the reverse strand, counting down.
GGCGACAGAGCAAGATGTCTGTAATCGAATGATTTTTAAAGTCACCGTCCCCAGAAAAGCTACTTAGACTTAAAAAAAGGTGATATAGTAAAAGTTTGTAATAATTTAGGATTTGGTGTAAGGAAGTCTATGTGCAAATCGCAGTTGGTTAAGGGGATTACAGAGCATTTTGGAAGATAACGATATCGTCGATGATGAAACGTTTAATCAATTACCAGGAGTTATTTCAAATTCTATTTGAATTTGAGAGGGAAATGGTGAGAATCGAAACTGAAAGAGAAAAAGGGACAAAAGAAGCTGAAATAGAAAGATCTAGAATTGAGCAGGAGACACGGTTCAGCGAATTAGAAGCAAAGCAATTAATTAGTGAAGCTGGACGAAACGAATTTGACTTATCAAAGCAGGTTAAGCTAGCACCGAACTTTAATAAAGTGGAAGTACCTAGATATTTTTCGAATTTCGAAAAAGTAGCTTTGAATTTGGAATGACCCATGACCAAATAGCCCATGTTACTGCAGACTGTCCTAAAAGGTAAAACTCAGAAAGCATATGCCGTCATGTCAGTAGAAGTCTGTGCTGATTATAATATTGTGAAATCAGCCATCCTTAAAACATATGAACTAGTGCCTGAAGACAAACTTGCTGACCATTATACCACGTCGAAGTGCCCCTTTGAATTTGGAACGACCCATGACCAAATAGCCCATGTTACTACAGACTGTCCTAAAAGGTAAAACTCAGAAAGCATATGCCGCCCTCACAGTATTATAATATTGTGAAGTCAGCCATCCTTAAAACATATTTTGTTTGTTTTGATATTTTAGTTTGTTTTGGGGTTCGTCCCCCTCCTCATCATTGTATATCAGCTATAGATTTTTCATGTATAGAATTTTATGCTCATTAAATATTTATGTCATGGGATGTTTTTTGTAAGTCCCTTGAGGGTATGCGGTATTGTGATATATGGAGGATTGAAAGATGATGGGTAAGTTCTTTTGGTTGGTGTGCAAATTGTAATCAGTGAATGAGTCGTGAATCTGATTAGCTAGGTATAAGCTAGTGATGATTAGCCTCAGCCTATTCCCCCCCATTTTCGGCCTTGTGCCACACTTGTGTTTTATATACAATAAATCTAGACATTATAATGCAAAGGAAAATCAAATCACACCGAAGAGGGGGAAAATATCGACAATGACCATGATAGACTAAAATAAGTGATTCTAACAGAAGAGTTTAATGAATGTGTTCCTGCAAACATAAAAATATACCTCGAGGAAAGAAAAGTAGATACAGTATACGAAATAGCCACTGTTACGTTAACGCATAAAAGCAACACATCAAAATACAGAGGTCGCTTCGGACCTGGAAGTGGTCCTGGTCCAAGACATGGGTTAGTTCGGGTCCGAGTTTTCAGTCTGGCCAATGATGATGTCCTAATCGGTTATTTACCTCCTATAAAAATGCAAGTACGAACTCAAGTGCTATAAATCTGAAAAGAAAGAATTCCTAGTCATTAGGATCTCGGCAAGCAAACAAATGGCATCGGAAACTCCCAATATTCCAATAGTCTAATAAAATCTGGCACACTGTGTGGAATTGTTGGACCAAACAAAGCAAAGAGTCCAAGGCATTAAGCCAAAATAAACCCCAGGTATGTCGAGTAGAATATCTGTTGTTGAAGATGTGAGAGGCCATTTTTGCCGGATGGACGTGTTTCTCTTATGGTTTGGTTTGGTTTGTTTTACGGCATATCAACCTCAATGAAAAAAATCTTGTCGGTATTAAATATAAGATTTTTATTGCTGCTAATATTTTTTCAAAAATGTATTGCTGGTAATATTTTTTTGCAAAAATGTATTGCTGATATTAAAACCTACTTTTACACTTTCGTAGCGTTTTGACCCCAGTTTGGGGGTTAACTATTTGCCCATAGCTGGGACCCTAACAGGTGCTACCAGCCTGGGTCATGGTGAACCTGGAAACACCAGCAATTAAGAGGTGGTTCTACGCTCCTCAAAATCTCCTGATCAGAGGCCTTGCTGTTGGATATAGTCTGTTGTCTTATTCATGGCGCTTTCGCTTATGGGCGATACCACTAGAAAGATACCCATCAAAATTTTACGAGATGCGAGAGCTACACAGTCCGTAATGTTGAAAAGATCTCTGCTGCTTGGGTCGTATTCGACCACGGGCGAATTTCTTGTTATACAGGGTGTCAGTAGTGAGTTCGTTAATATCCTTGTACATCGCATTCATTTGATGTCAGACTTAGTGTCAAGACCTATTGTTTTTGGTGTCGTTAGGGAAGGAACTAACTGGTGGAAAGGTAACTATCGATCCCAAAGTACTGATAGAACCGGTCACCTCGATAGAAACAGAGACGGAAGAAGAAAACACTGGGATGTCCTTCATGTGCTGTGACTCGGGCATAATCCAAAGGAAAAGATAAAGAAGAAAGATTTTGCGGGACAAGGGATGAAATAATCGACCTGTCCCAGACCATTTTAAATCACGACATGGATTTTAAACGTCATTCTGACAGTCTCAAGAAAAAGAAAAGCGTAGGTAATGTAGAACCCTCTATGGATGTTTCCCTATCAAGGGAGACAACACTGGAGAGAACAGGGGAGCGATCTCGAAATTACTCTACATTTTAAACACGCATAGCTAAAAGAAGAGTTGGAGAAAGTTCCAACAGGATTCTTTATTGAAAACAGTTTGTTGACGAGGAAGTGGAAACCTCTACGTATCCCAGCTTCGGAAGACTAGGCAGTGGTTTCCTGCAACATGGCGGATATCAACTTCTTTCAGGAGAAATAGGAAGATACTCCGGAAGACAATTTACCTTTAGGATATGGATTGGAAGGTGGAAATTATGGCGAATCTTTCTGTTCAGGTGACAACCTTACGGCACGTCAGAAACAAGAAAAATGTATTGATAGCGACAATGTATTCAGCCAGCAATAGCAATTCTAGAAACTTTACGTGACGCTGGCAGCGTTTAAGAAGTCTGTATCGCTGTCCTACAGGCTATGGTACGCCTGTCAAGTGATGCTGAACCAACCATTCGCTCTGATCTAGTAAAACAAGACAACAGGAACTTCTTTCCAAATGTTGTCGCCATTCGCATTCTTCCTCTTGTTGTTAAATACTTCAGGGACAATGATAACCAGGTGAGGAAAACAAGTCATGCTGGCCTGGTTGTATTTCCGGAGCAGAAATTAGTTGAAAGAGTTGATATTGAGGATCAGGTGTTATTGAACTTTGCTGGTCCCGGCAGTCCTGATGAATTCCGTACAGAAGCTGCTGCATTAAAACTTTGAGCCGTGACCACCGCTTTACCGGTGGTAGAGAAAAATGACTTAATGTCCAGTCACCGGTTGAACGGTCGTAGAGTAAAATGACTTATGCTTAGTCACCGGTTGAACGGTGGCAGAGAAAAATGACTTAATGTCCAGTCACCGGTTGAACGGTGGTAGAGAAAAATGACTTATGCCCAGTCACCGGTTGAACGGTGGCAGAGAAAAATGTCTTAATGTCCAGTCACCGGTTGAACGGTGGTAGAGAAAAATGACTTATGCCCAGTCACCGGTTGAACGGTGGTAGAGAAAAATGACTTAATGTCCAGTCACCGGTTGAACGGTGGTAGAGAAAAATGACTTAATGTCCAGTCACCGGTTGAACGGTGGTAGAGAAAAATGACTTATGCCCAGTCATCGGTTGAACGGTGGCAGAGAAAAATGACTTAATGTCCAGTCACCGGTTGAACGGTGGCAGAGAAAAATGACTTAATGTCCAGTCACCGGTTGAACGGTGGTAGAGAAAAATGACTTATGCCCAGTCATCGGTTGAACGGTGGCAGAGAAAAATGACTTAATGTCCAGTCACCGGTTGAACGGTGGGTAAACATTGTAACTATGTTTATATCTACTGTGAGACATAACATACCAATTATTTGCGAATTTTGACAGGAGCTTAGGCAGAAGGGTTAAAACTGTTCAAGAACGCAGGGCTCAGAGAGTTAAAGTGCAAGATGGCACCCTGGCCATGAGATGACAGAACGTCTGTTTCTTGCTCTCAACTCAAATGTGTCATATCGATATGATAAAGCACTACTATGAAAGGGGAAAGATTGACCCTATATTAGTGATCCATACGTCCACACCTGCATCTGAATCAAACGAGGACAGAGAGTTTCTTTCCACCAGTGCGTGGTATCCCGTTATAGAGTTTCGAAATAAGATGAAAAATAAAAATAGAATATATTATGTTGAAGTGTGGCATTGCAAGAATAAGACCTTGACATACGCCACATTAAAGGGGTTGATAATACGCATAACCTTTGTCTTAAGAAAAAATAGCTATTCTTTTTTTATGTGGGGAGGTATGACATGGCCCTCAATGTTAATTTTGTGTTTGTTGTTCGTCGGTATCTGTTCGTGTGTTCCTATCTGAGAGAATCCACCTTTTTTTCTTTATAATATCTTTATATATTATATATATGTGTGAGTGTGTGTGTGTGCATGTGTGTGTGTGTGTGTGTGTGTGTGTGTGTGTGTGTGCGTGCGTGTGTGTGTGTGTGTTTGTGTGTATAAATTAATTAAATAATTAGGAAAGAGACAACCTTAAGGTTCCATGACTATAATTTATTTCCCCAGAAAATATATTTTTTCTGGTTCATCAGGTCACATCTCTAGTCCTGATGAACCAGTAAAAATATATTTTCTGGGGAAATAAATTATAGTCATGGAACCTTAAGGTTGTCTCTTTCTTAATTATTTAATTAATATTTGCTCTGTTGTTACATTGAGCTCTCTGGATTATATCCTCTTTGGAATTATGCACACGGATTACCAAATCCTTCATTACCTTATTCTCTCTCTCTCTCTCTCTCTCTCTCTCTCTCTCTCTCTCTCTCTCTCTCTCTCTAAATATATATATATATATATATATATATATATATATATATATATATATATATATAGCATAAGCTTAAATGTAACTTTTAGCGGATACTCATATTTGAGTAGACGCTCCGTTTATTTATTAAACAGTATATTTATTTCCGTCTACCGGCCTGAGTATTCGAGAAGTCTTATTAAAGAAACGAATGAACTCTCCGGTTGTTTCGTAGGTTCTATATACCAAAATATAATTTCATAATAAAAAAAAAATCATGTCAAATAACAAGGATCTGTTGTTATTTTTTTCAATTATCTAGTATTGTGCAAGTATTGCTTTTGGGCTGAGCAGTGATATTATGTAGGAGTCTGGTCGGAGGTTTATCATCGAGAATTATGAGATCAGCACACTTTCAATGCATTTTATTCTTATTAAATCCTTTTATCTTTTGATTAGACCGGCTATTGTTAGTTGTTATTTCTTCTTAGTTCTCATACCAAAGCAGACAATTGTTAAAATTTACACCGGAAGCGAACATTAAACCTTTCGCTCTGATGTTTTATACTAGTTTTTGTAATACTATTATTAAGTATTCACATGCAAATCTTTAAATATATATTCTACCATCATTTATTCTTGTACTTTGTGAAAGAACAGAGTCAGTCTTATAAGCTCTCAGCTTCGTAAACATCCCGTCATTGTCATACAGGCCCGACCACCCGACTGCACCAGTGCAAAAACATAACTCATGCCCCAAACGTTGCATACACAAATACACTTGGCATATATATGTCCGGTTACTCTTTTTTCCGAGCAACTAGTGTGTTAGGGTGACTAGCCAATCCCTGTTGCAGACGCTTGCTCAGACACATTTGTGTTTCTTCACACACACACACACCCAATATATCTGGTGGTTTATATTGCAGCTATTCTGAACGAACCTTAGTTACAGTTTCTGGGAGAAAGCTAAAAATCTGGCATGCTTAGCATTTTGGACAAGGCCAGTACGCTAAAACCCTCGGTCACGGAGACTTGTGACATCGTGCTAGCACAAGGCTTCCAAACAGTCCCGTCTACCCAGTTTCAGTCACAGGGATTGAGTCAACCCGTTGTGTGGTTTTCCTGCATTTTCCCAAAAGGCGCGGCACGCTGGGATCATCTCTATAGACCGATAACATCTAGACAAATCGACCATGGTGAGATTCGAACCCGGGTCTCATGGGCGGAAAACGACCGTTCTAAACATTGGACCATACTCTATTTTTTGGAAAATAAGTATCCCATTAAAATATGTAAAGTTAAAAGAATGAGATTTAACCTCGTAAGTAATCAGTTTAACGAAAATATCAGGATCAAACGCGTTAATCGGCCGTCCTGGGTAAGACGATAAACTACATCCGCATCTTGAGTAAGACGATAGACTACATCCGCGCCCTGGGTAAGACAATAAACTACATCCTCGTCCTGAGTAAGACAATAAAGCACATCCTCTTCCTGGGTAAGAAGATAAAGCACATCCTCGTCCTGGGCAAGACAATAAACTACATCCTCGTCCTGAGTAAGACGATAAGGCAGATCCTCGACCTGGGTAAGACGATAAACTACATCCGCGTCTTGAGTAAGACGATAAAGCACATCCTCTTCCTGGGCAAGACTATAAACTACATCCGCGTCCTGGGTAAGACTATAAACTACGTCCAACAGCAAGGTCTCTGATCAGGAGATCAGGAACCACCTCTTAATTATTGGTGTTCCCAGGTCCACCCTGACCCGGGATGGTAGAACCTGTTAGAGTCACAATTATGGGCAAATATTTAACCCCAAAACTGGGGTCAAAACACTATGAAAGTGTAAAAATATGTTTTCATACCAGCCACAAATTTTTTGAAGAATAAAATTATTACCAGCAATACATTTTTGAAAAAAAATATTACCAGCAATAAATTTTTGTCGCTGTTAAATAACCCATTGAGGTGTTGATATGCCGTAAAACAAAACAAACGAAACGATTAAGTAGGCCGGTGGATTTAGGGTCAGTGCCCCACTCCCCAATTCTTTTAACGAAAGGATTAGGTTGAAAAGTAAGAACTCGGGAAAGATCAAAAATAATTCTGTTAATAGAAAAATTAAAAACCATAATCGTCTTATTTCAGTGACCTGAAAGTTTTATATTTAACTTATTGCTTTGGTGTAAACAGATTCACGTTTAGAGCCCAGAAATTCGCTGACACTATTTCGATATCGCCACCAGACTCTCTGACAGGGGTTGGATGGGGCCTTAATATCTGGATTTACCCAGATAAGTCTTCTGTTTAAGCCACAATGGATGGGTGTGTGTGTATATATTGCAATGTTAAGTAAAGTATGCCAATTTTGATATCAAAAATGTATGTCTTTGGGAAGGTAGGATTTTATTATTCTTTTATAAAGTTCAGGGCTACTAAATTTTGAATTTCATTACTTGCGACTTCTGGGGCCACATCTTGAAATTTTATAAACCCAATATCATTTTCTTTTCTCTTTTAGTTGGGACTCGTTTTAAAAATTAACTGAGTTAACATGGGCTATTAATGAGAAAGTCGGGACAACGATTTAGTAGCGCCTGGCTTTCACAGGTTGACAACATTGCTACTTTTAGCCCGATCTGACAACACTACTTGCCAATCATCAATATTTTATTTATTAACGATTTCATATTAACCCATTAACTGCCAAATTTCTTTAATGCGCATTTTTGGCCCAGACAGGTGTCTTCAGAGTTTATTTATTCCTTATGTTTAATTTCAGTAGTTACCATTGTCGTTTTTATAGAAACTAGAACATCAAATCTCTATGTGTATAAAACATCAAAAAATAATATTGATTAGAAATAATTAAAAAAATACTTTTCAAAACAGTCATTGTTTTTCTACTCGTGAAATATAAAATTACGACAGAAACGGCTAATAATAAAAACTTTAAAAGCTAAGTGTTGTAAAATATACCTCTGCAAATGCAATGTATGTAAGCAATTCAATGTAAATACAAGGAATAACATGTATTGATTTTAATTTTAATAGATCCCCAAATGGGGCTCATGGCAGCTAATGGGTTAAGTTGATATTTATTTTGATTTACAGTCACATCGTAAAAATAACCCCCATTTTTGCCTTAGTAGATTTTCCTATATTTCCTATGTCACTAATATTTGACTAACAGTGGACATCAATTGGAGGACCAGTTTTGCTTTAACAAGCAAATAATAAACAGATACCTCTATTTATTGCAATAGTAAACTCCATATATGTTGAAGAAAATTAACAATTGGAAAGCAGTTTCATTGAAAAGAGATTTGCTTACGCGTTTCGCCTTTCTAGGCTTCATCAGATCCAAAAATGAAAGGAAGAAATGTGTGTGTGTGTGTGTGTATATGCTTAAATAATAGATGATAAGCAGTTTTTCAGTTAAGCTAGCGTTTCTTGTAATGAAAGAAATAAAATGAAAATGAGTGACTTGTATAAAAAGCCCTTAATATTTATTCTGTATCTTTTCTTTATAATTCTTAGTTCAAAAGTTATTAAAATATTCTACCAGTTTTTCTGTATTAAATTTAAGGTAAATCCTCATCTTATTTTCAGAATGGTTCGAAAACAAGAGCTTCATATAACCTTTTCTGAAATTAATTTACGATAAATCCTTATTCAGTTTTACAGGCTGGGTTGAAAGTAAATGATTTGTATGTTTTATGTCTGTCCATGTGTTTTCCGTATCGACAATATGTGTATAAAATAGGATATAAAATCCCGACAAAGTTTTCCATTTGCCAAATTTCTTCAAAATCTTGTCTGGATTTTATATACTATTTTATACACAGACACATATATATACACCCCTGGTCAAAATCTTAAGACCAGATACAAAAGGGTTTAAAAATATAAAATATTGTTACTTTAATCAAAATATATTTGCGAAACATTTACATTTAATTAGAAAATGTAGTTTATCAACAAACAAGTGAACATTTTAAGCTTTTAATTGATTAATTTAAACAAACATTGAAAAAAGATTTTTTTGGTTGGTCATAAAGATAAGACCATGTAAATAAAAATAGCAAATGCAGAACAAATAAGTCACAACGACAATTTAATTCTCAGTATATCCTCCATTTTTGCGAATTACTTCGAAAATTCGCTTTGGCATACTCATTATTAACTTCTGCATGAGGGTGCTTGGGATGCTCGCCCAGGATGCATAAACTGCAACACAAAGTGCATCTACAGTTTCAAATTGTGATCCATGTTTATAAACATCCTTCGCCATCCATCCCCAAACATTCTCGATTGGGTTTCGATCTGGAGAGCGTTGTGGATTGCAGCATTGCCCTGCTGGAAAATCCAGTTTTCTCCACGAAAATGAACCCCAGACCATAATTGATCCACTTCCACGGTGTCGTGTTGAGAAAATTTCTTTTCGGACATCTTTTGCATGCCAGTAACGCTGAAAACCGTCTAGACCATCAAGATTGAATTTTTTTCTCGTCTAAAAACAACACTTTCTTCCATTTATCCACATCCCAAGTTTGATAATTGGAAGCAAATTGTAAACAGGAGGTTTTACGGCAAAGAAGAAGGCGAGGCTTCTGCAGCCGTTTCAGCTTCTTAAACCCTTTCTTATTTAAATGCCGTCGAGTTTTTCGAGAGCTGCATTCAGCATCTGTATTCGCTTTTATCTGATTTGATGTTAGGTTTGAATCTGTCTTAACTTCTCGCCTAATGCGTCTGTCTAGAGATGGTGAGATTTTATTGGGGTGACCGCTTGATTTTTTAGAAGCATACGCACCCGGATTTTTAATGAAGTTAGCAATGACAGTTTTGCTATGGCGAATTTCATTTGCAATGGCTCGTTGCGAAAGAGCACGTCTTTGAAGCTCAACAATCCTGCCTTTTCGAACTTTGTTAAAATTTTACCCCTTAGCCATTTTAAAATCTGAAATTTAATACTGGAAATGACCCACGTAGATGTCTACATGCCTGAAGCTATGAGCACACTGACGAGTTCTAAAATTTTTGTCCAGTAATTTGTTTTTTCACACATGTTCTTATCTTTATAACAAACCAAACAAAAATCCTTTTTTTCAATGTTTGTTTAAATTGATCAATTAAAAGTTTAAAATTTTCACTTGTTTATTGATAAACTACATTTTCTAATTAAATGTAAATGTTTCGCAAATATATTTTGATTAAAGTAACAATATTTTATATATTTTTTAACCCTTTTGTATCTGGTCTTAAGATTTTGACCAGGGGTGTATACTGCAGGATTGGCAAATTAAGTTAGTTTTGTAAGTACTCGCTACAACATTTGTAATTTTAATAATTGTAACATTTGGGGATACTTTAAAAAAAATAAACCTACTTAACATGTGCTAGTAATAAGAATGAAACCAATTCATAATTTAGTAACTTAAGGCTTTCAAATGTAAACCAATTTGCTAGTTTTGGATAAATAGGGAAAATACTATTTGTAGGTCACCAGTAATTAACGAACGGTGGATATCAAGTGGAGGATCAGTTTTGTTTTACAACCAAGTAATAAACAGATCCCTCTTTTATTACCTTATTAAACGCGATATATTTCTTTAGAAATCATACATGTAAGTCAAATATATGGACTATTAATGAGAAAAAAAAAAGTTCAAATTTTAGTAGCGCTGAACTTTTAAATAGAATCTAGTTTTCGATCTGGCAATCCTCCTCGCAGATAACAAATATGGTTATTAAGTGAGGGATCATTTTGCATAATAAAAAAATGTAATGAACAGATACCCCACTTCTTGCCTCATCAATAGAAATCATGGTTGTAAGCAAGATTGCCAAATTGGGCTTCCATAAGTGGCCCACTTCTCCAAAATGTTGGATTCTGCTATTTTGGGGGGTTACGTTTTAAAATAAGCTGAGCTAACTTTGGTTATTAATAAGAAGAAAGTGAAGTCATCATTTTGTGGGGTTGACTTTCAAATGAAAATCAATTTGTTACTTGAAGCAAAAAAAAAAATGAATAAAACCTACTTGTAAGTTATCAATAATTGACTAACAATGGATATTAAGTGGAGGATCAGTTTTATTTTACAGTCTAGTAATAAAAGATCCCTTAATTTTTGCCATAGATTCCATATATTTCTCGGCCCTAGAAATCATACTATATGGCGGGGTTGCTATCTTTGGTTACTTTTTGAAAGCCCAACGCTACTAAGTTTTGTATTTCGTTAATTATAACTTTTGAAGCCAATTTTTAAAATAACCTTCGGTTTGGTTTAGTTTGTTTTGTTTTACGGCATATCAACACCTCAATGGGTTTTTTAATGCCGACAAGAATTTTATTGCTGGCAATATTTTTTTTCAAAAAAATCATTGCTGGTATTAAAATCTATTTTTATACTTTCATAGTGTTTTGAACCCCATTGGGGATGGGTAGCTATTTGCCATAGCTGGGATCCTGATAGATGCTACTACCCCGGGTCAGGGTGAACCTGGGAACACCAGCAATTAAGAGGTGTTCCCATGCTTCTCAAAACCTCCTGATCAAAGCCTTGCTGCTGGATGTAGTTTATCGTCATACCCAGGACGGAAATAAGCTTTGTTAACTTGGGCTAGTAATGAAAGGAAAGTTGCCTTCAAAATTTATTAGTACATGACATTCATATATAACTCAATCTGGAAACTGCCCTATGAGCATGCAATCTTTGATCCCAAATCCAATCAAAAGAACGTTCTCTCGTATCACAATTGAAATATTTTACAAAATCTACAAAATAGAAATACTATAAGCCATCTAATGGATTTATTTTCCTTGCCCCCTTCGTGACTCATCGAGGTAACCAATGACCTTTTCAGGTTTACAGAAATTAGTAATACAAGTTGAACGAAAGATTGGAGAAGGTATCAGGTGAAATCAAGACTAAATGTCGCCAGAAGAACGAATGAATTCCATTCGCCAAACTGCTGCCAAGATACGTCAGGTTAGTAAACGACAAAAATGACAACCAGAAATCAAATTCTACAGATAATGCAGTTGGCAAACACCTTCAGAAAAATGCCTTTATTGTAACAGAATCTTGTATAAGAGCTGTCCAGTAGTTTCTGAGGGTGGGTGGGTGTGTGTGTGTGTGTGTGTGTGTGTGTGTGTGTGTGTGTGTGTGTGTGTGTGTGTGTGTGTGTGTGTGTGTGTGTGTGTGTGTGTGTGTGTGTTGTTTCTTATCATTTCACTTCAAGCAAGGCAATAAAACGCAAGGTGGGTTACTGAGTGTGAAAGAATGATAAAAAAGAAAACCATATCATTTCTTTTTTTTTTAGGTTTGGTTTGGTTTGTTTTACGGCATATCAACCTCTGTAGGTTATTTTAATGCCGATAAGATTTTTATTGCTGGTAATAATTCCACAAAGGTATTGGTAGTAAAACCTACTTTTATAATTTCATAGTGCTCCGACTACCTTTGGAGGTGTAACTATTCACCCATAGCTGGGACCCTGACAGGTGCCACCATCCCGAGTGGCCCTGGGAACACCAGTAATTAAAACGCGGTTCCTTGCTCCTCAAAACCTCCTGATCAAAGGCTTTGCTGTCGGATGTTGTTTATCGTCATACCCAGGACGGTTTATCATTTCACTTCAAGCAAGGCAATAGAGCCCTTAAGACGCAAGGTGGGTTACTGAGTGTGAAAGAATGAGAAAAATAAAATATTATTAAGGGAAGGAAACAATAAAGGAACAGGAATTAAAACAGAAGATAACGATTGAAATTGATCTTCAAAAATTTAAATACAAAAGCTAGGAATGCAGGACAATAAAAGAACGGCTTTTCAGAAGACAGAAGATCGCGATTAACGTTCTATTTATAGATCTATTTATCGTGTTCACCACATGGTGATGGAAGACAGGTAATTGACCATAAATCAAATAGCAAATTCTATTAGCATAACCTGTGAGAGAGTTGAGAATATTCTACACAATGAACTTGGAATGATGAAGGTTTCTGATCGGTGGGTGCCACGTCTTCTGACATCTGATCAAAAGCACACCAAGCTGATCACAAAACGGGAAAATCTGACATTGTTTGAAGCAGATTCAGCTGCTTTTCTTGAACGTTTCCTAACACAGTATGAGTGTTGAGTTCATAATTTTGAGTCAGAGACAATCCATGTGGTGAAAACACGCTTCCTTACCTGCTCCAAAGAAAGCCAAAGTCGTTTCATTTACAGAGAAGGTGATGGCCTCAGTTTTGGGGGTATGCAAAAGGTATTGCGTTTATTGACTATCTTAAAGAAGGCCACACTATCAACGGAGAGTACTTGCTGAGGTAGTTACGAAAAGCGATAAAAAAAAAACACACATAAAAATAAAAGAAAGGGGTCTTGTTTCATTAAGATAATGCTCCATTCCTTTGTTTCAATGGCTTCTGTGCAGGATTATCGCTTTGAACTGTTTGATCACTGTCCCTATTCTCCTGATTTGGCTCCAGCTGACTATCATCTGTTCCCCAACATAAAAAAAACACTTCGCTAGGAACGAGTATAGGAGTAATGATGACGTCATATCTGCTGTTGATGACTGTTTGGACCAAAAGCTTCTTCACCAATGAGATCCAAGCACTACAGCACCGCCGGAATAAGTGTTTGAGCCGCGGGGTGGGGACTATATTGAAAAATAGACCTCATTTAGTCACATTCAATAAGAGTATCTCGGTCAGCCTATGAACTTTACAGCCGATCCCTGTATGTTGAATTTTTATTAAAGTAGTTACTCAGTATTTTCTGAATAGTGTTTCTTTCGTCTTAATTTCAGTTACTTTTTATTAGAATTGTTAGTTATATATTGAATCGTTATTGTCAACCATTATTAAATTTTTGTCTAGTATTTCTTTCATCTTAATTTCAGTTACTTTTCCTCACAACTGTTCGAACGGCCGATCTGAAGTCAGTAATAAAAAGCGAACAGAAAAGATGTCAGCGAGACCAGAACTCTTGTTTTTTTTGTGGGGGTGGTTCCTACGGTAGATTGTTTTTTCGGTTCAGTTGCTCTACAATTTTAGCTAAAAGAACTAACAGTTTACAGAAGATAAAGTCTAATCATATAAATGTATTCTTTATTTTCCCCACTTGCTCGGCGCCATATTTGATCTTATTGTTTTTAGGCATACTGGTAAACTGTTAATATGACATTGCATGCACAAATCTGTACCTTTTATATGCAGAGTTTTCATATATACTTCTGTATACATGTGGGCCAAGAAGTGACATACTACTAATTGTATCCACCAAAACTAAATTTTTTTTAAAAGAAATGCACTTGAGCGAATTACAAACTCTCCGCCACTCCCTAAAAAAAGACACAAAAAAATCAACAAAACACAAAGAAAAATACAAAACACAAAACAAAATGAAGAGTTACAAAAGTGACCTAACTTGTAGATTTTCTGCTTATTGATAGATACGGCTTGTCTACTTATTTAAACGTTGATTTTAGAGTGTACGGGGAAAAGTATGCTTATCTCCAAACTACTTTTTCTGCCGTCAGTAAAAATTGATTTTTTTCTTTCAAATTAACTCCCAAACTATTTACTGAATGGACAATGTCAGCGACCTCTTTTGGCCTACAAGCAAAAGGTCATTTTTATTTTTTTCTCAATTTAACTATCGGACAAAAGTTACTATAGGGAAAAATACAGGGTGAGTCAAAATTATGTTAACACTAGTATGAGAGGAATCATTTATTCACAGTTTACTGATCAGTCTCCGCCTGTCCACCAGCACGATTGATGCACAAAAACCAGCGATCAACAATATAATTAAGTGCCTTGACACATTTCACGGGGATTTGTTTTTTTTTTTAGCGTTTCACCCCAAGCAAGGCGAGAAGCCACTAGCACGCAAGGGGTTACAGGAAGTTGGAACGAGAGCAAATAGGAGTGATAGAGGAAAGGATGAAGAGAAGGATAGGGGATAGATCATGGCATCTGGAGACGTCGATTGACATTACATTTGAATAGTTGGAGATTATAGCTATCAGTGAAACAGGAAAAGGGGGGTTCCACAGGCGAGAAGTGCGAGTCATGAAGCTATTGAAGTAGAAGAGACGGCTACATTTAACAGTTTTGACAGTGAAAATGTGAGAGCGAGATGCCAGCCTAGTTGAACGCTTAAATTCATGAAGTCTGGAAACCAGTAAAAGCAGCTCATCGGAGCAGTTACCGTGAAAGTATTTGTAAAAAAGACAGAGGGAGGCGACGGCACGTCTGTGAGAGAGCAACTGCAGACAAGATGCCAGATCAAGGCCAGTTACATTGCATATCCGTCTTATCAAGGATTTTATCAAGGACCTTGAGACAAACAGAAGGGGTACCGGACCATATATGGCAGCAATACTCCATACAAGGTCGAATGGTTGATTTTTAGATTTGAAGGGGTCGACTCCGACGAGAAAAATTTCCTGGCGCGGCACAGGGAGCCAACTTTCCTTGCAGTGGACGAAGTATCAAATACATTGACTCAATGTATTTGATACAATCACAGGTCAGCAGTCAATGTGAGGCCGAGCAGTCGCAAAGGGGTGCTCTTCTCGTGGAGTTGAGCGTCAGACATTCTACTGGGGGGTAGGGATAGTTCTCTACACCTTTTATTCTGTCCTTGAGTTCTTCGATGTCTCTAACTTTTTTTGTTATACACACGACCATTTATCATACCCCATAACCAGAAGCCACGGGGTGTTAGACCAGGGGAGTGTGGTGGCCATGCCAACGGTCCACCGCGACGAATCCAACGATTTTGGAAACTTTGATCGAGACAAGCACCAACAGTACGGCGGTGAACCACCCTGCTCGTCTGATTTGTAGGGGTATGTTATCAATGGCAAACTCTTTGCAGCATTTTTAAGTAAGCATTTGCACTCACCGTTGGAGTTGTAATGAAATATGGTTCAATTACATTGATCGATAGTTTTTGTGCATCAATCGTACTAGTGGAGACTGTTCAGTCAACTCTGAATAAATTATTCCTCTAATACTAGTGTTAACATAATTTTGACTCACCCTGTATTTTCGCTATCAATACCTCGGCGTGGGATTATGTTTAGCGAACTAGTCTGGTTGACTATTCCAACTGAGTAACGAGTTCAATCCTCTCTAGGTTGTGCCAAACTAAGCTATCCTGCTTGCCACAGCTATGCTAAGAATGCTGGACAATTTCCTCAGTTCTAAAGACAAAAGACAGGAGACAATGAATCCGTTGCCCTTCAGGACGCTGAAAATACCGTGGACGAATTATGCAAACAAAGACGAAGTGTTTAAGAAAGATGAAAAAAGAAAGGACTCGTAAAACTTAGAATCAGAAAAAAAACAGTTGAAATTTCATAATGAGGAAAGAGGGCTTGAAGAATTTGACACTCACAGGACATACTGAAGGCAAGATTTTTATTGATTCGTTTTCTATGAATTATCAGCTCTTTGTAGGCTATTTAACGCCAGAAAATATTTTTAGATAGTATCAATTTTGTTGATATAATAATGGTTTAGTGATACCGCTTATACTAATTAACCCATAGTTGGGGAGAATAAGTGGATCATTACCTTCCCCAAGGGTATTTGCGTGTAAGTGAGTATAACGAACACAACTGAAATTGGAACTCAGCTCTCCGATTAACAATTCTGAGCCATTATACATTACACCACCCACACATCCTAGCTTACAGAACCTGGTATTTGCAAGCGGTTACCCATAATTGTTTCGGAAGATTATGCTGCGCCAAATTTTAAAATGAAATAAGTATTTAAGTTTATACTCTTGTTTATTTCTAACGGTTTCTTCTATCACACTTCTCGCTTGTGGAACTCACTTTCGGTTTCTTGGTTTCCAGTCAACTTTAAAATTTTGAATGCAATGTCAGTGGTCATCTTCTGTCTTCTTAATTCCTGTTCTTTTATTGTTCTCTCTCCGTAATGCCTTTTTCTTTTCTTTTATCCTCTCACACTCGTTCACAGTTTGTGTCTTAGTGGCTTTATTGCCTTACTTGAGGTGAAATGATTAAAATAAAACAAACACTGGGAGAGATCATAAAATAACTAAAACTAAAATCATTCACTCTATTCTGGGCCTTCTTTTATTGCAGAGGGAAAGTAATTTTTAAACTTTTCATGGGGACAGAATTTAATTGTCTACCTTTGCTCAATCTCCTACTTAGGTAGATTTTCGAAGACAGTTTAGGTCGTTAAAAATCTCTATGAATTAAGATTTTGTAAAACAAATTCAACAGATTCAAATTATAGCGGAACATTATTAGATACACGTTCTATTAATTTGTTTCGCATAAAAATAAAAACGTATTTATATTGCAAATTATTAATAATGACTTAAAATGTAATTAACTTATAATTTACGGTGAAAGTTAAAAAAATTAAACAGGCTTTGAAACATCAATTAGCAAAGTCTCGGCTTTTAAGCATAATTAAAAAAAAAATTATCTTAGTATAGCACACTTTAAAACTGAGCTGTTTTTCTGTTAAATATTTGCGCTCATTTTGTATCTGCTATAACGTCCGCGTGTGCGGAAGAGGGCGTATCGAGTAGTCAGTCCACGTGAGAGTCAGCTTAATAGTCCGAGTAGCAGCCGGATGTAACAGTGCGCGTAGAAGTCATTATGAAATATTCTGGTGTTTAGACTATTTCTTGTCCCCTGAAAACTGCCTTCATAAAATGAAACTAATTGGCGGGTGTGGGGAACAATTTCTGGAATATAACAGTTTTACATTAACACTTTATCTGCTTCCTACTTTTTACGAACTAGTTTAATAATTTTTTTTATTTTTCTATTTTATTTATTTATTTTTCACAAAGCCAAATGTTAACCCCTTCAAAATTACAGTCTTTTCAGACCAAATATTCTCTAAACATGCTTATAGAAGGCTATATCCTGAACCACTTGGAAGACATTTGTAATATGAGAATTCTTTTTACATTTATACTATTAAATGTGGTATATTTTACGAGAATGTGTCGACAGCCAACCTTCCACCAGTCTAACGCAATGCAGATAAATAGTTATTATATTTCTGTATATGACTTAACTATGTGGATGTTTGAAAGAAAAAAAATGTCTGCTGCATAATATGTATAGATATTTTAGAAATTGCAGCAACTAGATTTTATATTCATTCAAATTTTTTATCCGGTTCATAGAGAATAAAAATACGAATTGATATAGTTTGATATAGTTTACATGACATCTTCAAACACAGTATTTGGAACAAATGCAATGGCATGTTAACAAAAAGTGTAACAAGCGCCGACCAGAGCTTTCCGTTCAGTATACATGGATATTGAAAGCTTGGCATGGTATGCTTTAAAAAAAATCGTGGCGAAGTCATTTAAACTAAAAACATACAAAATACTGTATTACAAACGAAATGGATGGTACTGAAGATGACATTCTTTTTTAAACAGACAAAAAAGGAACTCAACGACCCTGACAATATACAGAGTGGGCCAAAAGTCTTGTCACCCCCTATCTCTCTTCTAAATTATAGGAGCTCGTGTCAGCCATCTAAAATAGAAAGTTATCTTATGTAGGGGATGGCAAGATTTTCGGACCACCCTGTGGATGAAACTGTCATGGCGTCCGTCTTTTACACGGACCACTTTTGCTATACATTAGTTAATTTGGATCATAGCAAGGCGACAATGCCACTAAGACGCAAAGGGTTAACGAGAGTGAAAGAAAATAACATATATTACTGAGGGCAAAGGACAATAAATGAACAGGTTTCATGAAGACAAAATATGGCGATTGCCGTTACATTTATTTTTTTTTTTTTTTTAAGGAAAGCAACTAACCGGAAGAGAGTTTCACAGCTGAGAAGTGATTGTCATATCGTCCCTAATGTGGCGATGTCTGTATCCAAGGAAAAAAGTTGATATCTCGTACTCCTGTGTAATACGTAGCTATAACTTTTCGTCTTAAAAATCTAAAAGGCATTGATGGGTAATTGAATGACAAAAAAGGAAAAAATCATATGTGACGCTTTTTGTTTTTTAATAAACTTAAAATTAAAATAATCTTCTTAATGATCGAACATTATATATATTAGGGAGAAGGGGACAATTTAAACGTAGACATCAGTTATGCACCGAGAGGAAACGCTGAAGATATAACAAGGCTAAATTTTAAATTTTCTGACGTCCGACGTGTCTAGACGCAAATGCTCAGACGTTTACATTTAGTTTCCCCGAAGCTTTTGTTTTTGTTTTTATCGCTTTTTTTTATATATTCGTTTTTAATATTCCACTCAGCGGCGACATAAGATTTGTTAGGGTGAAACGTTGTGAGAACCGGGTGCAAATTTACATGGAAGATTCACAAATCAGTGCACTTTCTATAGATTTTTAACCATAATGAATTATGTTATCTTAAAGCAGCATTTTTAAGTTGTAGTTATTGCCATGTTCATTATATTTGCATAAAACATCTTTCATTGCATGAAAAGGAAAATCTCATTTTTTTTTTAATTATTATTAAGTTGTTCTAATATTCTTAAGTTTTCTTTTTGGAAGAACTAATAGAGTTCAGAAACTGTCCGTAATGATTATTGTCCCAAGCGCTTTCGGCCAATTCAGTAGACATTTCCAAGAAGCCCGTTGGACACGAACGTTGAAAAATATTAACAACGGATCCCTTGAAAATGTCTACTGAACTGGTCGAAAGCGTTTAATCATTACGGACAGTTTCTAAACTCCATTAGCTCTTCTAAAAAGAAAATGTTTAAGAACAACTTAATAAAAAAACTTATAAGATGTCTGTCACATTCATTGAACATATTTATAAAGAAAATTTTCTGTCCAAATATATTTGTGTTTAACACGAATAATTAGAAAGCTAACTTCGCTATAATTAGTTTGTATCTTTAAAAACACGAAGTTTGGTTTCTAAAATATTAATCTTGTTTTTTTTGTTTAATGATTACTTTTGCCGTATTGCAAATTTTGCTATTTTTAATTATCGTCTGCTATATTCACTTTATTTTCTCAGTTAACTACAAATGAAAACACGAAAAAAATTATGCGAAGTGAAAGAATCGCACGAGAATTTGGGTGAGAAAAAAAGGTAAAGAAAAAACAAGAAATAAAAAAAAGGAATGAGTACGGGACGAGATGAAGAGATAGAAGCGGAGAAAGGGAAGAGAAAGGGAAGAGAAAAGGAAGAGAAAAGGAAGAGAAAGGGAAGAGAAAGGGAAGAGAAAAGAAGAGAAAGGGAAGAGAAAAGAAAGAGAAAGGGAAGAGAAAAGAAAGAGAAAAGGAAGAGAAAAGGAAGAGAAAAAGAAGAGAAAGGGAAGAGAAAAGGAAGGTAAAGGGAAGAGAAGAGGAAGAGAAAAGGAAGAGAAAGGGGAAAAAAATGGTTAAATTATAGACAGGAGAGAAAGCCGCAACTACTTGAGTAGGGAAGAGGGTAACCTAATTAGTACAGACCAAATTTAGACTGATAAGTTGACTACACTGGTATCACGTATTGTGTCCCCACCTCCTGTGATTATTGCCAAGACTTCATTGGATCCTAAAATTGCAGCTTTTGGCGTACCCAACTCTAAGCAGCATGCATTCATCAAAGAGCAGCTCGATTTATTAATATTCTACAGATATGAGATGGGGATGTAATTGTACACCACAAATCGCCCCATCTGGCCATCAGAAAATGTTGAGCTTCTTGTGTGTGTGTGTGTCGACTACTGCTTACGATTTTTACAGTGTTATATGAAAACATTTAAGTAGACTGGATTCAACGAACAGATGTATTTCATTTGTTATTATTTATCCTTCAGTATCTCCCTGGCGCTGATCTTTAATTTTAACACACATGTTGGATCTTGAGTCTCAGTAAAACAAAAAATTTATAATAAAGCGAAACTTTGTCATTATCATTAGAAAGAGCATTGATTAAGGTCACTGCATATTTAAAATAATATTTCGTTTGTTTTGCTTTACGGCATATCAAAACCTCAATGGGTTATTTGATTCCGACAAGATTTTTGCAATAGATTCGTATCGATAGAATATATATTCTTTGTAAGGAAACAGTTTGTAAATCCGGTTCCGTTGATATACTGTTGTAAAGAGAATTGTTGTCGAGAGTCTGGTTTCATTGATGCATTCTTTTTCAGATACACGGTTTGTAGAGAAACTGATTTTGACATTTTCATTTGGTTTATAATGTTTGGTAGGTTTACTTTGGTTTGGTTTACGATGGTTTATTTAATGATGACTTATTTAATGGCCACAAGATTTTTATTGCTAGTAATATTTTTTCCAAAAATGTATTGTTGGTAATATTAATTTTTCTTCAAAATTTCATTGCTGGTAATATTATTTTTTCAAAAATGTATTGCTGGTATTAAAACCTATTTTTACACTTTCATACTCTTCTGACCCTAGTTTGGGGGTTAACTATTTACCAATAGTTGGGACCCTAACGGGTGCTACCACCCCGGGTCATGGTGGACCTGGGAACACCGGCCTTACTTTTGGATGTAGTTTATCGTCTTACATTGGACGCGGATGCAGTTTATCGTCTTACATTGGACGCGGATGTAGTTTATCGTCTTACCCAGGATGGAATAACATTTCGAAATTTAATAGAATAAATGTTACAACCATTAAAAATCAAATTTCAAATATATTCATATTAAACTGGCAGCTCGTCAATATCACAAACTACTTGTTAAAACTAAAAGAAATTTATGGTCAACCGTAAGAGAGAACACTAGAGAAATCAGTCACGACGACATCATCACCACGATCATCATTAGTATCTATCTTTTTTGTTTTTGTTTGGATGTTGACTGTTTGCCCATAGCTGGGGCCCTAACTGGTGCTACCACCCCGGATTGGGGTAGACCTCGGAACAACAGTAATTAAGAGGTGGTTCCACGCTCCTCAAAACATCCAATCACCTTCCTGCCGGGTGTAGTTTCTCGTCATACCCAGGACTATAAATAAATTAACACTCGAAAATAAAGGCATGAGCCCAGTTCACGAGTCACACTTTTGGTAAAATATTTGGACAAATGAAATCCTTCAATGCGGCTGTCTAAAGCATCGGGATAGCACATCCTCTCCGAAAAAATTTCACCTGTGACTGAAGCCATAGTAGCATCTCAAGAGGTTTGCAAGATTAAACTAAAATTATGTGTGAGTAGTGCAACGGTTATTGGTGCAGAAAGGGCGAATCGGCGAAACGAGTTCAAATTACAGCCTCGCCAGTAACATTCATTTTGCACTAATGCCCTTGAGAAAGGCATGAATTCATATCGACTCTTTTCAAGTTATTTAAAGCCAGAAAATATTTTTAGATTGTAAGAATTTTTTTTTTTTAGTTAACAACAATTTAGTGATACAAGTCTTACTAAATTGTTGCTGGGGGAGAAGATGTGGATCCATACCTTTCCTAAGGGTATTTGTGCGTAAGTGAATATAACGAACTCAATTGGAACATGGCTCTCCAATTGACAATTCCAAGCCGTTATCCATACACCACCCGCACACCCAAGCTTACCGCACCTGGTATTCCGAAGCGGTCACCCATCTAGGTACTGAGAAGGTTCGATGTTGCTTAATTTCAGTGATCGTACAGGAACCGGTGTTTCAGCGTAATGTGGCCGTAAGCCCTTATAGGAAAATAAAACACGTTCGAGAGAGAACGATTGATTCTCTCAAATAGAACATAATTTCAATTATGTCACTTGAACATTTTTTTAATAACTCTCCTTTCAACTGTATGTGCGTGTGTCACCTTCAGATAAACTGTCTGCCTTTTTATCGATTCACAGCTGGCTTCACAAGATCATACCGACCTAAGTTAAGTTTATAAAAACAACACTTTCCTTCATTCATATTCTTTTCCAGTTTGAATTCAATGGTATTTCATCAATTTCCACTCCTCCTGAATTATTCTGTTTTCTCTGCTTTATCCGAAATATCTTCCTTAACATTCCTCCCTTTAGACTTTATTCTATCACATTATCTACTATGAATTAAATCCTTGTTGCTACTTTCTATTCCGCCCTTCTTTTTAGGTCATTTACTCGTTTAAACCTTTTCTTTTCAAGTCTTTCATAGCTTCAGTTCTTTCTTACTCACCCCCCTCCGCTGCCATTTTGTTTTCTCTCTGTATATATTTGCTATTTTTAGTTTTACATATTTTCTACCACCGTTTCTCCTACATCCTGTTTTCATCTTTATGTCACTGCTTCTCTTCTCTCGTTCTTCACCCATTCTTATTCGTACGAAGGGGTGCTGAAAAGTTCTCTGCCCGACCCACTTCCCGAATTATTTTTTTGTTTGTTTTACAATTTGTTGCTTATACTCAGAAGCTTGTTGTACAGAATTTCTCTTTCTGATTTATTCATTTTATTCTTTCACGATTTAAATTTTTTCCATCACCCCAACTCCATTTTGTTTTTTTAAGCTATTTTTTTTTATTCGTCGTCATCTTTCTGCGACTTCTTTATTCGTTCTGTTTTCTTTACTATCTTTTATTCCTTTTTTGTAACAAGCATTCTTCTCTTTTCTCTCTGTATTACACTGGTTACTCACTCTTTTAATACGTCCTTACCCGTTTTTCCTCCTCCTCATCCCATATTCGTTGTAACAGTTTTAACTTACTCTCTTCTCATTTTTTACTCTTTCTTTTTCTTTTTTTCTTTTTTTTTTTTGTTCTCTTCGGTCTTTTAAATATCACCCACTACTTCCAACTTTTTCTCTTCAGCCATTCCACAAGTCACCTTGGTTCAATGATTCTGCTGACACCGAGATCCGTAAACGTATTGGGATATAGCCAAGGACGCATTCCAAAAGCTGGGCAGAGTATTGCGAGACAGGAGGATTTCTTTGGTAACAAAGAAAAGGATACTGAGCTGTTACGTGGCATCTGTCCTTCTTTACGCCAGCGAATGTTGGACGGTCTCCTCAAAAATGAAGAAGAGACTCGAGGCGACGAAGATGTGGTTCTACAGAAGGATGCTGAGGAATTCGTGGATCGAGCGTGTGAGCAACGACGAGGATGCAGACAACGAAGAGGCTCATGCTTAGCATCAAGAAGAGGCAGCTGAAGTTTCTGGGACTAATAATGGGGAAAGAGGGCCTTGAGAATCTGATACTCACAGGTCGAATAGAGGGAAAGAGAGACAAGGGAAAGCAGCGCGTGACATTCCTGGCGGGCTTGAGCAGGTGGATGACAAAACGCGGTCTGGGGGAGATAGCAGAGGGAACTTGTTGGGAGCTGCAAGGGATAGAGGGAGGTGGAGAGCCATGATCGCCTACGTCCTGAAAGGACATGGCACATAAAAAGAAATAAAAGAAAGAGCCGAAAACAAAAGATTTGTATAGTTTTACTTCTAAGAAGAAGAAGAAGAAGAAGAAGAAGAACCGATTTCAACCAAACAAAACAAAAGATCCAGGGGGTCAATGAGATTTAAACTTTTCTTCGTCTTTAAAGAGAAAAGCCAGCATGAAACCAAAAATGTATTGCTGCAATATCTATATGCCCTTTCCAGCCTTGATAGAGTGCGAAATCGTTTTCATACTAATGTTCACCCAATACAAGGCCCAAGAGCCACTGTTGTGGAAGTGGCATGGCGGGTCCCAGCTGTAATGGTCAGGATGGTGGGACTAAGGAATGTAGCTCGTCAGAACACATGTCATGGAAGTAGCGATAGACTAACGACAGGATCGAGACGTTTCGTCTATGGGGAAGGGGTTGTAGGTTGGAAAATGTATTCATCGCCCACAAGGCCGAGTAGACCCTTCTCTCTCAAGCTAAGCTAGCGAGGAAGAGGCTGCTCCAGTACAGATAGAGCAGCAATACCCCATTTTTGCTCTTACCTGACTCTTGTAAAGATAGAGCATAGCAGGGGGGGACATATATTTACTGAAGTGCCAAATTTTACCCCTTATTTATATATATATATATATATATATATATATATATATATATATAGAGAGAGAGAGAGAGAGAGAGAGAGAGAGAGAGATATTAAACGTAATCTTTTCTATATAAAATCTTTTTATAAAACTCCCTTTTCGGTCCTCTTTTAGTTTCAAATTATCACTTCATTCTTCATATAACCCCATTTTAATGTCACAAAGTTAATATCCGGATTTAATTTTATGAAACTTATTCCCTTTAAGACTATTACCGTCCACTCTCCCTGACCACTGACTCGTGCCTTTCGTCTGACTGAAACATTGAAATGGATAAATTCTGTATTAATTTTTCGACGGCTGTCACAGTTTAATTTCTAATTCCGACACAAACTTAGTCTGTACACCGGGGTTGAATAAGACTGACGACGTTTTTGTCGGTTAAAACAGATTTCCTCAGTGTGACTAGACATCCGAATGCTTCAAGTCAGGACCGAAACCCGACCGATTTGGTGTCAGTTAGAGTTTCTACCACCGAGCTATCATCATTCAGCAGAGAGAAACAGCTAATTCTAGCGTATTGTTTTTACCAATGTAAACAAACGCCAATCAGTCATAGGGCTCCAATTCATTTTACTGAAGAGCTTTGCATTGGCGCAGGTGGCTGTTGTTTATAGAATCAGCTTATCTCTCAACAGTGCTCAATTGAAATATATATTCCATTTGAGGTATGGGAAAAGTTTGAGTCTCAATAGATGGTTAAGGCAATGGGGCCTCCTTAAGAGAACACGCATCTTGATCAGTGAACGTTCAAGGTCAGTTCAGTAGTGTTTGAACGTTACTAGTCTGGTTTCAGTCCTTCTTCCATTGAACCACCTGGGCTAGGTCGCCCTTTTCATGTAGTTTTTATCTCTTTCTGTATTTAAAATGAATATCTTTACTAATAAACGTATTATTTTAAATGGACCAATAACTTAGATTTGAAATTTGACCGTCTTGCCATCAGCGAAGCGACAAGTATAACACCAATTAAAATAATTGATATACATTTTTAAAATATTATTTTTACATGTCTGTGGTGGGTCGATGAGCGGATCAAGAATTAGATGAAAGGGTCACTGCTCTAAAATGTTCGCCTAAACTATGGTATGTGAAGTATTTAGGTAAGCCACGATATTACAGGTAGAAATTCATTAACCCTTTGAGCCCTGCGTTCCTGAACAATTTTAACCCTTCTGCCTGAGCTCCTGAGTTAAAATTCGTAAATAATTAGTATGCAATGTTTCACGGTAAATATAAAAATAGTTACAAAAATATAACTTCCTGATTGCTTCCCTGACAATACAGGTTGAGACCCTCTACGGTTCATGGTAAAAACGATCTTTTTTTTTTATCCAAAACACAATGAAAAGGCGCGAACATGTTGGTATAACGTTCGATGATATCAAAATATTACGATATTGACGGGCTCTTCAAAATAACCAATAGCAAAACACGACGTGTTTACCTACTTTTTAACCGTTGGTTGAGCATTATTCTGCAGTAAAGAGGTGATCAGGGCTCAAAGGGTTAAAAAAAATAGAACGTTTCTGTCTATATTTCTGAGATGAGGTATTATGTGCACTATTTACATTGTTCGGACTATCGTCCTCATCTTTGTAGCCATATTTATCACAACGTTTTGGCCGTTGTACGCTCTGGAATTCTTCAGGTGGTTGGAATGTCGAACTGGACCCTTTATTTCGCTCACTGGGGTAAACTGTTCTAGTTCTACGCGCCATTATCAGTTATCTCCTGTTAATTCCCCTCGCCAAGTTCTCCACCGCATAAGCCAGGTATTGAACTCACACTCTTTGGATCCTGTCCCTGGATCTAATTAACGCTTTTATCCACTGTGCCATGTGTCCTTGAGGACATCTGTGTATGAATTTCTGGGTTTTATAAATGTCTTCAGTTTTTGCTGTTATCATTGCATTTTTTTACCAGAGCTCATATTGCAATTTTCATTGTTATTGCTTTGTCTCTGGCACTCCTTATTACTGGTTCCCATATTGTATTCATTTCTATGCTTGATCGGCTCAGGAGATTTTTGTGGCCTAGCATATGTGCTGATTCCTTAAGTTTACGAATTTTCCTATGATGTTCTTTGTCTATGATTTCAACCTGATCCCACAGAGGGCGGTGATTTCCCTTTTCTCTCCATATGTGATCAGCCACGCCTGATTTACCCACTTCTCCTCATATTACAGCTTTCTAGTTTTCTTGAAGCCTTACATTAAGGGGGAGGCCTGTCTCCCCTTTATATTTATTTCCGCAGTTGCTCGGGATAGCGTACACACAGTCTTTAGTCATGTTCTCCTCTATGGGGGGGTCTTACTCGGGAGAAAGTTTTCATTCATTCGAAATTATAAATACACTAGTAATCAAAAGCTGGGCAGAGTATTGTGAGACAGGAGGAATTCTTTGGTAACAAAGAAAAGAGTGCTTGGCTGCTACGTGACATCTGTCCTCCTTTACGGCCAAGAATGTTGGACGGTCTCCTCAAAGATGAAGAAGAGACTCGAGGCGACAGAGATGTGGTTCTACAGAAGGATGCTGAGGATATCATGGACCGGGCGTGTGAGCAACGATGAGGTCTTGGAGAGGATGCAAACAAGGAGGAGGCTTATGCTTAACATCAGGAAGAGGCAGCTGAAGATTCTGGGATACGTAATGAGAAAGGAGGGCCAGGAGAATCTGATACTCACAGGTCGAATAGAGGGAGAGAGAGAGAGAGACAAAGGAAAGCAACGCATGGCATACCTGGTGGGCTTAGGCAAGTAGATGACAGAATGTGGTCGGGGGGGGGGTGGCAGAGGGACGAAACTTATTGAGAGCTACAAGGGATAGGAGAAGTGGAGAGCCATGATCGCCTACGTCCTGAAAGTACATGGCACATAAAAAGAAAGTGGTGCAGAAAATCCCCCTCCCCTTTCTCCTTCTCTCCCTCTCTCCCATTGTGTGTGTGTGTGTGTGTGTGTGTGTGTGTGTGTGTGTGTGTGTGTGTGTGTGTGTGTGTGTGTGTGTGTTTGCGAGGGAGAGTCATTGTTACTATTTAGTGCCGGCTACTTTTAATCTCTGTATACGACCCACACATTTTGCCGCCACTTCATTGCACCTTTGCTTTGCATTTCTTTGTGCTAAAATAAGTGAAATGGACATAACACGTCTGGGGCGTTACTCTATTTGCATGCGAACTATAGTCCTCATGTTTGTTGCTATCATCACAAAGTTTGGACGTTGTACCGTTCGGCCTTCTTCAGGTGTGTACCAATCTGGACAATCTTCAGTGAATTTCAAACGAAGCCTCTTAAGGGAATATATTGTTATTCTCGCGATATCTCGTCTGGTTCGGAGAGGAACGAGAAGAATCTACCCCGCACACATCTTTATGAGGAAAAAAAAATAGCTTGAAAAGCGAAGAGCTTTGAGCCAGAAAAAAGAAGAAAGCTTGAAATTACTCTTCCAGACTAAATAGTTTTCCGGCACCGATTGGTTTGAGAAGTACGCTTAACAATAAATCGGAAATGTTTCATTCAAATTAACTTAAGTTTGACTGATGGTCTAAAATGTTCCCCTAAACTATGGCATCTGAAGTATTTAGGTAACCCACGATATCGCAGGTAGAAATTCATTAACCCTTTGAGCCCTGCGTTCCTAAACAATTTTAACCCATCTGTCTGAGCTCCTGAGTCAAAATTCGCAAATAATTGGTATAAAAAAAATGAAATTCTTTAATTCAGTCTGGACAACACCTACCCTGGGTTGATTAATAAAATCAAAGCTGGAAAACGAAAAAGAAAACTTCATTCTTTTTAAAGCCCTAAAAAGAAAAAAAATTAGAAAAGATTATTTTCAGTCATCCGTAGCTGTTGAGATAAAAAAAAAAAAAAATCTATTTTGGTTCCCTATATTTTATACCATTGCTTTATCTTCTGAATCTTTTCATTTATTTTTGGTTGTTTCTCTCATAAAGTCTGAATATACACTTGAATAAATATTTCTTAAATTCGCATGTCGCCAGAAACAAAATGGCAGCTAAATAGTACCGGAATATTTTGGCTGGGATAATTACAAGCTTAACTTATTTAACTGCAAAAATCACAATAATGCCATTTGAAACTAACTTGCTAAGTGTTGTTCCACAGTAGGCGCCCCGATGACATCTTTGCATCTGAAACTAACATTAAAAGATCAATGAAAATATGAGAATGTCATTTCTTGTCTACAGTATATATTTTTTAAACAGACGTCCTCTTTATTTGATCTGAACACAATGTCTACGATTCTCTTCCTTTTCCTCTCTTCTTCGCCTTCATTACTTCAATTTCTTTTTCCTTTCGTACTCTTTTCGCCATCTCTTTATCTCTCATAAACCTTTTCTCTTTCTGTTATGTTTAACTTCTCTTCTATTTTCTTATTCATTCCTCATCGTTTTTTTTTTTAATCTTCATTTTTTTTTCATATTATTTTACCTCCTGTGCCACCCGTTTCTTTCTCTCTTTCTACCTCGTTCTTGTATCTTTTCAACATCGTCCAGTCAGGTGTCATGGCCATATTTCTTTTGTCTGTCAGTTTTCTAAGTGCTCTGCTTCAACCTGCTTACTTGTCTCTACGAATCGACTGTCTGCACACATCGGCATATGTGCAAAAAAAAAAAAAGCTGCATAAGATTGAATGTTCTTTGAGTGTCCTCATGCATCAGAGGAACAAAAAAAAATCTGTATGTGCGTAATAGACATTTGCGAATACGCTCGGGCATGACAAAAGAGGAAAACATAATTCAGACGACTAAATCGCAACTTTCAGCGCTCAAAACGTGAACGATTCGAAAAGCTTCTTTTTTTTAAATGCAGATCCAATGAACCTCTGCCCAGAAATATTATCACAGTCTTGCTACGTACTGAGTAATAGATAGCAGCTCGGATTGAGGAATCGGAGATCCGAGTTCAAATTCCAGTCGAATCCATTACATTCACTTACGTGCTAATACCTATGAATCCTCTTTTTCTCCCCCAGCTATGGGTAAGTAGCAGGACAGACCTTGGATGGCAACTGGTCTACCACAGAAAGAAATGGCAACCTCCTGCGGGAAAAATCTACCTCGTCAATCATGTATCGAAAGATACATGATCGCCTAAGCGTGAATCACGCATGGCACTGACTGACTATTTCTAGTTCATATAACACCTCATGCATCAATCATTTTAACATTAGGCTTCTACTTTCAGTGGTTCTCGAACCTTGTAGCGGGTAAAATATAGTATTAAAAAAATTGGTATACAGTTTTCTTTAATTCAGTCGGGACAACACCTACCCTGGATTGAGAAATAAAATCAAGGCTGGAAGACGAAAAAGAAAATTTCATTCCGTTTAAAGCCCTAAAATGAAAAAAAATAGATAAGATTATTTTGATAAGATTTTTTTCTGAAATTATTCGGTAATAATATTTTTTTTTTTAAATAATATTTATTTTTAAAATAAATTTTTTTTAAATAACAATTTTATTTTTTAAATAATAATTAAAAAAAAAAATTTTTTTTAAATAATAAATCTTTTTTTAATATTTTTTTTTAATTTATTTTTTTGCATTCACTAACATGTCAATACTCTTGGAAAACTTATGAATCCTTTTCTTTTCTCCCCACCTATGGGTAAATAGTATGACAGAATGGGTTCTATAGCCTTTGATAGCAACTATGAATTCAAAACCTGCGGAGGGTTGTTTAGGGACCTTGTGGCATATTGTGCATCGGTTCTCTGTATTCGACACTTCCAAAAAAGTGTGGTCGATTCTGTACAAGTCATCACCACCATAATCAAATCAAATGTTCGGGTTGTCTCGCTGTTTGGTCCTAGCAACTGAGCTGCTGGACTCCCATAATAATAATAATAATAATAATAATAATAATAATAATAATAGCTGGCTACTATTTGAGGATACCAGTCTACTAGAGTGGCTAGCCAATCCCTATTGCAGAGACACGTTCAGGCGCATTTATGTTTTTTCAACACCCACAGAGACAAACTGTCGTTTTACTGCAACTATACTGAGCAGACCTTAGTTACAGTTTCTGGGGGAGAGCGTGTTATCTAGCGTGATCAACAACCTGAACAATGCCAGCACGCTTAAACTCTCGGTCACGATGACTTGAGACTTCGTTCTAGCACAAAGGTTCCGTCTACCCAATTTCACTCACAAGGCTTGGGTCAACCCGTGGTATGGTTTTTCAGGCACTTTCCAAAGGTGTCACGTCGCATGTTGGGATCACCACCCTCTGGACTGATAACGTCAGGAAGTCTCCTTCGAGATTCGAACCCGGGTCTCATGGTCAGAAAGCGAACGTTCTAACCACTCAGCCATATTCTCTCTCATATATAGATGTATAAGTGAACATTGAGATCAACATCCAGCAGTGACACTGTGTTTCATGCTTAAACACAATCTTCAGGCTATCGATGGCCTGAAGATTGCGTTTAGGCATGAAACTGTCGTCGCTTGATGTTGACCTCAATCTCTATTTTTATATTTACATACGTTTTATCCCTGATATTGAGCCTTTTAACATACCATAAACTATTTTTTTACCATCTATACATACATACATACATATATATATATATATATATATATATATATATATATATATATATATATATATATATATATATATGTAACCTCATAAATCAAGTCTTACGCACATTTCTCACCCACACAAGACAGACATACCGGCAGAGGTGCTGAGGTCTCACATTTATACACATGCTCATACTAATATACACTTATACACATCATACACACTCCCAAAGAACTAAAAGACAACATACACTTAACACGCACATCCCCTTTGCAGCAACCAGTAAAACTGTCAAAATGACCAACAAATTAATTCTGCGACTCATTAATCTCCCCAGTCTCTATCTTAAAAGCAACTTTTGACCAACACAAGGACTAACCAACATTAACGATAAAAAACAAATGAAAACTACAGATGAAGTTCATTTTCTTCAGAAACAGTCATTTACTCTTGTAGTTCACTGCTTCTAAGCGTTTTTGTTTCTCCTGATGATAGCCATACTGGCCGAAACTAGTCGAGGAATCTAATTGAAATAATAAAACAAAAAATATTAATATAAAACACAGTATGTCTGAAAATTTTAATTCTTAATACAGTGTAACCTGGATATAAGAGACCCGGATATAAGAGAAACCCGGATACAAGAGAGATTTTATCTGGCCCCAAATTAGAGCCTGTGTTAATGTATATATAATAGACCAAACCCGGATATAAGAGAAACCCGTATATAAGAGAAATCCGGATATAAGAGAAACCCGGGTATAAGAGACTTCTTCGGTCCCGACAACTCTCTTGTATATACAGTGTAACCCGGATATAAGAGAAACCCGGATATAAGAGCGATTTTCTCTGGTCCCAAATTAGAGCCTGTGTTAATAAAACAAAATAGACTAAACCCGGATATAAGAGAAACCCGGATATAAGATAAACTCGGATATAAGAGATTTCTTCTCCGGTCCCGAATATACAGTGTAACCCGGATATAAGAGAGTTGTTGGAACCGGAGAAGAAGTATCTTATATCCGGCTTTCTCTTATATCCGGGTTTGGTCTATTATATATACATTAACACAGGCTATAATTTGGGACCAGAGAAAATCTCTCTTATATCCGGGTTACACTGTATATATATATTATTTCCTTGTACCGTAAGATGTTTCACACTAAAAGAAAAAACTTCACCCACTTTGAAAAAAATCAAAGGGGTAAAGGAGTAGGAGTAATAAGAACTTACACCAGCACAACTGTTTATCTTTCGTCTCCATCCTTTCTATTTCCACAGCTTTACTATTTCTGTAGCTTTCTTTCTTACCGCCTTCGAACTTTTCCATTTTTATTATTCTGTTGGATGGAAATATAAACAGAATCGATAGCCATATTGTATGGAAGCACAGAGATATCCCGTTGCTGCCGTCATTTCTAATGGATATTGTGCTGTTAATTATAAAATTTGCTGTTAGCAAACAATATTAAGACTAAAGTTGTCCAGACCACTTCTGGCTCCATTTTCATTCAGTGTTCAATGGATGCATTCTGACAGAAATATTAATTTAAAATGATCTTACAGGTGAATAATCATGTGAAAAAAGCAGCCTTTTTAAAAGGAATTGCGATGTAACACTTATGCAATGTTAACAATTGATAATATTGTGTCGTTCGGTAAAACTTGCTTATCAGGAGGATTGTTGCTCACTAACTAATTGCGTCCTGGGTAAGACGATAAACTACATCAGATAGCAAGGCCTCTGATCAGGAGGTTTTGGGGAGTGTGGAACCACCTCTTAATTGCTGGTGTTACCAGGTCCACCCTGATCCGGGGTGGTAAAACCTGTTAGGGTCCCAACTATGGGCAAATAGTTGACTCCGCTCCACCAAAACTGTGGTCAAAAGAGTATGAAAGTGTAAAAATAGGTTTTAATACCAACAATATATTTTTGTAAAAATGATTACCGGCAATAAATTTTTGAAGAAAAAACTATTGCCAGCAATAAATTGTTACCAGCAATATATTTTTAAAGAATAAAATTATTACCAGTAATACATTTTTGAAGGAAAAAATATTACCAGAAATACATCTTTGAAGAAAAATATTGCCAGCAATAAAAATCTTGTCGGCATTAAATAACTCATTGAGGTTGATATGCCGTAAAACAAACAAAACCTGACCAACATAATTTTTGAGAACATTTAAGAGTCGGTCAAAAAGTAGTGCAAGTTTTTTTTATTACAATTATGAAGTGGGAGGCTCTTACAAGGTTTCGGTTGCCCCGGGGACACTTGCCAATAATCGAGGCACAAAGTTAAATATAGAAAGATCCGGTTTTATTATACAGAGCAGAGAAAAAAAGTGAGAGAATTGTCCTTAATTGCTATTTACTCACACAAACTCCTTGGTTCGCTTACTCTCCGTTTCCCTTGAATATGGTGCTCGGTAAAAATGGCAGCGGTAAAAATGGCAGCGGTAAAAATGGCAAAAGTGGATAAATAGGAAAAATGGCAATTCGACAACAGAAAATTTTGACCGTTCGAGAAGGATGGGTCTAAGCTCCCATCCCTCTAGTTTAAAATAGGGCTATGTCCCTGCCCCTCAATATTTTAAAATAAATATTTTTAAATAGATATTTACTCTAGGGGGGGGGGCTAGGTTCCTTCCCCTCTTGTTTTAAATAGGGGCTAAGTTCCCGCTCCTAGTATTAAAAACATTTTTTTTTAATTTTCGATGTCGATTTTTAGAAGTTTTATTGGGGGTGGGGCTAGGTTCCTACTCCTAATTGCAGTAAAAGCACAAATCGTAGCGTGTTTAAGTGAATTTGATGACTATAATTAATTTTATAATTGATAGCTGACATTAGGATTCCGATTAGATGTATATATATATATATATATATATATATATATATATATATATATTAGTGTTGGGACGATTAATCGGAATCGGGGAATCGGAAAAATCGCAAAGGCGAAGGTTAGGAATCCCATTCACAGATTACGTATTGACTCTCAGAGTCTAATTTAATTATTTTATTGGTAAATTATGGTAAACAAAGTAAATAATCTAACCTTTTGAATTTCTGTTCACACCTATTTGCTAAATGTCTATATGACGCCTCTCAGTGACTTCACACTTGAGTATTTAAAGATTGAAAACGCATCAGACAAGATTTTAAATTTTACTGTCGTTGTCTGATAACCTCTGAAATAATTAATGATTTTTTGTTGTTTTTTTACCGTTGCCATTTTTACCTATTTGTCCACTTTTGCCATTTTTACCGTTGCCATTTTTATCTAAATTCCTTGAATATATCCTGCGAACGTTAAATTCTCCAAGCAATTATTCCTCATGTGTTTCAGGCATTCCAGGTGCTTCTTTCTGAACGTGTCCTTTTGATTCCTGTTTTTAAAAGCAACCGACTGTAAAAAAAAATATTTATCGCTTAGCGTCTCGTTAGCCATAAGGAAATTGTCCAATATTAGCTGCCATATCGGAGGATAAAGGCACCGATGTTCAGAGAATTTAAAACGATTGTTTCGTTACTTATTTTAGTGCATCATTTTATTTGCAATTATTGTCACGTGACGCAAACAAATTAGCCGTAAATAAACAGTGTCTTTTTATAGCCATCCAGCATTTTTTCTTTTCTTTTTCTTTCTCTCGTCATAATTGCAATACCTTATCTGAGAAATATAGACAAATAAAGACCTATCCATCGAATGAGTGCGACTTCTTGAGAAACGGTAGGTTTAGTGATGGACTTTTCAAAGAATTTCGGTTCAGTCAACCAACGGACTTCGTCGTTTTATTCGTTTACATATAAAGACATAATGAGATGATGAAAAAGCAACGACCATTCATTTTTCCACCAAATTATTTTTTTCCTTGTTTGGAAATTTTTATTGACAGAAATTTAACATATAAGTGTGAGAAGACATCTTTCAATGACTTCGGTGGTGAGATATGTTCTATTGATGTTTTGAGTGTTTTTTGGAAATTTTTATTGGAAGAAATTTAACATGTAAGTGTGAGAAGAGATCTTTCAATGAATTCGGTGGGGAGATATGTTCTTTTGATGTCTTGAGTCGGTGGCGCCTATGGACAAGACAGTCGGTAAATTTGTTGCCGCGCTTTGTCATGGAATTTGGAAGCTGAAAGCGAGTCCTTTGTATCAGAAGATTTTGTCTTCAGTCAGAATTTTATTCTCGGACAATAAAGACGTGTTTATTCTGGCTCCGTGGTGAACTACTCTAGTTTGCCACGTATATTAGTGTTA
The DNA here is from genome assembly GCA_964036315.1 of Acanthosepion esculentum. Taxonomy (NCBI): domain Eukaryota; kingdom Metazoa; phylum Mollusca; class Cephalopoda; order Sepiida; family Sepiidae; genus Acanthosepion; species Acanthosepion esculentum. The sequence continues at coordinate 100,383,984 of OZ038492.1, read as the reverse complement.
CCTTAAATAGTTCGAATTACAGTATCGAATTATTTGCCTTTAAAGATTATAGAATTAATATTTATTTAGCTTTTAATAGCTATATTACTGATTTTATTTATGGATGGGAACAGGGGAGCGTGAGTTTTCGCATCGAAGGGCTTTGTTGGAAAATTTAATTGGCTTCGGTAGAAATCCGTAGCTAAGATTTGTTTATATTTGAAAAGCTTTGGAGTGAAGATTTGTTCAGCTTCGGTAGAATTCCGTAGCTAAGATTTGTTTATATTTGAGAATCTTTGAAGAAAAGATTTCGTGAGCTTCGGTACAATTCCGTAGCTAAGATTTGTGAAATTTGGAAGAAAAGATTTTGCTAGCTTCGGTAGAATTCCGAAGCTAAAAGAAGTAATTTTATTCCCTAGAAGGAGAATTATTTCATTTGATTTATTTGTTTGTTGATTCGGAGAATCAACGTTTCTATTTGTCAGAGTCATTCGATGCGGGGAATTCTGCCCCTATTCACGTTCTTTATTTTAAAATAAGATTTCAAAGAATTCCAAAGCTAAAGTTTCAAAATATTTTGAAATATATTCTTCATGGAATAAGATTTTAAGATCCTAGACTAGGTTAGGATTTGTGTTTTTCAATTTACCCTTTCAGCTCCAGAGGAAGTGAAAAAGAGTTTCAAAGAAAGAAAAGAAAATATTTGAAGAAAGAAGAAACACAAAAGAAATTGAATTGATTGTAAAAAAAAAAAATGCTTTGTTTGTTGTAAAGAAAAAGTTGAAAGATGTTTGCGTTGTCTGCTTGCTGACAACATTGCTTTGTAAGTAAAAATCCTTTTGTTCATTTTTGTTTGTTACCCACTTAGCATATGGACCAATATGCATGTAATTATGATTTGTTGAAATAAATATTTAATCTGTGAACACTAACGGTATAGTTGTTTATAAGATCGTCTGCTTCATTGAGTGGGTTTGTTGTTGATTTCCTTTGAAGAAGCCGAGAAAGAAATCGGGAGTTTAGTCCTGTGTGTTATTAGTGTATTAAATTGTAATTTAAATATATTACTTTAAGATCGTATACGGGTAAAATTTAAATTTGATTGAGAATTTAATTTTTCATTTAAATTTGGGTCTTTGACATCACCCTTCACACTGACGCACAGGAGACACTATATCTCTCTCTAGAAAAAAATTTATTTTTTCTCCACTTTATTTCTTCTTCAATTTTTATTTTTTCTACACTTGTGAATATACTTAAATTAGAGGTGTTTATTAATCATATATAGAAAACATTGAAAATTTCAGATTAAACAGCTGGATATCAAACTACGTATAGTATATATAATGGCCGGCCACTCGCAACCGAGGAGGCCCGTCTACTAGGGCGGTTAGCCAATGTCTGTGGCAGACGCCGTCTCAGGCACATTTGTGTTTGTTCCACACCCACAGAGCCCACCTGTGGTTTATACTGCAACTATTCTGAGCGTTACTATGCTTAGTTATAGTTCTTGAGAGTGAACGCGCAACCTGGCGTGATCAACAGTCTGAACAAGGCCAGTACGCTTAAACCCTGAAACTTGTGACTCACAAGGCTTGGGTCAACTCACGGTATGGTTTTCAGGTACTTTCCAAAGGTGTCTCCCGCTGGGAAGGAGTAAGAGTCTTGTGTTTTTTTTGCTTTATTTGGCGGGAGAGCGGGATTTCACGTTCTCTCTTCTCTTGTGGTCATGTGTTTTTAGATCAAAAGCATTTAGATAGAATAATGGTCGAATCTTATCAATACATCATTTATGACAGACGGCAGATTGAATCCCGTATATACGACTGCGCGTTGTACTTTGGGGAAGCCCCAGCGTCATTAACCAGATACAGGTTGTCCATAAAGTTCGTGTGCACTTTAAAAAAATTTATAACTTTATTTGTATTTGCGATAGAAATAATCTGTAAAAAATGTTATAAAGTTTAATGTACCTAGTTTTAAGTATAGCTAAAATAACTAATGTGATTTCAGGCATTACTGTAAATCAGTTGGCAAATGTTTTCTGTGAACTGCAAAATCGTATTACCCTTTGTATTTCTAATGATGGAGGACATGTGGAAACTTAAATAAAATTTCAATAAAGCCTTAAAAAATATAGATTTACTTCTTTCTAATCCTTTTTTACAAATTATTTCTATTGCAAATACAAATAAAGTTATAAATTTTTTAAAGTACACACGAACTTTATGGACACCTTGTATATAAGGGATCTTAGTAACAGCTGTGAATGACCAGAGCTAAAAAGATGACCACCCCAATGTTTTAAGCAGACGTCTACTGTTTTCTTTTCCGCGCAATTTGAACTTCAGGCGACTGCCTATCGGTGTCAAGAATACGAATTGGGGAAAGAAAATGATTGGATGTGGAACTGTCAAATCTACCCCATAATAGTCTACTTGCTACAGACACCAGATTGTAACATCTAGTATGGTGAAGCTGTAACATTATAATTATTATCATTATTATGTCATGGAGTCAGTTCCCTGAGAGTATGCGGTATTGTGATATATGAGGATTGAAAGATGATGGATAAGTTCTTTTGGTGGGTGTGCAAAAACATCCCCATGACATAATATAATGCCACAGTTTCACCACATTAGATGTTACTAGTATTGTTTCTGTAGTAAGTAGGCTATTATGGGGTAAATTTGCCAGTTCCACATCCAATCGTTTTGGGATTCAGTTATCTTTTACCTAGACTAGTTGCCAACCAAGGCTAGAGAACATAGTCTGCCTTGATATTTAACGCATAGCTGGGGGAAGGAGATATGGATTCATACCTTCCCAAGGGTATTTGTACAAAATCAAACGCAACGAACTTCGTTTAGAATTTGAACACTAGTTTCCACATCCATAACCACTAGGCTATGGATTTGAGTGGTAAAAACAAAAAGTAAGCCTCAATTATTTTTCTAACTTTATTTTTCAAGTACTTTATGTTTTGTAACCAAAAATAAATTATATCTAACTTCAAACGTTGTTATAAATGGATAATCGTATTTGAGTAGGTTCTCCGTTTTTATATTAAACTGTATATTTATTTATTTATTTTCACCTACCGGCCTGAAACCACAGCGGTATAGGCACACCGGGTTAAACGGTAAATCTCTCTACCCTGACAAATGCAGGTTCGATTCCTACCGAAGAGCACAAACTTTTCTTTAATAAGATTTGTCTTCCTCACTAATAATAATGTTTTCTTGTATCTACTAATAATAACATTTGAAGTGATACTAATCTGTCGGATTAATAAAAAATCCATATATATATATTTATATATAATCAGTCAGTCAATTATGTGTCATGCGTGATACATGCTTAGAAGATCATGTATCTTTCGATACATGACTGAAGAGGCAGATTTTTCCCGCAGTAGGCTATCATTTTTTTCTGCGGCTGACCAGTTGCCATCCAAAGCTATAGAACCCAATCTGTCCTGCTATTTATCCATAGCTGGAGGGGGAGAAGAAGAGGATTCGTACCTTTCCCAAGGTATTAGCACATAAGTGGATGCAATGGATTTGACTGGAATTCATTTACGTGCTAATACCTTTGGGAAAGGTATGAATCCTCTTCTATATTTATATAATAACAAATAATATTTGCTCGCCATTCGCGGATGCCCGTCTATTAGGGCGGCTACCCAATACTTATTGCAGACGCCCGCCCAGGCGCATGTGTGTTTGTTCAATACACAGAGAGTCGACATGTGGTTTATACTGTAACTATGCAGAGCAGACCTTTGTTAGAGTTTCTGGGTTTAGAGAGCGTGTTATCTAGTGTGATCTACAGTCTGAAAAAGGCTAGCACGTTCGGTCACGATAACTTGTGACTTCGTGTTAGTACAGCCACCGACCGCCGCAATTTCACTCACGAGGCTTCGGTCAATCCATGATATGGTTTTCAGGTGCTTTTCCAAAGTTGCCGCACGCTGGCATCGCCCCCTCTAGACCGATAGTCGATTTGTCAGGAGAGACTGCTTCCTGACAAATCGACTATGGTGTGATTCGAACCCGGTCTCAAGAAAAAAACGTTCTAACCACTTGGCCACATATCATTTTTTTATATATCAAGAACAATTTTAGGGAAAACTATGGAAAAAAAAAAGAAAATAAACTGAATTAAATTAGCTATATCGAAAACATATTGACAAACCCCCCAAGATAATTTCTCAATGTCCCCTCTCCTTCATGCACATATGTAGTCGCATCAACGTAAATATCATTTTAGTCAGATGAAGTCCTAAAGAAAAAAACGCGTGAAATAAAAACTTTTCACTTTGTCATAGTTTTCTATAAAATATCTGTCTGTACCTCTATCTATCTCTCTCTCTCTCTCTCTCTCTCTCTCTATATATATATATATATATATATATATATATATATATATATATATATATATATATATATATATTTACTGTTTTTAAACTACAAAAGGCTCATATCTGCTCGAAGCGTATCTTAACGTAAACAAATGACATCATATATTATGAAATGGACTTAATATATTGTTTATACGTTATTTTTTTTTAAATACAAATATTTAAGTAAATGCTATGTTTATAATAAACAGTATTAACAACATTTACCGGCTTGTAATTCGAAGTTGCTAACCAGACACTTCCTCTGTAGCTAAATAGTATAGCACGTCAGGAATATATATATATATATATATATATATATATAGAGAGAGAGAGAGAGAGAGAGAGAGAGAGAGAGATTTTATGTTTATACGTTCTTTTTATAGATATAAATATTTAAGTAAATGCTCTGTTCATAATAAACAGTATTAACGACATTTACCGGAATGTCCAAGAAATTCTCATAGAAAATATGCGTCCTCCGACTGGAATCGAACCTGTATTCTATACGGAACCGTCATATAGCCTGACGTGCTTTTACCGATTAAGCCACAGAGGAGCGTTTCGGTTAACAAGGTCAATTTTACTGTTTTTAAAAGTTCAATTCTCCATGAACATAAAAAATAATAAATAATATTTTTATAAACATAAAAAATGTCTCAAAATAACTGTCCATTTCATAATGTGTGACGTCATTTGTTTACATTTGGATACGCATCGAGCAGATATGAATGTACGAGAGAAAATCATGGAGAATTGTAGTTTAAATACAATAAAATCGATCTTGCTAACCGAAACGCTCCTCTGTGGCTCAATCGGTAAAAGCACGTCAGGCTATATGACGGTTCCGTATAGGATACAGGTTCGATTCCTGTCGGAGGACGCATATTTCTATGAGAATTTCTCAGACATTCAGGCCGGTAAATGTCGTTAATACTGTTTATTATAAACAGAGCATTTACTTAAATATTTGTATCTATAAAAAAGAACGTATAAAGAATGTCTTAGAATAATTGTCGGACTTTGTCCATTTCATAATATATATATATATGACAAAGAGAGAGAAAGAAATGAACATTTGCGTGGGATATCAATACTGATAGCATGAAGTGTGTTTTTTGCAGCGTGTTTTTTGTTTTTGAGAAATGCTGTATTTTCCGGTCGATCTAGATTTCTTTCCTGCATCACCGAGATCATACATTTAATTCTATTACGATTATGAATTCCACCTTGTTAACATTGTCGAAATACGACGATACTTAGGGTATAAGTCATTCTACGAGATTTAATAACCGATATTTGAAAATCTTGTAATTGTTAATCCCAGTAAGTGTACTGAAATCCTTTACAGAAATTATTTCAAGTGGTTCTTGACTGTCAGCAAAGCGTTCTTTAAGTTTTCCGTGGGTGGGGCAAATTTAAATGTTACTTCAGAACTTTTCATGCGTTTCCAACCGTGAAAGTTGTTTTTTTTCTTTTTTAATTAATTTATTTAAATGCTTACAAATTAACACTTTGCATTAACGATGGTTGTACTAACGGTGGATGTTGTAGTAATTATTTTAATCATTTCATCGCAAGCAAAGCAATAAAAGCTACTGGAAAGGAACGGGTTATTGAGAGTCAAAGAAACAGAGGACACTAAAAGAATAGATTTTAAGGAGACAAAGGAAGACGATTGTTATTACATTTTATTTATTTTTTTTTTTTTGAAGATCGTATTTGACAGGAAAGCAAGGACCCCAAGAGATTTCCGCCAAGCGAGAAGTGCGAGAAGTGCGAGAGAAGAAACGATTAGCATATAACCTTTAGTTACAACTATCAATTTCAGCAGTGTAAGTATGAGACCTAACTGCCAATCTAGTCAGTCAGTCAGTTAAGTGTCATACGTGATACATACTTGAGCGATCATGTCTTTTTAGACTCATGACTAAGTCGATTTTCCCGTAGTAGGTTGCCGTTTCTTTCTGCAGTAGAGTGATTACCAACCAAGGCTATAGGACGCAGTCTGTCCTGCTATTCAACCCATATTTGGGGGGAAAAGATAGATTCTTACATTTCCCAAGGGTATTTGTGCGTAAGTTAATGTAACGCAACAAGCAAATTCGTAAAAACCGAGTTACCAAAGAGGGAAGCTCCTCAAAGCAATTACCGTGAAGGCTATTTATAGAATAGGCAATTAGAAGCAACGCTACTGCAATCGGAAAGTGGCTGAGTCAGAAATGCCAGGTCAGAACCAATAATATTGCCGATTCTTCTTTGGATTTTGTCAAGAATGTCTAGATATATAGCAGAAGCATCAGACCAGATGTGACAGCAGTATTCGATGCACAGACGAATGGTAGATTTATAAATGTACAAGATACATTCTGCCGAGATAAAAACTTCCGACCAATCGAAATAGCGAACCAACTTTCTTAGAACTATGAAAATGATTTAACAATCATTCCACTTCAGGTCAGCGTAAAACTTGAGAGCAAAATGGCGTAGTCTATAATTTAAAAGAATTTAACGATTTATCGACCACACCGCCTGACCGAAAGGTGAACACCTGTAGGAAAGGTTGAGCCTGACTTGTGTGCGTGTGAAGAAAACCGTTGGACGGATGGATATATAAACAATCGCTTCAGAGAAGAAGAGACAGTCTCTAACAGATCGCATATGTGGACGTAAGGGCCACGTTTCAGACGAAGGCGTGGGTATGGTCACACAATAGATTGGTCGGGAGTAAGTAACGAATTACTGGAGTGAACAAATGTAAGATCCGAGTCTCATGTTACCATTTAACCACTACATCATTACATTAAGGACGTTTTTACTTTTTAAATAGGGAGAATTCTTTTACTTAAATAAAGAGAATTCTTTATTCTAGATTTCTTATACAAAAATTAAGGGAACTCAGCGATCCACTTATCTGTGGAGCCTGTGTAAATGAATAGCGGAGCGCTGGAGGGGGCTTCACCAAAGGGGGAAAACTGCTAAATACCAAAAGGAGTAGGAAGTTGTGGAGAGCCGTAATCACCCATGTTCTGAAAGGACACGGCACATGGAATAAGTGTTATGGTAATTTATCTACGTACGCATGAACTCTCCCAGCTATAAATGGGAGCAGGTACTGTCTTTTGGAGAGGGAAGTTTCCAACAGTCAGTTATTGCTGTAACACTCTCGTTTTTATAGGTTCGTATTACTATTTCTGTTAATATATGTGTTTAATTCAATTCCTCTCTTTGTGTCTTTATTTCTGGCCCTAACAAGGCTACAACAAGAATTACAAAATTACTTATTTTTTAATTATTTGCTAATAGTTCATTGTACTTTTATTAAGTTTACTGATTTTAAAGCCTCTAAGCCTCTACCTTGAGTGCCTCTGATCGGGAGGTTTTTAAGAACGTGGAGCCACCTCTTAATTGCTGATGTTCCCGAGTCCACCCTGCCCCGGGGATGTGGCATCTGTTGGGATCCCAGCTGTGGATGGGTAGTTAGCTCCCAAACTGGGGTCAAAGCACTGTGAAAGTGTAAAAATGGGTTTTAATACCAGCGGTGTATTTTTGTAAAATGTTATTACAAGCAATAAAAATCTAGTCGGCATTAAATAACCCATTAAGGTTGGTATGCCGTAAAATAAACCAAACCAAAAGATTAAATTTATACAGCATTTTAATCATTAATCTGCAAAGTTCCAGCATTTAAGATTCGTTATTAAATTATTCGAAATGTTATATTCTTCAAATAGCATAAATAGAGCTGAATATTTTTCTATGAAATATTAGTTCGTATTCTTGTGCTTAATATTACGTCCGTGCGTCATGTAGAAAGGACAGTATATCAGGCCATCAGTTCGAATAACAGTCCAAGTTGGAGACGAAGTAGTAAGAGATGTTATTGTAAGTGGTTATCAAATAGTGCGCCTGGGCGCATTGGTGCGCCCTGGAAGATGTCTGGCATTCCAGAGAAATATGTGTCCAGTTATAAGAAATAAATATATTTACTTTATTATATTGCGGTACCCGTCTCGTTCATATTTATGTGAATTTGGCTTTTCTGCTCTCATCACAATTAAGTGCAAAAAGAGAGGAACTCTTCAATGTATTGAGGAAGAAATGAGTTTATACTGAAACATTGAAGAAATCGCTTAGACTCATCAGGGTCATGTTTCTCAAACACAAGATTGAATAAACAAGGTATGTTTCATTTTATATTTTTATTGTATTATTTTTTTCTGCAATATTTGCCTTCATTATAACATATTTTTCCGAAATTTGTATAGTTAGATTTCAAGAACAACTGAAAACCTAAAGTCAGCGTGACCGAATCCAAAAAAAAGGAACGCTGACTTTAGAATTTCAGTTGTTCTGTTTCTGATTAGTCTTGTGTCTATCGTCTTTTCATGTTGACTTAAATATCGTCTAATCCTAAGTATGTTTCTAATAACCATGTCCTGAAGATGGTCTACTAGACCGAAACATCTGACGTGGACAGTAACACAACATTAAAACAGTAAACTTGCATATTCGGATTTTGTTTTGTCTTTTCCATATTTTTCATCATACCGTCGTATCTACATCCACATATTTGCTTACATAGTGTTTTTTTTTTCTAAACTTAGCATGAGCAAAATAAATTCACGTATTTGGACGAATAAAAGACTTTGACGTCACCTTTCATCCTTTAAGAAGTTGTGCTTAGTTTAATTTGTAACGTATATAAATGTAGGTTGAAAAAAAAGCAAATATTGATAAGATAGCGAGGGTCACAAAGCACTGTCCTGGCTCCGTAATCAGGCTACCCCCGGTCGGGGGGGTCGTTGGTATTACGCACCGGCCCCGTATATATTATGATAAAAATTTAAGTTCTGACGATTTGGTGAGTTAAATCCTACACAATATTACTGCTGACAAGTTAGTCTAATTAGGCAGCTTGTATCCGCCATTCTCCCAACAGCTTATTTTATCTTTTGAGAACTTTGAGGTTTTCGTCATTAAGTTTTTATTCGATAACGTGACAATTCAGGCAAACCAACAAGGAAGTTTAGAAAGACAACGGCACATGTTGAACTTGTGATTTAAAATGGGGTGTCTGTGCGTCGACCTAGATAACCACGTATATTAAATCCCCCTGGCCAGCCGATGACAGAAGGCGATCATTAACACACAAGCATCTGTCAGTGAAGGCTCATGTCCATCCCGCTTTTATAGTCTCGCTAATATTAATACCACTCGTTTGTTTTTACAGTTAACCTCTTCAAAATCTGTAATAAAATCCGATGACTGGATGGACTAAGCCAATTGAAACCATCGCTCCAATTTAGGTCCTGCGCCCATAGGGAATCCCGCGCAACGGTAATCTTTTTTTTTATGTGCCATGTCCTTTCAGGACGTAGACGGTCATGGCTCTCTCCACCTCCCTCTATCCCTTGCAGCTCTTAACAAGTTCCTTCCCTCTACCATCTCCCCTAGACCTCGTTCTGTCATCCACTTGCTCAAACCCGCTAGGTATGTTATGCGTTGTTTTCCCTTGTCTCTCTTTCTCTCTATTCGACTCGTGAGTATCAGATTCTCCAGGCCCTCCTTCCTCATTATGTGTCCCAGAAACTTCAACTGCCTCTTACTGATATTAAGTACAGTGTAACCCGGATATAAGAGAAACCCGAATATAAGAGAAACCCGGGTATAAGAGAGATTTTCTTTGGTCCCAAATTAGAGCCTGTGTTAATGTATATATAATAGACCAAACCCTGATATAAGATAAACCCGGATATAAGAGACTTATCCGGTCCCGACAACTCTCTTATATCCGGGTTACACTGTATAAGCCTCTTCCTTGTTTGCAACCTCTCTAAGACTTCATCGTTGCTAGCCAAAGCACTTCACTATATTGCAGATTTTACAGTGAACAGCGACGATTTAAATTTAATTCTTAATTCTTAAGTAAAAAAAAAATGGTGAAAAGTTCTCGACCCAACCAAGAAAACCCTTCCGTAAAACCTGAAAACAAACGAAAAGAAAAAAAAAACTATTTGATTAGATTTTGGGAGGTTCGTCGGAACGGGGGTTCCCCTATCGAATATAGGAAAATTTCGGTAATTTTAACAAGGTAGGCAAATTCGGTAACTATGAAGTAAAAGTCGATTGAAAATTGAATTTAGGGGCGTTCTGGGGTAGGGATTTCGGGGCCGAGTCGCTCTCTCCTATATTTTTAAATAACTGAAAATCGTGGGGTCCAGATAAAACCCCACTACACCAATACCACGGTTGTACTTGCAGAAGGGTAGCTTAGGGGGATAGGCTTCCTTCCTTCCCCAATATTTTTTAAAAAGTATTATTAACTATTGGGGTCCAGATAGAACCCCCATTATAACAATAGAAGGGCCGTACTTTCTGTAATTAAGTTTTAGATAGTTATTTCTTTTTAAAGAAACAAAACTATATAGCCTAATTTCTATTTCAAAAATATAGGGGAGGGGGCTTAGCCCCTAAACCCCAACTCCAGAACGGTCCTAAAATCAATTTTCAATCTACTTTTATTTCATAGTTACCTCCCTTGTCAAAACGAATGAACAGAATTCTAGAAATACACAAGTAGATTTTTTGTTCATTTTCAGGATATCGAGATTTTTATCCGGGTCCTCTAGTGAAATAATGGAAACGTCGCGCGTGCGCACCCCCCCACACACACACACACACATATAAAAAAAAATCTAATCAAATGTAGAAACACGTCAATTTGGAGAGAGATTATTGACAAATTCCAAAGAATCTGTAATGTTATCTGTCCTGACAGCAACCATAATCTCTCACCGCCGTAACGTAGCTTTTTTGTGCCTTTTCTATGTTCTGATGAGCAATCCTCTTTGATACGCCGACTTCAAGCGTAGTACTAGATTGGCAGGTCGGTCTCGTAATTTTGATGTTGAAATTGCTAAGTGTAATCGAATCCTGAATTCTAATAGTTTTTTTTTAAATTTTCTTTTGCACTTCTCGTCTGCATGTCTCTTCCAGTTTCTTGATTTCTTGTCAGCTATGATTTGAAAACATTTAAATGAAACATCAACCGTCATCTGTCTCCTTGCATTCAGTTCTTTTAATTTCCTCTCTTAATATTTTTTTTATCTGTTTCTTTCACTTTCAATAACATCTTGTGTCTTAGTGGCTTTATCGCCTTGCTTGGAGTGAAATGATTTTTTTTTTCTTTTCATTTTTATGCTAGGTTAGATTTGAGGGATTGCATCGATTTCTTCAGTATCCATTCTTACAGATTTTACAAAATTATTAAATTTTCACTATATTTTATAAAAACAATCAAGAAACTTGATAACGAAACTTGAGGTTAAATCAATTTATTCAATAATAATTTAAAGATATATAGATTCGCTTAGCATCCGATTCATATTCCTCCCCGATTTTTTGACTAGGAATAGAGGTTTATTCCTTGTTTCCTGTTCAGTATTGGGTTTCCGGTTCCTTCAACTCTCAACTTCTGACGTCTCCGCCTGAAATCTGAAATTTTATTCAGTGAATACTATTTTTTTCTCTCTCCTGATAGAAGTAGATAGGTTTGCCTATCTCCTCCTATCGGGAGAGAAGAAAAAATAGGTTTGTCAATCATCCGATTCATACCCGTCCACAGACTCTTGAACTGGAGTAGAGGTTAATCACTTGTTTCCTCTTTAGGATTGGATTTCCGGTTTCTTTTAAATACTACTTCAACTCTATACGTCTAACGTCTCCTCCTGAACTCTGAAATTTTATCCGCTAATTAAATCTTGACCTCTTCGAGTGGAGAATTAGCTGTCTATCTTTCTTGTTATCCTGACCTTTCTTATGCTAATAAGACTCCACACAGTAACCCTCTAACGTGAGTGGCTCTTGGGACTTGTATTGGGTCAACATTAGCAAAAAAAAAAGATAGAGAGAAAAAGATAGTGACAGTCGGAAAGAAAATACCAATTTTGAAGATCAGCTGGGTCATTTATTAGAAATGACAACTGCAACCCCCCCCTGTTTACGAACTTTCCATATGTCTCCAACCATGCATATTTTAGCCCTGTCACAACTGATGACTCAGACAAAATTATTTTCTTTAAAAGGTCACATGGCTTTAAAAAGTTACCTCTTTGATTATTTACTGGTTGTCCCCGATCTCCAGGAAAATGGCTGTAAAGTTAGTCATAGTGAAAATGATAATGGTTAAATTGGCGACTGGGTAAAAAGTCTCTGTGTCTGTGTGTGCGCATGTTCGTACTTGTCAGACTTTACAATAAAGAGTCAAGGGAGTTAAAGTATTTTGAGAAACGGTGCCAGTATGACTGCAGCTCTCCCACTGAGGACTTTGAAACATGACCTTCCAATGTTTGATTTAAAAAAAAAAAAGTGTCGGCCATGGCAGTTTAACATAAAGCGGACTCAATAAATAACGATTGGTAACCATGATCACCAACTCACTATGGCGATTTCACTTACTGGGTGCTTCAAAATGCGATTGTTAATCTGTTTTGTTTAGCATAATTTTAACTATTTTTTTTTTATTGATTGCTCCCGCATTACAAGGCCTAAGAGCCACTCACGGTAGACGATTAATGAAATTGTAAGGGCGGGGAAATGAAAGTAACAGATTTTTATGAGTAGGATAAATATCGGTTGACACTGGATTTAAAGAGACCAAGATTGTAGTTGTTCGGGAAAGCATTCTCTCGGGAGTTTATCCCATAAAATAACAGCTCTAGGGAAGACGCTGTCTGAGTGGAACTTGCTTTTTTATCAAAGGGACACTCAGGGAATGGTGATAGTCTTGAAATCGGTATAGCATATCCTAACTGTGAAGGTCCGAGCAGGTTGAGCCAGGGAATGTAACTCTTCCGAACATCTGCCATAGTGATAGCGATGGGGTGGTGAGAGGCTAGCAACATTTAGTCTGTGGGATCCACGTTGCAAAGCGGAAAATAATTCATCACCCACAAGGCCGTGTAAGCGCTTTTGAATTCTGTTGAGGTTAGACAGCGAGGAATGGGTATAACACCGGATTAAACATGGTAGCAATACCCATCCTTGGTCTGGTCTGACTCTTTGCGGCAGCGGAAGTTAGGTATTTTCTGGGCCGATACAAGGAACTGACCATTTTTCCAGAATCTTCTGAGATGTCATCGAATATGCACGTTCCATCTGAGGTCGGGAGTGAGCTTTAGCCCCAGTAAGCGTTCGAAGCTAGAAGCCTCTTTGGGGGGTAAGACAAATCATCAGGTTTAGTGCAGGTATAGGGTCTGCTCAGTGCTGATGAAATGTTACGAGTTTCGTTTTGAATGTATTGAATGATATCAGTTAGTCTTTTCCTCATTGAACTGTGAGAGTCAGACCAGAAGAGAGATCAGCTGACGGACACTTGTCATCAGGATATTTGGGGGCGTATCCATACACCACGGCTTCATCTGCATATACAGGATGATCAAAACTTTGCGGCGGGTTTCTCACACTAAAACAAGGACAAGCCTTTAACAAAGACCTTCACTTGATAGGAAAGACTTGATCACTCTAAAAACAAGTCATCGTCGTCGGCATCCGTCCGTCTCGGGAGACGATGGAGTAGCGCTGTAGGTGCTAAGCGATGGAGTTACATTACCTCTGGTGACTGTGTCATCCCACTCGTGTTGTGCCGATGTCTTGCGACGTTGTTGGAGTGTCCTCTCCAGTGCGCTACGAGCCTGGGCGGGATGTATGGAGAACCAGGGCCGCCCGGACGTCTAGTTCGCCCTCTCGCCCTTGCTAGCAGAGTCCAAAGGAGAGGATGAACCAATACAGTTTGGTACCAGCGCGGCTGCAGGAGTTGCCGGAAGGCAGCTCAGGGTGCCGTCCGTCCGCCTCAGGGGCTCCACTCCGGATTTGTGTAGGGTGTACTCCCTTAGCCTTTTCTTATCCCGAAGATTTCCACAAGACAGTGGAGCTATTTAACCCATAGCTGAGGTTGGGTTCATGGGCACCAGGGCGTGCCCACGAACCAAAAACAAGTATTAAAGACAAAAATAGATGTAAATGTCACGTGAATTGGTTCAAGATTCGAAAGAATGACCCCCAAACCACATTGACATCAATTTATGCAGTCCACAAATAAACAAAGTATAAGTTTTATATGTAAAGGATTTCATCTCGTATTCTTTACAATAATAATGTTGCAAAAAATACCCTAGTACTATTGTTATTGAATTAGGGTATCGCAGAGTTCAGAGTATCAAATAATTTCCGCATATTAAATACTGAATAAATTGCTTCACCTAGACTTATATTCAGTACACATCCTCCCCAAATAAAATTTTATGGTGGTATTTCCATTGGTAACTTTGCTATAAGTGAGTCAGTAACTTAACAGATGCCATAATTAATGTATAATCCGCACCTCGAAGTTTGGGCTACGAAAAGAAAGAAAAATATCTCAGGTATAATACACACTAACCTTTTAGAATTAATAGCAACTAAATTTTGCATTTATTCAACTTTTTTTTCCGATTCGTATTAACTGATCGTATGAGAATCGGAGAACCGAGTTCAAATTCTAGTCGAGTTCATTAGATTCACTTATGTGCTAATACTCTTGGGAAAGGTATGAATCCATCTCTTCTACCCCCAGCTATGGGTTAAGTATTACGACAGACAAGAAATGGAGAGCCGAATTCGAATTCCAGTCGAGTTCATTGCATTCACTTATGTGCTAATACTCTTGGAAAAGGTATGCCCCCTCCCCAGATAACAGGACAGACTAAATCCTATAAACTTTGTATCGTCTAGGATGGGGGTCGGCAACCTTTTGTTATGTACTGATTTTGGGTTTTAAAATCATTCAGTGACCCAACGGCATACGTATTTCTATACAAATCAAGGTCAATATACCTGTTCTAAAATATATTTTATATAGTAATTTATAGTATATATACTTTAATATATATTAAAATTGAAACAGCTAAATATCTTCTTTAGTAGTTATTGGTTCGGGCTTTGTGATCTCATTTGCGACTGCGTGGTATTGGAAATTGCTTGGCGTGCCACGTGTGACACGCGTGCCGTTGGTTGCCGAACCCTGGTCTAAGAGAAGGAAAACTCTGAATTCAAACCAACCTGGAGTGGGTTGGGTCCCTCAGGCTGTCTTGTCCAGGAAACACCACTGTTACCGCAGTAGATGTGCCTGTACGATTCTTTGGACTGACGGGATTAGTGATTAAATAAAAATAAGAATTTAAATACAGTTTTCAAGCACAAGATTTATACAGAATTTAATCCAAACTGGCGGCCATGTTTACACAAAGGTGTAACAAACTTGCACGAAGATAAACAAAATCATAAACAGATATTCCAATGGCTCGTTCTCTTTAGCGTAAAACAAAAGTGGACATTTCTATATATATGTGAAACTGTTATAACATCTTTAACACGTAAGTATGTTGCAAGACCGCCATTTTTTTTCGTGTAGCTGCTAGAGTATAGCCTGTATCCCTCCGCCAGTCGATCTTTTGGAAAAATTTCCTTGAGCGAGAGGCGGGCAGGTTTCAAGGAAAATAAAGAAGGTAACGAATTTCAGGACTTTTGTTTGCAGAAACAACAGCTGTTGAGCATTTAGAATGACCAGTTTAACCTTCAATTCTGTGTCTACCTAACTGCTGCGGTTTTTGAGTTAGGTGTTAGCATTAGTAACATATCGGGGGTGGAGGAGCAGCACCGATGCGTCGAATTAGTGGCTGGTCGTTGGTCCAATAATTTATGTAGAAAACCTTATTCTCAGGTCTGTAAAGAGAGTTGGTCTCCAAAACCATGGCTTCAAATCTTCCTATCGTGCAAACGAAAACTTCTTATGCTGGGGGAATGGTTTGGTTTTTTGGGGTTTTTTTTTTCTTCTTTTTTCAGTTGATCAACTCTTCTCGGGTAGTATTTCAGGTAGAGTAGGTGGCAACAAGGGGTGATGTCAGCTGGTAGATTGTCACTTTTTGGCTGTTTGTTCGTCGACTACCTGTTGGCTTCTGTATTCATGGATATCGGGTTACAAGTCGATTGGCATATGTGCGCAGGAACAGGTTCAGGTGAAGTGGTTTGGTGATTTTCATCCTCTGATCATATACCGAATTTTTTTTCCCCTCAGAAAATCAAGGTATAACTGTAATTGGTTTGGTTGCTTTTGTTTAGCAGCATGTCAACACCTCTATGGGTTATTTAATGCCGAAATCTAAATATTTTGAACACAATTGTACGGCTTCAACTAAATGCTTTGGCGGCAATAGTTGCAGTTTGGGGAGTTAGACAATTTACCCATCCCACCTTGTATCTGAAGTTCTATATATTACCCCAGTTGTCTGCCAGGGAAGTTCTGCTATCGATTGCTATATGGTGATGTATAAAGCTGTATATAAACAAAAAGGTGCATGCTCTCTCTCTCTCTCTCTCTCTCTCTCTCTCTCTCTCTCTCTCTCTCTCTCTCTCTCTCTCTCTCTCTCTCTCTCTCTTCTATCTACAGGGTGTTGCAGGGGCAAAATGTATTTCGTTTCCTCTCCACGGGACTTCTTAGTCCCTAGTGAACTACGTGTCACATTGTACAAAACACAACATATACACACACCATACGTATGAATAAGAACATATCCATATAAGCACTTCTGTTTACCTCTTATATCCTTTCTGTTTAGTTTTGCTAAGGCAATAAAACGTTTTTATATCTACATTATTGTAATTTCATTTTTATATCAATTTTAGAAGACATCCCATTCGAGCGCAAAACTATCAGTATGCTACCACTCACATAAACATACACCTTATCACTAAATTTACTTTTGCAAGAAATTGATGACAATATTGCAGATCTTTCACAACGCTAAATACCTCAAACCACAGCTATGGGTTAAACAACAGAGCAGACTGGTCTCTCGAACTTTGGGTGGCTCTCTGTGTAAAAGAAGAGAAAATGAATTCCAAACCGTAGAGAAAGCAACAGGAAACCACTTCAATATCTTTCACCTGGAAGTCATGGTAATTTACAGATAAAGAAAAGGAATACAGAGAGAATCAATATCGCCTACGCCATAGCAAAAAAAAAAATACTTGAAAGGGCATTGTTCCAAATCAAGATACAATCCCGGGTAAGTTCATATTTGCGTTGGTCTCCTTGGCCTTTAGTAAGAAGAAGGTTAATATTTCAACCAGTTTCTTGCAAGCAGAGGGCATTCTATACAAACTTCCCACACCACTTCTTAACAACATTTTTTCAAAACAACAACAATCACTGCGTGTATATGATCAGTTTTCATTCAAACCAGTGATTCTCAACTGGGGGTCCATGTAACGTTACTGGGGACCCACTTAAAAAAAAATATGCAAATTATCCATAGTAGCCCATGGAGCAACTTCGTTTCGGGACGGTTGTTACAACTGAGAATAGGAATTTGTACAGTAATCTACGCCATATTAAAATACGAAAACCCTTAAAACTAGCCGAAAACGAGATCAAGTGATATAAGTAACGTCCCTTTTTACACTACCAGATATTTTGATTGTAAAAGCTTTTAAAAAATGTGTCGGATTTATAAAGGAAGGATTATATATATATATATATATATATATATATATATATATATATATATATATATATATATAATTATAATAATATTTTTAGTTTTTAAAAATATGATTCCTCCGCTACATAAGAGTTCTCATGTTTCAAAAGCGAGAGCCGAGACCCCTAACATAATTTTTTAAGTTATGAAGAGTTAAGGCGTCTGGACCCGCTTCCTTGTCAAGCGAGAATTTATAAAAACTAAAAATATTATTATAATATAAGCTCTACTTCTGTATGGAGCACTGTCCTTTTGAAAATAAAGCTAAATATTAAGGAACACCGGATTATCTACCTAACGTGTTCTTTCCTATTTCACTGCACACCTGCATACATATATACATATATATATATATATATATATATATATATATATATATATATATATATATATATATGTTTTTTTTCTGTTTTCTTTTTGAATCTGTAGGTCTGGTGAATTGGATCGTTTTTACGATTCCAATGGAATTATGACCATGGAATATTAGTGTTTAAGCCTTTTTATTATATCCTTACTCTGTCCTGGACATGGAGTTCTACCTGGATCATATCCTCTTGGAATTATTTTTATACATATATGTATGTATATATAATTGCATATGTATGTGTATATTTACCACTAATATTGTCTATATATATATATATATATATATATATATATATATATATATATATATATATATATATAAAGGAAAACTATATAAAGATTGTAATTTATTATATAAATTAATTTAATATCTTAATAATAAATAATAATATTAATTTTAAATATTAATAAAATAAAATATTAATACATTAATATAAATTAATTCATATAGAAATAGACTCGACATTGTGAAAAGCAGTGATCTTCGACTATCATTGACATTGTTGGAGCCGAATATTAAAAAAAAAATAACTCGCCGAGCAGCATGAACCACGGCGATCTCATTGAATAAACCTGCACTTTTTAAATTTATTAATTACTCACATAAAATGGTTTATTATGAGTTATTTTACTAGTGCACATAAATGTTCCAGAGAATTTAGTTGTTAAATACAAGATTATTTTCATTAAATTAGTTTTAAAATAAAACATATGCATTTACTTTACTCTTTCTATAATACAAATTCTAAACTTATCTACTAGTAAAAAAAATACAATAAACATTTTTTCATCGCATGACCTAATTCAATCGTTCCTATCAAACCGGGATTTGAAGGTTGTTCTCAGTGGATTCTTCTCCAACTCCTATCCCACTACCGCTGGTGTTCCTCAAGGCTCCATCCTTGGCCCTACTCTGTTCCTCATATTTATAAATGACCTTCCTGACGCCATAGACTCCCAAGTCGGTATCTACGCTGACGACACTACTATTTACTCCTGCCTCAAGCACAAATCTACTGAGGCGGACAAAATTAACCTGGCAGCTCAAATTGAAAAGGACCTCCAATCGGTTGTGGACTGGGGAGATAAATGGATGGTCAACTTTAACGCCTCTAAAACAAAACTGCTCTCCATTAACCACCACAAGGACCCATCCCTGCATCCCATCAGAATGTCTGAGGACCAACTTCTCGAGAGCTCCTCTCTGCGGCTGCTCGGTCTCACACTGTCCGCTGATCTCAGATGGAACAAATACATCGAGTCAGTTACATCATCCACCGCAAGAAAAGTTGGTTCCCTGTGCCGAGCCAGGAAATTCTTCTCCCCGGAATCGATCCTCCAAGTCTATAAGTCTACCATTCGACCTTGCATGGAGTATTGCTGCCATTTATGGTCTGGGGCCCCTGCGTGTTGCCTCAGGGTTCTTGATAAGATCCAGAGACGGATATGCAATGTGATTGGCCCTGATCTGTCATCTCGTCTGCAGTCGCTCTCTCACAGACGCGATGTTGCATCGCTCTGCCTTTTCTACAAGTACTTCCACGGTAATTGCTCCGAGGAGTTGCTTTCGATGGTCCCTAAGCCTCGTGAATTTAAGCGTCCTACGAGGCTGGCATCCCGTTCCCACCCCTTCACCGTTGAAACTGTTAGATGTAGACGTCTTTTCTACTCCAATAGCTTCATGTCTCGCACATCTCGCCTATGCAACTCACTTCCCTATTACTGTTTCCCTGACAAATACAATCTCCAACGGTTTAAGTGTAGCGTCAATCGTCATCTCCAATTGCCTTGATCTATCCACTTCCCTTCTCCACTTCCTTTCATCTTTCATTCCTATCTGCTCTCGCTCTATATCTTCCGTAACCCCCCTGCCTTGATCGACCCTCCGTCCTTCTCTTTCTCCACATCCCTTCCTTTACCACTCCTATCTGCTCTTCCTCCAACCCTTCTGTAACCCCATGCGTGATAGTGGCCACCAGCCTTGCTTGGGGTGATACGCTTAAAAAAAAAAAAAAAATGTTTATGAGGACCCACCAAAAATAAAAGTGGTCTCTGATTAAAAAAAAGGTTGAGAACCACAGATTTAGACGTCGATAAGAAACACGAGTACAAGCCCAATAGAACTTAAAATACTCCTGTCCTATTTTATTAATCACAGGAGTTAACATTTGGCCGGAAATGGAGTAAACGATTCTCCCCATTTTAGATGTGAGAAGACGCCCAGTCCGAAGGATTTCAACCCTGCGGCAGCACATTCATTATTTCAGTAAGAGAGGTAGGGCCAGTGTAATGTCGATGCCAGCCTGACAGACGTCAATGGGACGGGGTAATTTTTTCCTTGGGCCATAAGCATACGCATGTGTATGGCGCTCCCATATTAAAACGATCTTGTGTCACATCCTGCCTTAGTAGGGAAGCCGGGTAAATATACCTACAGTGTAAATACCTTTATCGAATAATTGGTAACTGCTTGTGTTCTTTCAAAGTGTTACTATTCATTTATTTTCCTTTACAGTTCCATAACATGAAACATACAAAAAAAAAACTTGAAAGTATAGTAACTCTTATAAAAATAATGATATCGTCGTCAAAGATTAAATGAAAAGGTAGCTGGTTAAGTTAATATATTATTTTAGTCTCACTATCAAAGGTGATACAGTTATGATTATGAAATTGGAATGTGAAGTGGGGACGGGATGGCATAGTTTGCAGCAAACAGATGCACTACGATAGAAATAGACTCAGGATCTTGTGGCGTTCGTCTGGAGAGAGAGAGAGAGAGAGAGAGAGAGAGAGAAAGTGCTATTATACACAATTGGTTGGATCTTAACGGAATGTTTTACTTTTATGCAACAACAATTAATCCAATTGGATAAAGATTTAATCAGGATTGCTTTTGTTTAGTTCTGGCATTTCAAAACTGGCTACAAAAAATCTAAATTACGAAAGATTTAGTGACTTACTATTTTTAGTCGACATCGAAGAGATTTTCATTTATAATAATCTGTAATGAAAGTTAATAAAATACAAAAAAGGCAATAAATTTTAACAGTGTTTACTTTACGGTCATGTGCTTGTAATTCGCGCAAACATTATGATTAAAACCAGAATATACTTATAGTTACTTGACAGATGCATCCAGAAAGCTACTTGACTAATCATAAAAGATTAGACTAGGACACATCGACGTGGTGTAATGGTTAGCAAAACTTTTCGCTAGAACAATTACGACTAAGTAGTGAGTTCGATCCTCACTATGTGCATTATACTTTCGGCCTTGTGCCACATCCAAGCTACGTTTAGAAAATCGCCATAAAAATTAGACTAGTCGTTGTCTAATTTCGATGATTTTGCGAGAACGGCGTTTCAACATGTTAAGTATATATATATTATGTCATTCACAGACAGTACTGTATCAGTGCGACTAGACTTCCGAATGCCTCAAGCCAGGATTGAAACACAACTAATTTTGTGTCAGCCAGAGCTATCTTCACTCGGTAGGGTTTTATATATATATATATATATATATATATATATATATATATATATATATATATATATATATATATATATATATATATATATATATATATATATATATATATATATATATATATATATATATATGTTCAATAATTCGCCGAAAAAACAGCATAGCATGATGAAAAAAGGCCCCAAACTTAAAAACAGAATTTTATCGTGAAAATGTTAATGTTATTAATAAGAGGAAAGACCAAAGAATTTAAAAAAAAATTAATTCCTTTCTCTCACGTTTGAAATTTTGGTTAAAAATCTTTTCTTCTTTTTTTTTTACGACAGCGGTCACGTAATATATAGCATTAGTTTTTTTCGCGCTTTTTTCACATTAATTTGGAAATTCTTGTAAAAATCAAATAATAGTTGTTTTTTTTTTTAATTTTAAGAACTTATTCAAAAATGAATTAAATTATTTTAGAAATATTTGTTTTTTAGAAAATCATCATAAAAATATATTTTTTACATCTGTTAGCACCCCCACCTCACTTAATTATATCAAAAACTCAAATATGTGTATTTTTGTAATTTCTTAATTAAATGCAGAAGACTTTGAAGAATAGAAATCATCGATTTTTTTTATAAATCGAGGAGCGTTTCTACCCAAACCATGAATTATAAAATTGTTATGAATAATATATATTAAGGACATTATTGTCTGAAGCCAAGATATATTTTCGATGAAAAATGAATTTTTACAAGAATTGTTTACTTTTTTTTTCAATTTTAAATAGAAAATGTGATAATGTTATTAAATATTTTAAAATTAAGTTTGAATAAGTGTATCTCTGGAAATGCTCTTATTAAAAGATCTATTTTTACAGTTGATAAATTTGAAATCTTATTACAATCTGCAAAAAGGGTCTACTTTTAAAATAATTTTTTAATATACCAAAATTATGTATTAAAAACGTTCCCGGCAAAACTAAGGATCACAATTCAGAAATAATGTCCCGTGTTTTAAAAGTTGTTTCTCCTGATAGCGAGGATCCGGCCTCATAAATTGCGTTGATTTCGTTTTGGCGAGCACGTTTGAAATTCTCTGATGGTCACATCATCGTCACATTTTCAAAATTTTAATTTTTTTTTAACATATTTCGCTAAATATTTTCTTTTCATATTTTAAATATAATTATTTTTTTTCTTTTTCAGTGATAGACATAATGGAATTATTAATTTATTTCTTTTCTAGTTTCAATTTTAGGGATGGAAACAGTGCAGGCTTTGGACATAACTTCGTTAAAAAAATGTACCTAAAAATCAATAAAATATTAGACATTTGAAAGTACTTAATTTTTAAGAATAACTTTATAGTTAAATAAGCTGGTTCACTTAAAATTCGAAAATACTGTCACTTCTGCCCTTTCGTCCGATAAATTGCCCTTGTTGATACATTGACGTAAACGTCAAATCACACCTCCAAAACCAATCACCACAGTAAGACATGTATCACTTATTTCCAACTAATTTTTTTCAGCTAAAAAAATTAAGTAAAGTTCGTTTCCTATTACAGTAAGTATGTTTGAATTTTCTAATTTTCTTAAAATAGTTTATTAAAGAAGTATAATTGCATTTTACAATATTTTTAAACGGAGAGTTTCACTTTTGTTTACGGATTTGTCAGAAATGGCTGACATGATCGATTTTATGTAAACTTTGCTGACTCCCCCAACAAAAAAAAAACAAGATTTTTAACTAAAATTTCGGACGTATTAGAAACGATTAAAAAAATTAAAAATATTCAAAATATAATTTGGTCTTTCTTCTTAATAATAACATAAATATTTACACTATAAAAATTGTTTAATCAAGTTTTTCATCAGGATATGTTCTTTTTAGCGAAGTATATTATATATATATTATATGTATATATATAATATATATTATATAAATATTATATATATATATGTATATCTTATATATATATTATATATATATTATATATATATTTATATATATATATATATATATAATATATATTATATATATATATTATATATATATAATATATATTATATATATATTATATATATAATATATATTATTTATATATTATATATATAACATATTATATATATATTATAATATATATTATATATATATATATATAATATATTATATCTATTATAATATATATTATATATATATAATAATATATATTATATATATTATTATAATATATATATTATATATATATTATATTTATAACATATATTATATATATATATTATATATATATATATAATATGCATTATATATATATTATATATAATATATATTATATGTACATTTTGTATATATATTATGTATATATTATATATATATAACATATTATATATATATAGTATATATTATATATATATTATATATATATATATATAATATATTATATATATAATATATATATAATATATATTATATATATCTTATATAATATATATTATATATATCTTATATATATATAATATATATTATATATATATATTATATATTTATATATATAATATATATTTATATATATAATATATATTATATATATAATATATATTATATATAATATATACTATATATGTATTATATATATATATAATATATATTATATATATTATATATAAAATATATATTATTATATATATGATATATATTATATATATATATTATGTGTATATATATTATATATATCAAATATATATATTATATATATAATATATATATATAAATATAATATATATATGTATATATATATAAGATATGTGTGTGTATATAATATATGTATATATATATAATATATATATATAATATATGTATATATATAACGTATATAATATATATATATATAAATATAATATATACATATAAATATATATATATATATATAATATATATATATAAATATATATATATAATATATATATATATTATATTTATATATATATGTATTATATTTATAAATATATATTATATATATATATTATATGTATATATATTAAATACATATATTATATATATATCATATATATATTACATTTATGTATATATATATATTATATTTATACATATTATATTTATATATATATATTATATTTACACATATATATATTATGTATATTATATATATATTATATGAATATATATTATATATACATATATATATATATTGTATATATATTATATATATTATATTATATATTATATATATACATATATATATATATATAAATGAATATATATAATATATATATTATATATATACATGTATATATTATATATATCATATATATACATATATATTATATATATTATATATATACATATATATATATTATATATATATATTATATATATATTATATATGTTTTACGTATTATATATATATTATAAATTATATATATATTATAAAATATATGTATATATATTATATATATATACATTATATATATATTATAAATATATATATTATATATATATATCATATGCATATATATTATATATTATATATATATATATTATATATTATACATATATATATATTATATATATATTATAGATATATATTATATTTATATATTATATGTATATATATATATAATATATATATATATATATATATATATATATATATATATATATATATTATATGTATATATATTATATATACATATATATTTATATACAGGACAAATATGAACAGGTACCTCGAAATTCTTCTTGCAATCAACACTTCTTCAGAAGGATGACGTTGATGTAATGAGGACGGGACAAAAGACGAGATTCACGAAACATAAATGAGGAGGCGGGGGAAATTCCTGAACAATTTATTCGTAAAATATTTCAAGAATAAAAAGATGATAATGTTCCGAGTGAGTATAAAAAAATATGCTACTCACACCAGCCAACTAACAGTAATGACCTAATAAATTGCTCTTTTTGTTTACACAGGCCTGGTTTGTGTATTTTACTGCTTCGAGAAGCTTTAAATGATGGGCGGATCTAGTTCTGTGTAAAATAATGAAAAAATCGTACTTATATTCGTGAGCGTAGCCTGGTTTGTCCAATTGGTGCTGAGTGATTGCCGAATCATGCACAGACTGGGTCGTTCTGGAAGAAAGACTGAAATTATCTGACCCTGTATTAGCAGGAATGTGTTGGCCGATACCGGTCTCCAGTCTCGGATTGGTCTGTCTTTTGTATTCAGCATCGCATTGACATTTACATTTATATACGAAGAAACAATTTTGGAAATAGAACAGACCATCCTTGACAAAAGAAGGGAACACTGAACGGGTCACAAAAACAACACGCAATTTTACAGTCGTAAAATTTGATGTAATACACACTGACACTTGATTATTTCCTATCTAACCACGGTAGCTTTACATTTACTATTTACGTTTCGTGAAATCTCGTCTTTCGTCTCGTCCACATTACCCCAACATTACCCTTCTGAAGAAGTGTTGGTTGCAAGAATTCTAAAAGACAATGTCTAGGTACCTTTTTAAGTCAATATGTATATATATATATCAACAGTATATCCAAAGTTTGCTAGATGTAAATAGTATATATATATATATATATATATATATATATATATATATATATATATATATATACTGTTTACATTATAATTAAGGCAATAAATAGACTACATTGCTGGGTATTGCTGTAGTATGAATAACACAATAATTGTCCTCATGTTAATTGTTATCACAACGCTTCGGCTGTTGTGCACTCCGGCCTTCATCGAGTGCTTGTTGATCGGGGTAACCTTCAAGGTATTTAAAACTGAACCCTATAGGTGGACGGGACGAACAGACAGATATTAGCCGAGAGACAGCAAAACCAAAGTTCGCCAATGTTCGGCTTGTCGACCTCTCTGCATTCAGACATTGAGGAACTCGGACGAGGTAGACAACTACCCGGCCCCGTGTATACGGGGCCCACGGGCAATTTTTGCCCCAGCCTACGGCCTCGGAATCGCCTTTTTAAAATAACTGGCCTTGTGCCATATCCCACTTTGTGGAGAGGCCTTGGATAAATACCGAGAAAGATATTAGCTCGAGATTTGAACTCAGATTGTCAATGTCCATTACACTACCTGTGCATATGATCCAGTACGAAGCGAAATGTAAAAATTTTAAAAGGGAAAAAATCTTGTATCACGCCGAACATGGTACCAGTTGAACGAAAGAAGTTCGAATTTGACTGCTGACGTATAATCACGTATAGGTGAACAAGATTTCTTACCCCGCCCCACAAAATGTTTTCAAGAGTGCTCACACATGCAAATAAAACACGTTTTAAATCTATTCCTCACCCTGTTTCATCTTACACAAAACGTTAATGTTGTACGCACACGTGTTGCGCCATGAACACAGTTTTTCTCTCTCTCTCTCTTTCTCTCTCTTATTAGCATAAAACCATGCACACATACATTATTGCACACTTGCGCCTTCGTAGATCACTCACACGATCGTTTGATATGATAGAGACTCATGTTGACATCAGTTTTGTTCTCTATTCTCAGTAGCAAGATTAGGCACTTCGACGTGGTGTAAAAGCTTATCTCGTTAAATCAATTTACGACTAAATAGTGAGTTCGATTCTCATTAGGTGCACCATTCTTCCAGCCTTGTGCCACATGTATGCTACGATTAGTTAGAAAATAACAATCGATAACCCCACGCAATCATTTGATATGATAGAGACATACTTGACATGAGTTCTTTTTTTTTTTTAGTTCAGAAAAAAAATTGAGCACTTCGACATGGGGTAATTGTTAGCAAGCTTGTCTCGCTAGATCAATTACGACTGAATAGTGAGTTCGACCCTCATTGGGCGCCCCATACTTTCGGCCGTGTGCCACATCTAAGCTACGAACATGTTTGTTTCATTTTATCTTAACGCAGTACGATTCAGCTCATAACGTGTAGACTGTTTCAAACACTAGCCTGTGTTGAAATTCGGCCTTCGTCAAACCAAAACAAAGGAGGACGCTAAGTAAACGAATGGATTTACGATTCTGAGGTGAAGGGATAATACTCCTTGTGGAGACATATGGAGGAACCCATTGGTGAAAAATATCCATATATTAATGAGTTTAGAATGATTCTTTCGTACAAACTATCTATATTTTAAGACTTATAAAATATTTTTAGAGCTGATTACAGGAATACGCCATGAACTCATTGAAAGGGTACGGAGGTCGAGGAGGGCTACATTTCTCAATTTTCTACCTGTTTGGTTTTTGTTTCGTGAGTTTACTCGTGCCGTCAAGGAAAACGAGATAGAAATATAGTGATTTACTAAATATAGCTTAGATGTGGCACAAGGCCGAAAGTAGGGAGCACCCAGTGAGGTGCTAACTCACTACTCAGTCGTAATTGGTCTAGCGATACAAGCTTGGTAATGATTACATCACGTCGAAATTCCCGGGTGATAGAAATACAGGTATTTTTTTTATAAATTGCATTGTATTTATGAACTATTTAAAAAATTGTGAGCCTTTTCTCGTTAAAGTTATTTTATATTAATGAAAATCGAACGTAATTCAGAAAACCATCTATAGACCATTGCATAATTATGATTTCCAATTAGCCAGAAGAGTCGATTAGAGGAAACTCTAATTTTACTCTTATAGTGTACCCTTCTTATGACTATGGTTACCTGTATTTGGGTGAACGCTCTGTTTATTTTTTTAAAAGGTATGTGTTTCGTTTACCGACTTGCATACTCGAGAAAATAAAGAAAATGTATCCTTCGGCAGGATTCGAAACTGTGTCCAACTTTAAAGGAGGAACTACGTCTGATTCACACACGCAATATTTCCTTTTTGATTTTCTTTCATTTCATTCATCTGAAATCATTTTGAAAAATAATGCCGAAGAAAAAAAAAAAGCTGTCATCAGAGCTGTTCTGATGTGAAGACGCTTTGCAAATCAGTGTGAGCTCTCATCTACAGTATGGCTACTCAGGCTCATTTGTCCTTCTTCAACACCCACAGAACTAACCTGGGGGTTATACTGCAACTATGTAAAACACTGTGAGGAATAAAACAACAATTGCTGTATTTAAATAAAGGGTGTTTCATTAAGACGGATCAAAGTCAGTAGTAAATAAATCAGTGTTACTGGTAAAAATCTATTTATTTCTCTATTGAATCATGTTATTTAAGTCATGGCAATTATGTGTGAAAAATGATGTCTGCCAAATCTGAAAGAAAAAGAAAAAAATCATTAGACGCTTAAACTTAATTCACATTTAAAATCAGTCCAAGTTATTGGAACACCCTTTACTTTAAAACGATTTCTTAGCGATTATAAAGGTCATTTTAACTTAGTTTGTCACAAGACCAAAAGTGTCGGGTACCCATTGAGGGTCGAACTCGCTCCTCACTCGTAATGATGGCCCTACGTTGAGGCCATTGACATCGTAGCACATATCGTCGACAGCCAGCAGGTAACTCTTCGCCGTCGTACAGAAAATCAAATTGCTGGACAGCTGCTCACAAACAATATTTATGCCTAGACCTATATATAAGTTGTTTTCTAACTTGTTTCAAGCTCCAATGTGAAAGAGCTCTTAAAATAATAAAAAAATAAAAAAAATAAAAATAAACTAATAATGAATAAAATAATAATAATAATAATAACGAATGAATAAATTATTTTTAATAGAATTTATCTATTCATTATTATTATTATTTTATTCATAATATTCATTTTATTCATAAAATAATAATAATAATAATAATAATAATAATAATAATAATAATAATAATAATAATGAATAAATAAATTAATTCTAATAAAATTAATTTATTTATTCATTATTATTATTATTTTATTCATCATTATTTTATTTATATTTTTAGAAAGTAGAATTTCATATGTTGATATTATTTTAATTCTAAAGTTCACTCAATACAAGGTACGGGGGACACTTAATACAATTACTGTTGAGATAGGATAAATGTGGCGTAATACGAGTTAAAAAGGAGATGACAAGAAGTGGAGATTATGAGGATAAGGAGGATAGATAAAGACTGGCCCCTGAATTGAAGGGTTTAAGATTGTAATGTCCAGAGAAGCATCCAGGCGGGAGTTTATTCTACAAAGCAACAGTTCTTTGCCGGGAGGAGATTTCTGACTAAAACTATCTCCTTACATTTGGAATACGGAGGAAATGAGGGTGTTTCGACTCCGTGGAAGCGTCATGGCGTATCCTAGTTGTAAAGTCATTGCGCCCTCGGAATAGAACAATTTCATTACGGTGACACATCTGTCGGGGAAGGACAGAGTGTCCCGGCTGGCAGAAAATTGCAGGTTTACGTAGTAAGGTTATTCAGGAGAAGATTATTTACGTCATCTAAACAGAACAAGTAATTAAGAAAACAATTGGCGTTTTTATTTCAATTAAGTACATTATTTAGCCAAATTCTGCTAAAATATTTATTCATATTGTTAGTCTTGGCCGCCATCTTAATTAGGACATTTCCGAAAAATAAGTTGCAAATAATAGAAAGAAAAAAAAACAAAACCGGATATTCATCTTGACCTGAATGCAAGCGTCCTGGTTCATTTTTTTAAAGTCAGTTGTGTCTAATTAGTCTGACGATTTGTGAAGCCTCACCAACCAAACGGCTTTACCGCTAAGTGTAGACGTCACTTCTCCTGTCGACCTCCTGGAGGTTGTAATTGTCTTGTAAAGCGCGATCAAGAGCGAAACTGTCCACCCCTCTACATATTTTGAAATTAGTTGTCCGTCTATCTGGCCGAGTTGAGACAAGACTCGCACGTAGGCACAGTGTAGTAATGTCGATTGGGAGGATTCGTCCCTTGTCTCTGGAGTTGTTTGGTCGGGGATCGGGTAATGAACTGTTATAATCTAGTAGTTATTCGGTTAAGTACAATGCTGACTTGGTCAGCAACTAAATAGGCAATGTATGTGACTTAAAGATGAGAATATAAGTAGGTGCAAGATGCTCTCCATTCTACACACGAAAATTTTAGATGGAGTTGAAAAACAGATCAGCGTTTTCAATCGATGTCGTTTACAAGTCTTAGGGAAATGAATCCTCACATGAATTTACGGAAACGAACAGCAGTTAGAGTATACACCCATGAAACTATACAACATTAATTGCAAAAACGATTACAAATATTGAAAGCTATAATTATAAAAGAAAAAGAAATCAACCTAGTGTGTACATAATTAGTTACGCTGCGATTGTAGACTCATGTCTTATTATGTTAGGGGTAGTAACATTTTTATCTTGTTACACATAGCAGCTGAGTAACTGTCTGGGAAAATAGTGCTTAGCGCGAAAGTGCGTCCGAAGCAAAAAGGTTTCATTTAATTTCTTCGCACGGAAAAGAAAAATGCACCAATTCATTGACGCTTGCCAAACGTTCACAGAGACAAAATTTTGATGGTGGGTAATGCGTTTCAACATTGCCGCTGTGGGGAAAAATGATGTGGGTTGCCTATGCCGCGGTTGTATTTTTACGAGTGCACTATGGAGCCTCCTGTCCGATTCAAAGGAATCCTTTATTAAGAAATTCGATAAAATATACAAACTTACAACAAAACGCTACATTGAGCAACTGGCACCACTGAATGACGAGCACGCGTGCATCTAACCGGACTTCCACTTAAGCCAGAACATAATGCACGCCTCCAGTCGCAAGCGGGCTATTTTAAGAATCGAATGGCATAGGGTTTAGTACTGAGAGCAGGTTTTGGCTTCATGCAATAGATGAAAACTTGCGTGTGCAATGTATGCGTAGGAAGCGGCATCTTTTCGAGTGTATATACCTACGACAAACCAGTCCGACTCCTGGCATCATTGGATCGGGTACCATAAATTACAACTTAATTTTGGTGTTTTGGGACGCTGGAAAACTCCATCTACATATAGAATATTGACAACAGAACGGATTGAACATTCCTGCAACAGAAATCGATGCGTTCTTCCTGAAGAATGATGGCCACTCATATGATAATCGCACATCGAATATGGTTGGTTGATTTTGTTTAGCGGCATATCAACCTCTACGGGTTATTTAATAGCGAAATATATTTTATGCTTTCAACTATAGATATTTTGTACGTCATTTTATACTTTCAGGGTAAAGTTTGTTTTGTTTTTTTTTTGTTTTGTTTTTTTAGATATATAGTTTGTAGATGATAAAATGTATTGTTGGTAATTTTACTATAAAAATGTATATTTATAGTGTTGCATTGATTATTATTTTGCTATAAAGATGTATTGTTGCTCATTTTATTATAAAAATGTACTGTTGATTTTTGTTTGTGGGGGTCACTATTTGCCTATAGCTGGGACCCTAATAGGTGCTACCACCCCAGCTCAGAGTAGAAATGGGAGCAACAGCAATTAAGAGGCGGTTCTAGCATTGAATATGTACGAGACATGATGGGATGACGCCTAACTCGTTCGGTTTGTCCACCTATATCTCTTGCTGTTTTACGTTAGCCCTTTGAGCCCTGACCACCGCTTTACCGGTGCTAGAGAAAAATGACGTAATGTCCAGACACCGGTTGAACAGTGGTAGAGAAAAATGACAATGCCCAGCCACCG
This sequence comes from Acanthosepion esculentum, assembly GCA_964036315.1. Lineage (NCBI taxonomy): Eukaryota > Metazoa > Mollusca > Cephalopoda > Sepiida > Sepiidae > Acanthosepion > Acanthosepion esculentum. Next base: position 100,351,526 of record OZ038492.1, on the reverse strand, counting down.
TTGAACGGTGGGTAAACACTTGCGTCGTGTTTTGCTATTGGTTGTCTTATTTTGAAGAGCCAATCAGAAAAGCCGTAATATTCTGATGTCATCGAACGTTATACCAACATGTCCGCGCTTTTTCATTGCGTTTTGTGCATGTGTTTTGGATTTTAAAAAAAGATCGTTTTTACCATGAAGCATGAAGTGTCTGAACCTGGACCGTCAGGGAAGCAATCAGGAAGTTATATTTTTGTAACTATTTTTACATCTACCATGAAACATTACATACCAATTATTTGCGAATTTTGACTCAGGAGCTCAGGTAGATAGGTTAAAATGTTTCAGGAATGCAGATTGATATTCGCCTTCTGGAGGATCGTATACGTCTGACAGTAGCGGCTTGTGTTAATGCCGAAGAAGCATAAACGGTGTATTAATATGGGATTTGAATACATATTTTGGAACCTGTACACATACTGATTTATATATCTGATTATTTAGCGCGATCCAGCCGTATTACCTGGGCATTTAATCTTCAGTAACTTGAGACATTCATAGTGTTAGAATTTTATATTCCGTTAGTATATAAATTATAGTTAGTCCAGATACAAGTACTGCTAGTATATGCTATGTATATCCTCTACAGCCAATCGTCTGTGTTTACTGTTGCTATAGTGGCATGAACTCACTAAACCAGCTTGTGTCAACAGAGTGCATTATAAATAAAGATCCGCAACAAATTACGCAACACTTATTTCGATTAATTGCGTTACTTAGAACGATTACATCGCTACTTATATCAATGTAAAAAGTCTGAGTTGTCAATAATATAAGTGACAAATTGCTATAAAAAAGGTAGTTGATTATTTAAGGTTAATTTGTTTAAATAATGCATTAGCCATTGTTTGTCTTATTTGAGTCTGATTAACTGCGTTACTTAGAACGATTACTTCGCTACTTATGCAAATGTATTATAAAAGCAGTCTTATTTGGCAATAATATATGTGGTACTTCCACGTGGTGTAATGGTTAGTAAGCTTGCCTCGCTCGATCACTTATGACGGAATAGTGAGTTCGATCCTCAGTAGAGGCTCCATACTTTCGGTCTTGTGCCGCATCTAAGCTATGTTTAAGAAATCACCATCTAAATGACGGATGGCTATAAAAAGGCACTTATTTATGACTAATTTGTTTAGATAATGCACTATTATTTTCGGGACGTGACAATAATTGTAAGTAAAATGATGCACTAAATTAAGTAATGAAGTAATCATTTTACGTTTTCTGAAGATCGGTGCCATAAAGATTCAGAATCAGAAAAGCTCATTGAAATAGCGGTTGGAGCTTACTAATCAGGTTACTTTTGTCAGTTACAGCTTTAGAAATATATTAATACAGGCAAACATGTATCTGTTCGTTTGTCTAACAAAACGGTAACAGGTGTTCTGAATAAAAAGGTGTTAGAAAAAAAATTAGATTCACAAAGTGCGAAAATACTTTCAAGCTTAATACTAGTCACACAAAAAGTGGGTAGATATTAATTTGCAGCAACCGTCCAACTTATTCCGCTGTTGACCACAATCTTAACAACATATAATAAGATATGCAGTTAACACAGTGTTGACAGCAGACACAGAAAGGAAGCTACACGAACTCCTACGGGAGGTAATGAAGGACAATGAGAAGAAAGGACAAGAAGACAGAATGTATGGGTGTTAGCACAAGAGACAGCCGAACATGCAAATTACAAATTGGGGACACCAAAATCAAACAAGTAGAATAATTTAAGCATCTTGGAAGTGTTTTAACAGATGATGAAAAGTGCGACATTGATATCTGAAGGTGCGCTTGTATATTGAAAGAGGCCTTCCAAAAACTAAGCAAAGTATTAAGAAACAGGAAAACTTTTTTAGAAACTGTTATATAGGAATAAAGTGTCGCCGCCGACACTTGAGTTTGAACATAGATCGCTAATGAGCAAACACAGGCGATCCCATTATTGAATTAAGTAGATCAATTGATCATAGAGGAACTGCATGTATAGGAAGCCGCGTGACGTCTGGATTGATCGCTATTTCTAGTCTATCTTCTATTACTATTCGGATCTTCATTTCTAGTCTATCCTCTTTTACTATACGGACCGCTAATCTCTACTCTATTCACTATACATTTTCTCTATTCAGATCACTATACGGATTACTATTCGAGCAAGTATTATCGAGCAAGTACTGTTAGTACGAGTGTTATTCGAAGGCGTCTGACACCAGTATTGTTCAACGGCGTACTATAGTTGTATCTGCGATTACAAAGTCTCTACTACAACGAGCATTACGAAAATGACAACGAGTATTCAGTGGCATCACAAAAGAAACAGAGTAAAGAGTATTGAACGCTTACATAATAGCAGTCCTTCTATCGTAGTGAATGCTGAACAATCTTCTCAGAGATGAAGAAGAGACTTGAAGCAATAGAAAGGAATAAACATCAACTGCAAGAAGACAGAATGCATGGTTGTCAGTAAAAGGGACAACCCAACATGCAAATTACAAATTGGACACACCAAAATCAAGCAAGTAGAACAATTTAAATATCTGAGAAGTGTTTTGACAGAGGACAGAATGTACGACACCGAAAGTGCAATGGCATAGGAAAATTAGCTCTCTAAAAGCGAAGCAATGTACAGGTGATCCGAAAGTATTGTCATCCCTACATAATATAATTTTCTATTTCAACGCTCTGTGGGGTATTATCAAGGAGAGAGTTTCACATGAACGATACCAGAATACACATCAGTTGAAGGACGTCGTTCGGAGAGCCTTTGCAACAATCAACAAAGCACATCTTCGTAAAATATCACACAGGACATGGCACAGCATCATTTTTTGTGCCACGAAAATGTTGCTGTTCATACAGACCTACACGACGTGTGACAGCATCAATGAAAGGGAATAAACTGAAGCCAGTACAGGTGTTTTGTATGACTGTATTAACTGTTATTCTATTGTTCTCATTATTTTTTGGTAGGGGTGACAAGACTTTCGGACTTTGTATTAAGAAACAGGAAAATTTCATTATAAACAAAGAAAAGAGGACTGAACGTGTAATGTCGGTCTTTCTATACGACAGTGAATGAATAAACATTTATCACAGATGAAGAGATTTTAAGCAACAGAAATGTGGTTCTACAGAAGGATGCTGAGAATACTATGGACTTAACGCGTGAGCAACGACTAAGTTTTAAAGAAAATGAAAACAAAAAGGTCAGTTATACTTAACATCAAAACGAGACAGCTGAAATTTCTAGGGCATACGAGGAAAGAGGGGTTGGAAAATGTCGCATTCACAGAGGACAGAGGAAAGCAGCTGCCTAACGAGCTTGTGTAAATAACAGATAGAACAGGGTTTAAGGGAGATAGCAAAAAGACAAAATTTACTAAGAGACAGAAAGTTGTGGGGAGCCATGGTCGCCAACGTCCTAAAGGAACACGGCACATAGAAGGAGATTCCTGCTTTTGTCAAAAACAAAAGAGTGCTGCTCAATTTCCTCACTGATGAAGCAAGAAAGATGTGGTTCTACAGAAAGATGCTGAGAATGCTAGAGATGAAACATTAAGAAAACGGTACCCAAAAGGACACGTATACTTAGAATCAGAAAAAGTAAAAACTTCTGAAACATAACGTGGAAAGAGGGTTTAGCGAATTTGATACTCATAAGAAAATGAAGGCAAGATAGGTAGATAAAAAAATGAGTAAACTATCTTGTATAAAATGGATTGCAGAACATAGACTTGGGGGGGAGTACGGGGAACAATCATTATTTAGAACTACAAAGTATAGGAAGTTGTGGAGAGCCATAATCACTCACGTCCTGAATGGTGACGGCACATAAGATATATTACTGCATGCTTGCCATTTAATAGATTCTATATGTTTACACGAGCTCAGACACAGGAGATGTCATATCTACATGGAGGTGCCGAAAAGTTCTCAGACCCACCAACTTCCCGAAATCTGACTAAACATCAATATTTTGAAATGGGGGGGTGCAGTTGTGAACTTGCTGCACCTCCTCATAATCGACCCATTTTCTTTAAAGCTTTTATCAAAATATGTATGAGCCGACATGATAACTGTGGTTGTGTGATATATAAACCAATTTCTTACCTACAACGCTTTGCCCCTATTACCAACGATAAAAAGAAATCCGTTGGGAATTGTTGTCGTTTAACTCATACATCAAGAGTGATCTCCCCTTGTTTCGTTACTCTCCTCTTTGAGAGAAAAATTTCTGTTTACTGAAACTATAAAAGGTCACTACAGGCGAACCTTGTATTCTCAGTTGAATAAAGCTTTCTTAAAGCCTACACCTGCGTACTTTTGTCATTACACTATCTTCTCATATTGAGGACAAAAAATAAATAAATAGTAAATAAAATTTTAGATTTTACAAGTGTAGAGTTAAAATAGATTTTAGACGGAACCGGAAACCCAATCGTAAACAGGACACAAGGGATAAACCTCTGCTTTCGTTCAAAAGATCAGGGAGGAGTGTCAACCGAACAATCGGTGAACCTATCTGTTATATATAATCAAAGGTGATCTCCCCTTGTTTTGTTACTCTCCTCTTTAAGAGAATAATTTCTGTTTACTGAAACTATAAAAGGTCACTATACGCGAACCTTATATTCTCAGTTGAATAAGGCTTTCTTAAAGCCTACACCTGCATACTTTTGTCATTACACTATCTACTCGTATTTAACATGTATGAGCCGACATGATAACTGTGTTTGTGTGATATATAAACCAATTTCTTACTTAGAACGCTTTGCCCCTATTACCAACGGTAAAAAGAAATCCGTTGGGAATTGTTGTCGTTTAACTACTAATGTTTTTGAAAGTACATCTACAAATCCATGCAAGCCGTATCATCAGCACTTATACAGAGAGCGTGCGTACGTATCAGCGTGACTCCATGTGTCAGTCATTAAAACTTAATGTCACTAAAATAACATCTGTTTCTTTAATCGACTTGGCATGGCAAATTTTCGGTATACACGCACTGTTTAACAATTTTACAACCTCGAATATCCCCTCGGTCATATTTGTCACAGATGTTTGACATATCACCAGACGTGAAAACCCAGAAAGAACAAATCTATTCATGACTTCCCTCGTTTAAGAACTTAAAGCTACTCTTAATTTACGAACTTCTACCGGGATAATAAATGAATGACAAGAAATATCCGAAGATGGAATATACAAAAAAAAAAAAAAAAAATTCTATAATGTTATATACAGTGTAACCCGGATATAAGAGAGTTGTCGGGACCGGAGAAGTATCTTATATCCGGGTTTCTCTTATATCCGGGTTTGGTCTATTTTGTTTTATTAACACAGGCTCTAAATTGGGACCAGAAAAATCTCTCTTATATCCGGGTCTCTTATATCCGGGTTACACTGTATTTGAAAAATCCTTAAAATTTTTTGCGTTGGTTGCTTTTCTTGTATCATGAGAAAATGGCATGAATAAATTTTGAACCTTTTAACATTTAACGAATAAAACCTTTCATGTTTATCTGGTGGGGCTGAAAAGTTCTCAGCCTGACCAAACGAACAAGCAATCATTTTTTTAATTTTTTTTTTTATTGTCTTAGTCTGGCTATTTTCCTACACTTCTCTAATAGATTTGAATAGAATTCAATTCTTCCCTTTCTCTTTCTTTTTACTGCCCACTCTGATATCTTTGTATTTTTCTTTCACTTTTCATTCTCTCTCTGCTATCCCTCTCTCACAAATTACTAATACACACACCTGACCTAAAAAGTGAAAATATTGTCAGTCCAATATTACAAATAATTATATATATATATATATATATATATATATATATATATATATATATATAATAAATTAACTGATTTAAAATATGGTTTCTTCGCTACACAGGAATTACCATGTTTCAAAAACCGAAGCTAAAAACTTCAAATTTAATTATATAATTAAATTAAAAGCATTAGTTCTGTTTCATCTTCAAGGGAATTTTGGAATAACTTATTTTTAAATTTACTGAGTCTTAAACGCACATATAAATTCATAATTTACTGTTTCCAAGGATACAGAGAAATCCAATCATTAAGACAGGGGCGGTAGCGTGTTCATTTTTATTAACTAGTGTTGTATCAATTATGAGTTACGTTCGAAAAAGAGGTTAAGTTTATTTATAATATTTATGCTATGTAAATTTACATTGAGTACTGTTTTGTAAAAATAAAAATATCAATAAGAATACCGGATTATATATCTTACTGTTCTTTCTTTTTATTATAATATATATATATATATATATATATATATATATATATATATATATATATATATATATATATATATATATTGGACAATTTTTGTCTTTATTTTCGCCCGAAATTAAACCAAACATACAGACATTAGAACAGACATAATAGACATTGTCTGTTATATTTAACAATATATGTTTAAATAATGATTTGCTGCCCCAATAAACTATACATACATATATACATATATATATATATATATGTGTGTGTGTGTGTGTGTGTGTGTGTGTGTGTGTGTGTGTGTGTGTGTGTGTGTGTGTGTGTGTTTCTTTACATGTTTACAGTTTGATTTTAGAAACTTATTTCCGTGCTGACTTTTTGCTCTTTTCTTGAAGCATTATCGAAAAATTAAAAAACATCAAAGGAAAAGTTGTTACTTTGGCAGCCATGCTGCTTCAAAACGTTATCAATGTGGATTTGAACAGGTAATGTTTTTTTTTTAAATAATAAATAAAAAATCAATAAAATTTATACACGAAATCTGCTAAAAAAAAAAAAAAAGAAAAAAACCTGGTTAGTTGATAGAAAAATAAAAGGAAAGAAAGTTATGGTGAGAGGGAAAGACGCGATTTTTCAAAGAATATATTTACTATAATATCGTTTGAAGTAATAAAACTGTCGGGTTAAAAATAAATCCATTCATTCTTTATAAATTGCTTTGTTTACGTTTTGGATACGAAACTGAAAACATATGGGAACTTGAGAGAAGTATTCTGAACGAAGAAATGCTTTCCTTAAAAAGGGAAAATAGAGTCAGGCTGAACTGTGACGCTTTCTGTGGCCGAGCGGTAAAACAGCCCGGATCAAAGGGTGGTTTCTACTAGAAAGGGTGGGGCGCAGGTTTGATTCCCGCTGAAGAGCATATTTTCTGTATTAGCATGTTTCGATAAACGTAATGCACATTGTTTAAAACTGTTCAAATATCAATATCCACTACAATAATGTTTGAAGTATATATATATATATATATATATATATATATATATATATATATATATATATATATATATATATATATATATATATATATATTCAGTTGTAGGGATATGAGGTTGTCGCAAAAGCGAGAAACCCAAGGTTACAAACTCATATCCATACAAGTGAATATGTTAGCTCTATCACAGATATTAAGCACTTTCCAATAATTACCGCGCACCTTCGACAGAATTGAGTCACTCTCTGTCACTGTGTGTTTATCTGAATCTAAAAATAAACACGCTAAAATTCACCCTCATCCCGTACCGTACGCTGACGGCTTAGTGGGAGAAGTTCAGACTGACGCAAATTCAGTCGGGTTTCGATCCTAGCTAGAGGCAACCGGACGTCTAGCCACACTGATGAGCTGCGAAACAGTCTTTCTGTGGATGACAAATATATATATATAATTATGATAATATACGCCGTAAGGTTTCTGTTAAATAACAGGTGATTTTTAATTTGAAAAGACTTACTTGAATTGATATCAGCAACAGACGTACCCGTCTATCACTGATCATCTCATTCGATGTATATTGTATACAGATATAGATTATACAAATTCCATGTCAGATTTTTTTTATGAAGAATTATTATTGGAAGCCATGTTATTCGGACTAGCACTGCTATCTCAAAGTTTCAACCATTATATCCCCTGCCTCATCTTCAGGTAATTATGATCATACTCTGCAACGTTCTCCGAATTTTTAATCGAACCCTTCATTGAATCCACGATTGGGGTGGGGGAACGGACTGTTCTCATTTTGCTTTCCATACTTATAGAATATTTCATATCAGTTAATACTCACATTTATGTCACTTATCCAAGCGATACATTGGTAATGATTGTAATAACAAAAGTATGCAGGTGTAGGCTTTAAGAAAACTTTATTGAACTGAGAATATAAGGTTCGCGTATAGTGACCTTTTATAGTCCCAGTAAACAGAAATAGCTCTCTCAAAGAGGAGAGTAACAAAACAAGGGGACACCACTCTTGATTATATATAACAGATAGGTTCACCGATTGTTCGGTTCACACTCCTCCCTGATCTTTTGAACGAAAGCAGACGTTTATCCCTTGTGTCCTGTTTACGATTGGGTTTCCGGTTCGGTCTAAAGTTTATTTCAACTCTACACTTGTAAAATCTATAATTTTCTTTACTATTTATTTTTTTGTCCTTAATATGAGTAGATAGTGTAATGACAAAAGTATGCAGGTGTAGGCTTTAAGAAAGCTTTATTCAACTGAGAATACAAGGTTCGCCTATAGTGACCTTTTATAGTCCCAGTAAACAGAAATTATTCTCTCAAAGAGGAGAGTAACAAAACAAGGGGAGATCACTCTTGATTATTCATAACAATGACATTAGCAGTTTCCTTATAAGGTAACATTCAGCATTCAGTGACCAAGCAGCCAGTGCTGCTGTCGGTTGACATTTTTTTTAAATTTCTCTTGAAACAATTTTTCAGGAAAATACGTTTCTCAAGTTCTGTAGCTGTTATCGCCCTTTCCAGTATTGACGGAAAAGGGTTATGAAAGAACCTTCCTACCTAACCTTTTGTTTGAAGTAGTGTGAAACATATTGGGTGTATCATTATTGTCTCTTCGCATCACATGTGGTACCCATCTTAATTGTTGCCGTTGTTTCTGCTTTTTGTTTATGATTCTGTAGCGCCAGTCAGCAATGTTTGAAGAACAATGTCTTCACCAAGGTCCACAGGCTTCACTCGCTCAAAACCATTTTTTTTTACCATTGATCTTAGAAAACGGTTAGCCTAGTGGATTAAGCTATGGTTAAACCTACAGGTTGTGTGGGAGAAAGACCTACCACATAATGCAAAGACATTAGCTAGATGAAGGCACTATTGCCACTAACGCCGTACCTTTATGTGGGAGATATTTTTGCCGAAACCTGTATATAGCAGTTGTGAGTTCAATCCCTGGTTTGGTGATGCTGAACACAGAATATATTATTTTTCAGTAAAAGAAAAAATATATATAAAAAGTTGACTATGCTAAGTATTAATTGCTATGAAATATTTCCTACGCATAGAGAGTGAGATGAATATTACAGAATACGACGACGTATACCTGAAGAAGGCCGGAGAACACAACGACCGAAAGAAAAGAAAACCTAGCCTTTTTTAAAGACGCTATTCTACAAATGTATCCAATATTAGCAAATACAACTTTTCTATGTTTAACTGAGGCAGTAACTAAAATAGTTGAGCTTCAATGAAAGAAATTCCGATGATCTACATTTGATGCGTGAAATATAAATTTCAAATTGAATCCTATTCGTATGCCATACCTGCGAGCACAATTGCCTATCTAAACCGAGTACGCAAAGTTTCTTTCAGTAATGGCTATTCCGCCCGACCGCGGCTACGTTTGTCAGCAGCTGCCGTCTCAAGATGTTCATGGCTGTTTTCTATGCCCTCTTGAAACCGGTTTTTCCACTATCACATCGCATACGCTCAAATAAACGCTTATATATTCACCCAGTTCCGGCCATTATCATACAAACTATTTATGTGAGCTATGTCGTAATGACGATGTTTTACTTTGTATCGCAAGACTGACAGGGCTGGTTGACGTACAGAGTAAAAGAATATAGTCAAGCACAGTGGTCAGTCGAAGAAGAGTGAAAAAAAAATACTAATGTGTAAGAAATACCATATACGAAGACTTAAGGGAAGTGGAATTACCAAACAGAAATTAGGCAAACTGCCAGTTTATAAATTCATATATAAATTTTACTCTTGGCTGAAAGTTGATGATCTCAGTTCGCCCGATAAATGTTTTGTAGCTTGAGGCATTGAAACAACGGTGATGAGGCTTGACTGTAATTCCGCTAAGGAAGACTTTATAAAACATGTTGCGACCACTAGAAATGTATACAGAGGACAAGCTAGGGGCGGGGGAAATTTACACAGGCTGCTTATATTATACTTAAACTGTGACATAAGGATATTAAAACAATTCGGTCTCTCCTACCCATTTTCATTCACCGAGAGTAGAAAAAGAAAAACTGAGAGATAGAGAAAGGAAAGAAAAAGAGAAAGAGAGAGGAGAAAAAGAAAGAGAGAGAGAAGAGAGACAAAAGAAAAAGAGAGGGAGAGAAGAAAAAGAGAGGGAGAGAAGAAAAAGAGAGGGAAAGAAAAGAAAAAGAGGAGAAAAAGAGAGCGAAAAAACAGAGAGAGAAGTAAAAAAACAAGTGAGAAAGAGAGAGAAGAAAACGAAAAAGAGTGAAGAGGGACACAAGAGAAAAAGAGAGAGAAGAAAAGAAAAAAGAAAAAGAGAGAAGAAAAGAAAAAAGAAGAAAAAGAGAGAGAAGAAGGAAATAAACAGAGATAGAAGTAAAAGAACAAGAGAGAAAGAGAGAGAAGAAAAAAAAGAGTAAAGAGGGACAGAAGAAAAAGAGAGAGAGATGAAAAAGAGAGAGAGAGATGAAAAAGAGAGAGAAGAAAAAGAGAAGAAAGAAAAAAGAGGGAAGAAACAGAGAAACAGAGTAAAAGAAAAAGAGAGAAAGAGAGAGAGAGAGAAAAAGAAAGAAGAAAAAGAGAGAGAAGGTAAAAAGCGAGAGAGAAGAAGAAAAAGGTAGTAGAAAAGAGAGAGTGAGAGGGAGAAAAAGAAGGTAGAGGGAACGGGGAAAAAGAGAAATAGAAGAAAAGAAAGAGAGACAGATACAGACAGAGAAAGACACACACAGACAGAGAAAAGGAGAGAGACACACACACAAACAAAGAGAAGGAGAGATAGACAAAAAGGAGAGACACAGAGACAGACTGAATCAACCATTTTCTCTCTCGGTGTCAGGTATAATTTGTGAATATAATTTACCCGATTTTTTATAAGCAACTTAGATTTTAGTCCAATATTGGTGCCCGGAAAATTCGGTAATTTTGACAAGGTTGGAAGATTCGGTAACTATGAAATAAAAGTCGATTGAATATTGATTTTATGACCGTTCTAGAGTTGGGATTTGAGGGCTAAGCCCCCTCCCCTATATTTTTGAAATAGGAATGAGGCTATATAGTTTTTGTTTCTTTAAAAAAGAAATAACTATCTAAAACTTAATTTACTTTTTTATTAAAATAATAATTTGAAAAGAAGATACATAACCTTAACTTAGATAAATCGATTTTATTTACTTGAAAACAATTGAGTTTTGTACTTAAATATATACTTATTTAAAAAAATATTTATTTTAAAATATTAAGGGGGGGGCTTAGCACTCTACCCCACCCCCATCCAGAAAGCACGGCCCTGTTATTGTTGTAATGGGTTTTTATCTCGACCCCCATAGTAATACGTTTTTAAAAATATTGGGGAAGGACGCCTAGCCCCCTAAGCCCCACTTCTGCAAGTACAGTCCTGGTATTATAGTGGGGTTTTCTCTGGACCGCACGATTTTCAGTTATTCAAAGATATAGGGGAAGACGGCTTAGCCCCCCAAATCCCCACTCCAGAATGGCCCTAAGTTCAATTTTCAATCCACTTTTATTTCATAGTTAACAAATTTTTCTACCTTGTCAAAATTAACAAATTTACCGTTACCAAATTTTCTGTTACCGAATTTTCATAAATTCATTAGGCTTATTTAATTTTTGCGCCAGAATTATTATTAGTCATATATTTTTATACTGATTTTAATGAATAAAAAGAAAGCGATTTCACTGAAACCAAACTATTTGATAAGATTTTTTAATAAAGTGTAACTGTTTAATATGAGTTACTTATGTCAGTAGACAAGTTGCTAAAAAGATTTAGTCACATTTGAGTAGAGTTGTGTATAAACTAGATGCCCAGAAAAAAAGAAGAAAAATGTATCGTGTGACTGTTTATTTGGACCATCACAATACCTACAAACATTAAAGATGTATTTGCAATATGGCATCAAGCAAAGCTTTTTACAATATATAAAAAAGATTTTCCGTTTTCTTATACTAACGCATTTTATTCTTTACTAAAACCTATTAAAGTCTTTTTAAAAACGAAGACGAAAAAACTCGATATTTCGTGTTATGTCGATATATTTTTCAAACTATCCTTTGTCAGGTACTTCGAAAAATGATAAAAAAATTAATAAAAAATAAAATGAAAAATCAAACGCAAAGTAAAAATTATTCACATTTACTTTAGTTTATGGGGGGAAAAACATATTTTACTACGCTGCTGACTATTTACAATATTGATTTCAATGAACTTAATATTTTCATATAGAAATCATATAGTTGCAAAATAATGCAAACATTTTCAAGTGAATATCTTGATAAATTTCGTAATTTAAGTTCAGCTTTTGCGTAGAAAAAATTACCTATTTTAATTTAAAATAAGCATAATTGTGAAAAACTGTCGCCATTAAAAATTTTGTTTATTAAAATATTTCTAATTTTATTATAAAAATTATTAGCAAAATGAAAATATTTATTTTCTGATTCCCCCCCTCCTGCACAAGCAGAAGTTTGACTTAGGTCACCTAAATGTTATGACTTAGGTCACCTAAATGTTTACTTAGGTTATCTAAATATTATGACTTAGGTTTCCTAAATGTGTACTTAGGTTATCTAAATATTATGACTCAGGTCACCTAAATGTTATGACTTAGGTCACCTAAATGTTTTCTTAGGTTATCTAAATATTATGACTTAGGTCACCTAAATGTCATGACTTAGGTCTCCTAAATGTGTACTTAGGTTATCTAAATATTATGACTCAGGTCACCTAAATGTTATGACTTAGGTCACCTAAATGTTTTCTTAGGTTATCTAAATATTATGACTTAGGTCGCCTAAATGTTATGACTTAAGTTGCTTAAATGTTATTGATGTAATGAATATGCATACACTTGTGTTCCCCCTCACAGGAATATGATTTGCTGGTGTCAGCCATAAATACAGCATGACGTGGAGGTACGAGAGAGTCTAAGTCTATGACGACGCCCATTGGACTACGCCATTGGCTATCCTATTGGTCTACGCCTATTGCCTACATCTATTGACCACGACTACGACGAGTACCAGTCGATTACTGCTACCTGCTAGATTGTACTACTCAGTTACAGTAGCCAAAACCACTTAGCTACTTCGATCAAATATATCCCGTTCCGGGACGTTTCAGTTATCCAAGCAGCATTTTGCATAAACTGAAGCAGCAAACCCCAACGAAGCATATACCGAGTTGATTTTAAATAAATAGAGGTTTAAATAAACTGCAGAGATTGGGGGCGAGAAGCAGGCGTCCATTTGAATTACGTTTAACAATTGCTTAAACTTAATTTTATTGTTAGAAATATTAAAAACACGGCAGTCTTTAACGTTCTTGCAGCAAAAAACGGTATTTCAAAAGAACGGATTTGTGGACGGGTTCACTGTGTTGTCCCGGTCACACTCTTTATTTCATCTCAAGGTGCTGGAGGCACTTTCTATCGGGTCCCGCAAACCTTCCCTGTGTAAACAGCGTGAGTGTTTGTTGGGACTTGCTGTTATTTGTCTCTAGCTCCTTGTGTTCATTTTTTTTCCTCCCCATTTCCTTTTCATTGCACATTTCTAGTGTTTTTAATTTAACTTAAATCTCCCGTTGGAAGTCTGAAGAGCGGGAGCGAAACCGGTTGCTTCGCTTTTAATATGTCTAGTAATATTAAGCTTCACACTTTTATTTCTGTGATTAAATTTTGTACCTACAAATATATATATATATATATATATATATATGCAAGTTTCATTAAAAACGACAGACAAGGTACTACGGTTAAGTTTTTTATTTAATTTTTCTTGTGTACGAACAAGAGTTTTCTTTGCTGGACAAAGGGTGTGTAAGAACTGTCCGAATGTTTTATTTTTCCGAGCGCTTTCGGCTATATCTTTAGCCATTATCAAGGATGATTTGATTTTTATGTTTAATTGAGTATGTGCATTATGTATATGTCTTAGTGTGTAGTAGTGGTGTTTTAATTTCCAAATACGGTTAGCACGTTGTGGCTTTGTTCGTAGTTAATATTGTTATGGGTAGGCTTTTTCTTTTTTATTATTAAGCCTCCATTATTTTTAACCTTTTTTTACAGGTGGAAGCAATTAATATATTTGTGTTTTCTACTAGTATATTTCTAATGGAGTCTGGTAAATGTTTGTGTGTGTTTAAATGGGTTCTAATGGAGCTGTGATCGGATAGGTGTAACGTAAGGCGTCTGGATAAGCATGTGGTTGTGTAACCGATGTCATTATTTATGAGTCCGGTTTCGTTAGGAACGCAGTTCCTCAAGGGGCATTTGAACTCGTAAATAATGTTCGTTCTTTGCAATTTTGACTTATCAGGCGTGTTGTTATTTTTGAGGATGAGGTTAGCTATTCTTAAATTTTTTATAATAGATAATTAATTTGATTCTTTTATTTGGGTCGATTGGGGTGGTGTATTTTTTTATAATATGTCTTAGTGAGCATTCATCTTGTTTGTAATTCTTAACCTTGTCTGTCGTTTTTAATGAAACTTGCATAAAAGAAGGATTGCTGCCTAAATATATATATATATATATATATATATATATATCAGTATTTGTATGATGTAGAATAAAAGTGCAAATAATGAAAAGAATGGAAAATCTCTTCAGACTACGTGTTTCGACTATTTATAATCGTATACCGCATTGTGTTACTAATTCTTTTACGATTATCCTTTTGAAAGTGTATTGATCTCACAATTCACTACGGTCAACCTCAGACCGGGGTTATATACAATATCACTGCAAAAAGATTTGTAGAACTAATAGTGAGAGAAAAAATCTATTCTGAGTGAGTTACTTTCAAATCCAGCAGACGTTAACGACTTGAATACGAGAAGAAATTTTTAAAAAAATCTTTCTGACCGCAGCATCTGATAAGGATCATTATTATTGTTCCCTCGTATTCCAACGCATTTTCCTCTCACACGGGTTTGTCTCTCATTCCGACCTGAAGATGCCTACTATAAAGAGGTGAAACGTCTAGTGTAAAAAAGATTTTCCATTCTGTCTCTTTATCTCTTTATATGCACACACGCATATGAATATAAAATAGCTCACGGTCAGAGTGCCGAGTTGGTTACATTCATTTACGGGCAAATACTCTTGGGAAAAACTATAAGACCCAGTCTACCGCATAAAAAATATCGCGGGAAAATCTTATGCCTAGTCAGTCATGAATCCAAAGAGACATGATCGCCTAAGCGTGTATCACGTATGGTATGTAACTCACACACACACACACACACACACACACACACACACACACACACACACACACACACACACACACACGCACACAAATATATATATACGCATATATATATATATATATATATATAGATAGATAGATAGATAGATAGATAGATAGATAAGTAGATAAATATATATATATAGAGAGAGATACGTGTGTGTGCGTGTGTTTTCCTTTTGTCTTCATAATGTCACAGATAATATGATAATAATAATAATAATAATAATAATAATTATAATATATTAATAATATTACAGATATATTGGAGTTATATTTGAAATTTTTAACAATTAAATATAGATCAAATATTGATCAGAATTCGATAGTATGATAAGATAAAGAACAAATAGGAAACGTATATCAATCTCTCTTTCTCTCTCTCTCCTTCTCTCTCTCTCTTTGTCTCTCTCTCTCTTTCTCTTCTCTTTCTCTTCTCTATTTTTTACCGATATTGCACATGATCCATTATTGTATATAATTAGGTTACAATAAAATTTATATTTTATATGAATATTACCTTATAAAAAAATTGAGATGTAGTAGAGTGAGGGACTGGTATCATAGACTCCGGGGTACGAGACCCTTACTCGGCCCTATATATATATATATATATATATATATATATATATATATATATATATATATAAAATTCGCAGGATTTTTCAAACAGTTTATGATGTCAATTTGTAGAAGGAAACTAATGGTATCTTAATTCCAATTGTACGAAAATCTTTGCTCTATTTAATGAAAATAAACATTGAGCGTTCTTTGTGAATCAATTTTAACATTTAATATTTGATATTTCAAATTCTATATTGTATTAATAGGACTCGCTTGGATTATTTTTTAACGAAGCTCCCTCAAAAGGGTTACTTTTGATTGCTTTGTGATTGTAGTTAGATCAGCATGCAATTTTAAAAAAAATTAAATTGGAGGAAAATAAGCAACATTTTTTACTATTTTTTATTTTTAATAAAAATCAAAATCAAATGTTAATTTTAACACCTCAAGAACAAAACTGCTCTCTTTTTAATCATCTGAGAGAACCCTTTTTACCTTCCATCAGCATGGCTGATGCTAACCACCAGAAGTCTGACTCATTGCTTTTTCTAGGACTAACGTTTTCAACTGATATGAAGTTGAAAGAGTATATTGAATCAATTGCTAAGTCTGCAACTAAGAAATTGGGTTCCTGTGTCATATACATATATATATATGACTTTGCATGAAAAAGCGTAGTGTTTTTAAAACTTTTATTAACCTTTAAAAAATGTTATTTTTTTTATTTCAGATCGGATGGTGAACTTAAAAAAACCCAAAAAAAACGGACCAACGTTTTAGAAATAAGGCTTTTTGCCGTCCATACATTTGCATTGTCGTAAAATCTCCGATACCTGTATTGATAAAATCATCATCGTAACGTTTTCTCTGCATGTGCCGTAAGTTTACAAGTTGTTGTAAGTAATGGTAAAATGAGGACGACAAAACAGTTTTGATTCTAGTCGGCGCATAATGGTGTTGCTTTCCTAAAATAGTCTTCGAAAAAGCGTGAAAGCATTTTTCCCTCTACGATGTCACATGGCCAGCAATCTATTTATTCGCCTATGTGATTATGTTCAATTACTCTGACGACAATACCTCCGAAAAAGATGGTGTCAGATAACGAAATTCGTAATTATTTCTGTACATTTTCAATACTCGCTCGCTCGCTCAATCAATCTATCTATCTATCTATCTATCTATCTATCTATCTATCTATCTATCTATCTATCTACAGGGTGCGATGGATAAATTGCCGTCTAAATTACGCAAAATTTAAAATAACACTGCCATATCATTTTAACAGATATATTTACCAAAATTACACAAAAATACCTTGAAATACTAAAGAGTAAATTTATTCAATATAATTGGCATTGGCTTCAACAACGGCCTCCAGACGACTTCGGAATCTCCTGCAACTCTTTTGGACGGTCTCCTTGTTTAAGTTAGTGAATACTGCCATAATCCTTGCTTTCAGTTCATCTTTGGCGTTACAAGAAGTTTTGTTGGTCTCTCGCTCAACTGCGCCCCACACATAATAATCAAGGGTGTTGCTGTCTGGGGAGTGAGGTGGTCAGATATAAGGGGTGATGTGGTCACAGAAATTGTCTGACAGCCATGACTGGGTTCTCCTGCTTGTGTGGCATGGTGCAGAGTTCTGGGTCTTCCATCAGCAACCCTCTTTACCCAGGGCAGTACTATCTCCCCAAGGCACTTGATGTAGGCCTCCGTGATGAATCTGAAGCCCTGTGGGAAGATAAATGGAGACATCCAACTCTTTCCGAATACACTGCACTGTCCTCAGATTGACATCCAAACACTCTGAAATGTTCGTATTGGAGTTTCCGAGGGAAAGCAGCTCAGCATGCCTTTTCCAAATTTTTGGGCAGAGTGAATTGAGTAATAGTGCTCTTTTTCTCACAGGTGGTGCCCAACAGACCCTACTATAATGTGCAGTCGACAAAATCAAAAACAAACATTGCACCCTGTATATATATATATATATATATATATATATATATATATATATATAATTTCACTGTTGATATTGCTTGTTGCAACTGTAAGCTCTATGACAATAGTTTCTTTTCCCGCACTTCTCTCTCGTTGAACTCTTCTTCGGCTTCCTGCTGTTTCTTGCGCGAAATAAAAAAATATAAAATGCCGACAATTTACGCATCCCACCCTATCTGTCTGTCTATCTATCTATCTATCTATCTATTCGCCTATGCAATTGGGCTCATATATATAGAACAGATAAAAGCTTGTTTGATAGGAAAGGTAACATCGTATCTCCGCGATGCCAAGTTGAGGTTGCCAACTATGTCAAGATACACAAAATGTAATTGGAAATGACATTGCTTTTTCTTTTATTTTCCACCTTCCAAATTCAAGGAGAGAAAAGCTCAATAAAGGACTACCCCCCCCCCCGCAACCACCAAAAAAATATGATCAGTAGACCCACAGAGTGGTTCGAAAGTCTTGTCACCCATACATAATATAATTACTTCAGATGGCGAACACGAGCTCCTCCAGTTTGAAAGAGAAATAGGAGTGACAAGACTCTGTAGTTGACTATTTCGAGCATTGATTTTCAAGGTAGTCTCTTCCTATTTGGAAGCCTGGAGTAATACAATCTTCCTCCTACATTAAGGTAAGCAATGTATATATGGTGATTTACTAACCATAGCTTAGCTGTGGCACAAGGCCGAAAGTATGAGGCACCCAGCGAGGAACAAACTCAGTATTACTCCATTGTAATTGATCTAGCGAGACAAGCTTGCTAACCATTACACCACTTCAAAGTACCCTAAGTAATATATATATATATATATATATATATATATATATATATATATATATATATATATATATATATATATATATATATATATATATATATATATATATATATATATGTCTGTAGCTGACATAATGCACATTTAGAGGTTTGTTTGTGCTCGGAAGATGAGGAAAGGGGAGATAATCACGTTCAAATCGATAGGCACATGTACAGATGTGCTAAGAGTCGTGCACATGAATGTGTTCTAGAGTGTTATGTCTCTGTTTTTATATGTGCACGTAATTCTAGATGCTTGTATTTACCGGCATGTGTGATTTCTATAAAGAGCATTACTACCATCATCTTTGAAATATTTAAAATGGTCAGAACAACCTGAACTCCCACATCAAAACACATGGATTTGATTGATCGATTCAAAAAGTTGATAAACCGTAAAAAAATTTACGGCTTATCAGCTTTTTGAAGATTTACTTAAAATACCGAAAATATTTCTAGATTACAAAAATCTTTTGGAGATAATAATGATTTACTGATACAATTCCTACTAATTAACCCATACCTGGGGAGAGAGGAGGTGGATTCATATGAAATAAGAATTTATAATGGGGATATATAGTGGGGGATCAATTCCATATTGCAATCTATATATAATCTGATCCCCCACTTTGAGGCCATTGTAGTATCTATACATTTATATTCCAGAGAAAATAAATCTAAAAAACATGCGTGTGTAGCTAATCAGTATTTCATTGATTAATTGATTTGTTTTCTATGGTTTATCAATCTTTTGAGGGTTATTTAAAGCCAGATATATATTTTTAGATTGTAAGAATTTTTCGGGGAGATAATAATGATTAACTGATACAAGTCCTACTAATTAACCCACAGATGGGAGGAGAACTGAATTCATACCTCTCCCAAGGGTATTTGCGCATTAGTGAATATAATGAATCCAACTGAAATTGGAACTAGGATCTCCAATTTCAAATTTCGAGCCGTTATCCATCACACCACCAGCACATCCAAACTTATAGCATCTGGTATTCCCAAACGGTCACCCATCTAGGCATTGACTCGGCGTTGCTTAACTTCGGTGATCGTAATGGAACCGGTGTTTAAACATGATATGGCCCTTAAAATAAACGGAACCCAACACTTGAGCTGTTCGGTCTTTAGAATGTTTTAGAGGTGACTATGAATTTGTACGTCGTATATAATTGGGATGCGGGTGCACTCGAGCGGGTGCACTTGAGCAGATGTTCTTGCGTTCGATCCATGAAACCATTCTTGCAGTAAAGAGTGCACGCATATGTATATTTTCTGAAGCAGAAAAAATAACGACATGCAGGCAAATGATACCCTTGAGGACCATTTACCTATGTAGATATTTTCATTTCCATACTTTGATATTACTCAGCGCATAAACAAACGGGATGTCTTACCTATAAGTTTCAAATAGGCGGGCCGAGATGATAAACCTTTCTTGAAGAAAAATTCACTCAGAAAACCCCTTATAACCATCACCACTTTTATTAAATATACAGGAAAATCCCCACCCACCCACTCATTTCATTTAGGCTGTGAGCATTCAAGGTCAAAGCATTTCAAGACTGAAAATTATCAAGAAAAAAATTTGTAAAATAAATTGCAAATATCTGTCTATATTTCTGAGATGAGGTATTATGTACACTATTTACATTATTCGGACTATTGTCCTCATCTTTGTCGCCATATTTATTACAACGTTTCGGCCTTTCAGTATCTTCTATATTTCTGAGATGAGGTATTATGTACACTATTTACATTATTCGGACTATTGTCCTCATCTTTGTCGCCATATTTATTACAACGTTTCGGCCTTTCAGTATCTGTCTATATTTCTGAGATGAGGTATTATGTACACTATTTACATTATTCGGACTATTGTCCTCATCTTTGTCACCATATTTATTACAACGTTTCGGCCTTTCAGTATCTGTCTATATTTCTGAGATGAGGTATTATGTACACTATTTACATTATTCGGACTATTGTCCTCATCTTTGTCGCCATATTTATTACAACGTTTCGGCCGTTGTACGCTTCTGCATTCTTCAGGTGGTTGGAATGTTGAACTGAACCCTTTATTTCGCACACTGGGGTAGACTGTTCTAATTCCACCAGTAATAAGGAATGCCAGAGAAAAGCGATATTAACAACAAAAATTGCAATATGAGCTCTGGTAAAAAATGGTTGCTGAAGACATTAGGTTTATAATACCCAGAAATTCATAAACAGATGTCCTCATGGCACAGTGGATAAAGGCGTTGTTTAGATCCATGACAGGACCCAAAGAGTGTGAGTGCAATACCCGGTTAAGGCAGTTGAGAACTTTCAGAAGGGGAATTAACAGGAGATAACTGACATCCATCAAATATGGCACGTGGAACTAGAACAGTCTACCCCAGTGAGCGAAATAAAGTTCGACATTCCAACCACCCGAAGAAGGCCGGAACGTACAAAGATGAGAACAATAGTCCAAATAATGTAAATAGTGTACATAATACCTCATCTCAGAAATATAGACAGATACTGAAAGGCCGAAATGTTGTAATAACTATGGCGACAAAGATGAGGACAATAGTCCGAATAATGTAAATAGTGTACATAATACCTCATCTCAGAAATATAGACAGATACTGAAAGGCCGAAACTTTGTAATAAATATGGCGACAAAGAGGAGGACAATAGTCCGAAAAATGTAAATCGCAAATAATTTTTTTAAAAAAACTTTTTTTTCCATCCATCCCGTCTATTAAAAACTCGAGGTAAAGGTGAGCTTGGGGTGTTCAGCGCTCCTCCGCTCAATCTTTTCACTGTGATCAAAATGTAGTATGTTATTCCTCTCTCTGCCATGTTTCTGCCTTCGAGGAGTTCACGGACAAGCTTTGAGGGATATCTGGACTCTGGGATTTCAACCCTGCGGCAGTACCTCCCCCATTGCACTAAAGTGGGATGATTGTTGGATACCTTTATGCACACGCGTATGGGCACCCTGCCTTATACGGAGCTTGTGTGACACGCCACCACCGTGGGATTGGGGCGAATAAAACAACTGATTAGCGCTCCTTCCCTCTTCCTCTTAGTTATGAGAGAAAATTGTCTGGGTGATGTGGCAGAACTTTTTTCATTGCACTAGAAAGAGAGGGTTGGTGAATATCGAAGCCAGCATAATATATACGGCACTGCGCATTAAAATGGCCATGTGTCACATCCGGACACCATGCAGAGGTAGGTAAATAGCTGGCCAGTGAATAGCTTTCTCAACCCTTTGTTAGGGTTCAAAGTAAATTTCATCTTTCCATTGGGTTCTTGTCTTCTGACAGAGCGCAACTGATCGGTGTCCGGGCTCGGGGAACAGCTGCTCGAGGCAGTACACCCCTCATTGCACTAAAGATGGGTGTATGGAGGGCAATACCTCTGTCAGCACAATCAATGGTTGCGGGGACTGTGCTATTTTTAGACCTGGCCCTGGAGACCTTGTGTCACATCCTGTCAGCGTGGGACGGCAAGTCGATTACCTACGGATTAATCTGTTGTATTCCGCAATCAATAATTCAAGGCTCATCGAGTTGGGATCAAAGTGTATTATTTATCCTCGTACCCATTTTATCTCTCAAGTTTGTCTCCGTCTTCGGACAGAGCGCAACTGAAAATATTATTGAGCGGTGTCCGGGCTCGGGGAACAGCTGCTCGCGGCAGTACACCCCTCATTGCACTAAAGATGGGTGTATGGAGAGCAATACCGCTGTCAGCACAATCGATGGTTGCGGGGACTGTGCTATTTTTAGACCTAGCCCTGGAGACCTTGTGTCACATCCTGTCAGCGTGGGACGGCAAGTCGATTACCTACGGATTAATCTGTTGTATTCCGCAATCAATAATTCAAGGCTCATCGAGTTGGGATCAAAGTGTATTATTTATCCTCGTACCCATTTTATCTCTCAAGTTTGTCTCCGTCTTCGGACAGAGCGCAACTGAAAATATTATTGAGCGGTGTCCGGGCTCGGGGAACAGCTGCTCGCGGCAGTACACCCCTCATTGCACTAAAGATGGGTGTATGGAGAGCAATACCGCTGTCAGCACAATCGATGGTTGCGGGGATTGTGCTATTTTTAGACCTAGCCCTGGAGACCTTGTGTCACATCCTGTCAGCGTGGGACGGCAAGTCGATTACCTACGGATTAATCTGTTGTATTCCGCAATCAATAATTCAAGGCTCATCGAGTTGGGATCAAAGTGTATTATTTATCCTCGTACCCATTTTATCTCTCAAGTTTGTCTCCGTCTTCGGACAGAGCGCAACTGAAAATATTATTGAGCGGTGTCCGGGCTCGGGGAACAGCTGCTCGCGGCAGTACACCCCTGCATTGCACTAAAGATGGGTGTATGGAGAGCAATACCGCTGTCAGCACAATCGATGGTTGCGGGGACTGTGCTATTTTTAGAGCTGGCCCTGGAGACCTTGTGTCACATCCTGTCAGCGTGGGACGGCAAGTCGATTACCTACGGATTAATCTGTTGTATTCCGCAATCAATAATTCAAGGCTCAATAGTTGGGATCAAAGTGTATTATTTATCCTCGTACCCATTTTATCTCTCAAGTTTGTCTCCGTCTTCGGACAGAGCGCAACTGAAAATATTATTGAGCGGTGTCCGGGCTCGGGGAACAGCTGCTCGCGGCAGTACACCCCTGCATTGCACTAAAGATGGGTGTATGGAGAGCAATACCGCTGTCAGCACAATCGATGGTTGCGGGGACTGTGCTATTTTTAGACCTGGCCCTGGAGACCTTGTGTCACATCCTGTCAGCGTGGGACGGCAAGTCGATTACCTACGGATTAATCTGTTGTATTCCGCAATCAATAATTCAAGGCTCATCGAGTTGGGATCAAAGTGTATTATTTATCCTCGTACCCATTTTATCTCTCAAGTTTGTCTCCGTCTTCGGACAGAGCGCAACTGAAAATATTATTGAGCGGTGTCCGGGCTCGGGGAACAGCTGCTCGCGGCAGTACACCCCTCATTGCACTAAAGATGGGTGTATGGAGAGCAATACCGCTGTCAGCACAATCGATGGTTGCGGGGACTGTGCTATTTTTAGACCTGGCCCTGGAGACCTTGTGTCACATCCTGTCAGCGTGAGACGGCAAGTCGATTACCTACGGATTAATCTGTTGTATTCCGCAATCAATAATTCAAGGCTCATCGAGTTGGGATCAAAGTGTATTATTTATCCTCGTACCCATTTTATCTCTCAAGTTTGTCTCCGTCTTCGGACAGAGCGCAACTGAAAATATTATTGAGCGGTGTCCGGGCTCGGGGAACAGCTGCTCGCGGCAGTACACCCCTGCATTGCACTAAAGATGGGTGTATGGAGAGCAATACCGCTGTCAGCACAATCGATGGTTGCGGGGACTGTGCTATTTTTAGACCTGGCCCTGGAGACCTTGTGTCACATCCTGTCAGCGTGGGACGGCAAGTCGATTACCTACGGATTAATCTGTTGTATTCCGCAATCAATAATTCAAGGCTCATCGAGTTGGGATCAAAGTGTATTATTTATCCTCGTACCCATTTTATCTCTCAAGTTTGTCTCCGTCTTCGGACAGAGCGCAACTGAAAATATTATTGAGCGGTGTCCGGGCTCGGGGAACAGCTGCTCGCGGCAGTACACCCCTCATTGCACTAAAGATGGGTGTATGGAGAGCAATACCGCTGTCAGCACAATCGATGGTTGCGGGGACTGTGCTATTTTTAGACCTGGCCCTGGAGACCTTGTGTCACATCCTGTCAGCGTGGGACGGCAAGTCGATTACCTACGGATTAATCTGTTGTATTCCGCAATCAATAATTCAAGGCTCATCGAGTTGGGATCAAAGTGTATTATTTATCCTCGTACCCATTTTATCTCTCAAGTTTGTCTCCGTCTTCGGACAGAGCGCAACTGAAAATATTATTGAGCGGTGTCCGGGCTCGGGGAACAGCTGCTCGCGGCAGTACACCCCTGCATTGCACTAAAGATGGGTGTATGGAGAGCAATACCGCTGTCAGCACAATCGATGGTTGCGGGGACTGTGCTATTTTTAGACCTGGCCCTGGAGACCTTGTGTCACATCCTGTCAGCGTGGGACGGCAAGTCGATTACCTACGGATTAATCTGTTGTATTCCGCAATCAATAATTCAAGGCTCATCGAGTTGGGATCAAAGTGTATTATTTATCCTCGTACCCATTTTATCTCTCAAGTTTGTCTCCGTCTTCGGACAGAGCGCAACTGAAAATATTATTGAGCGGTGTCCGGGCTCGGGGAACAGCTGCTCGCGGCAGTACACCCCTCATTGCACTAAAGATGGGTGTATGGAGAGCAATACCGCTGTCAGCACAATCGATGGTTGCGGGGACTGTGCTATTTTTAGACCTGGCCCTGGAGACCTTGTGTCACATCCTGTCAGCGTGAGACGGCAAGTCGATTACCTACGGATTAATCTGTTGTATTCCGCAATCAATAATTCAAGGCTCATCGAGTTGGGATCAAAGTGTATTATTTATCCTCGTACCCATTTTATCTCTCAAGTTTGTCTCCGTCTTCGGACAGAGCGCAACTGAAAATATTATTGAGCGGTGTCCGGGCTCGGGGAACAGCTGCTCGCGGCAGTACACCCCTCATTGCACTAAAGATGGGTGTATGGAGAGCAATACCGCTGTCAGCACAATCGATGGTTGCGGGGACTGTGCTATTTTTAGACCTGGCCCTGGAGACCTTGTGTCACATCCTGTCAGCGTGAGACGGCAAGTCGATTACCTACGGATTAATCTGTTGTATTCCGCAATCAATAATTCAAGGCTCATCGAGTTGGGATCAAAGTGTATTATTTATCCTCGTACCCATTTTATCTCTCAAGTTTGTCTCCGTCTTCGGACAGAGCGCAACTGAAAATATTATTGAGCGGTGTCCGGGCTCGGGGAACAGCTGCTCGCGGCAGTACACCCCTGCATTGCACTAAAGATGGGTGTATGGAGAGCAATACCGCTGTCAGCACAATCGATGGTTGCGGGGACTGTGCTATTTTTAGAGCTGGCCCTGGAGACCTTGTGTCACATCCTGTCAGCGTGGGACGGCAAGTCGATTACCTACGGATTAATCTGTTGTATTCCGCAATCAATAATTCAAGGCTCAATAGTTGGGATCAAAGTGTATTATTTATCCTCGTACCCATTTTATCTCTCAAGTTTGTCTCCGTCTTCGGACAGAGCGCAACTGAAAATATTATTGAGCGGTGTCCGGGCTCGGGGAACAGCTGCTCGCGGCAGTACACCCCTCATTGCACTAAAGATGGGTGTATGGAGAGCAATACCGCTGTCAGCACAATCGATGGTTGCGGGGACTGTGCTATTTTTAGACCTGGCCCTGGAGACCTTTTGTCACATCCTGTCAGCGTGGGACGGCAAGTCGATTACCTACGGATTAATCTGTTGTATTCCGCAATCAATAATTCAAGGCTCATCGAGTTGGGATCAAAGTGTATTATTTATCCTCGTACCCATTTTATCTCTCAAGTTTGTCTCCGTCTTCGGACAGAGCGCAACTGAAAATATTATTGAGCGGTGTCCCGTCTCGGGGAACAGCTGCTCACGGCAGTACACCTCTCATTGCACTAAAGATGGGTGTATGGAGAGCAATACCACTGCCAGCACAATCGATGGTTGCGGGGGCTGTGCTATTTTTAGACCTGGCCCTGGAGACCTTGTGTCACATCCTGTCAGCGTGAGACGGCAAGTCGATTACCTACGGATTAATCTGTTGTATTCCGCAATCAATAATTCAAGGCTCATCGAGTTGGGATCAAAGTGTATTATTTATCCTCGTACCCATTTTATCTCTCAAGTTTGTCTCCGTCTTCCGACAGAGCGCAACTGAAAATATTATTGAGCGGAGTCCGGGCTCGGGGAACAGCTGCTCGCGGCAGTACACGCCTCATTGCACTAAAGATGGGTGTATGGAGAGCAATACCGCTGTCAGCACAATCGATGGTTGCGGGGACTGTGCTATTTTTAGACCTGGCCCTGGAGACCTTGTGTCACATCCTGTCAGCGTGGGATGGCAAGTCGATTACCTACGGATTAATCTGTTGTATTCCGCAATCAATAATTCAAGGCTCATCGAGTTGGGATCAAAGTGTATTATTTATCCTCGTACCCATTTTATCTCTCAAGTTTGTCTCCGTCTTCGGACAGAGCGCAACTGAAAATATTATTGAGCGGTGTCCGGGCTCGGGGAACAGCTGCTCGCGGCAGTACACCCCTCATTGCACTAAAGATGGGTGTATGGAGAGCAATACCGCTGTCAGCACAATCGATGGTTGCGGGGACTGTGCTATTTTTAGACCTGGCCCTGGAGACCTTGTGTCACATCCTGTCAGCGTTGGACGGCAAGTCGATTACCTACGGATTAATCTGTTGTATTCCGCAATCAATAATTCAAGGCTCATCGAGTTGGGATCAAAGTGTATTATTTATCCTCGTACCCATTTTATCTCTCAAGTTTGTCTCCGTCTTCGGACAGAGCGCAACTGAAAATATTATTGAGCGGTGTCCGGGCTCGGGGAACAGCTGCTCGCGGCAGTACACCCCTCATTGCACTAAAGATGGGTGTATGGAGAGCAATACCGCTGTCAGCACAATCGATGGTTGCGGGGACTGTGCTATTTTTAGACCTGGCCCTGGAGACCTTGTGTCACATCCTGTCAGCGTGGGACGGCAAGTCGATTACCTACGGATTAATCTGTTGTATTCCGCAATCAATAATTCAAGGCTCAATAGTTGGGATCAAAGTGTATTATTTATCCTCGTACCCATTTTATCTCTCAAGTTTGTCTCCGTCTTCGGACAGAGCGCAACTGAAAATATTATTGAGCGGTGTCCGGGCTCGGGGAACAGCTGCTCGCGGCATTACACCCCTCATTGCACTAAAGATGGGTGTATGGAGAGCAATACCGCTGTCAGCACAATCGATGGTTGCGGGGACTGTGCTATTTTTAGACCTGGCCCTGGAGACCTTGTGTCACATCCTGTCAGCGTGGGACGGCAAGTCGATTACCTACGGATTAATCTGTTGTATTCCGCAATCAATAATTCAAGGCTCATCGAGTTGGGATCAAAGTGTATTATTTATCCTCGTACCCATTTTATCTCTCAAGTTTGTCTCCGTCTTCGGACAGAGCGCAACTGAAAATATTATTGAGCGGTGTCCGGGCTCGGGGAACAGCTGCTCGCGGCAGTACACCCCTCATTGCACTAAAGATGGGTGTATGGAGAGCAATACCGCTGTCAGCACAATCGATGGTTGCGGGGACTGTGCTATTTTTAGACCTGGCCCTGGAGACCTTGTGTCACATCCTGTCAGCGTGGGACGGCAAGTCGATTACCTACGGATTAATCTGTTGTATTCCGCAATCAATAATTCAAGGCTCAATAGTTGGGATCAAAGTGTATTATTTATCCTCGTACCCATTTTATCTCTCAAGTTTGTCTCCGTCTTCGGACAGAGCGCAACTGAAAATATTATTGAGCGGTGTCCGGGCTCGGGGAACAGCTGCTCGCGGCAGTACACCCCTCATTGCACTAAAGATGGGTGTATGGAGAGCAATACCGCTGTCAGCACAATCGATGGTTGCGGGGACTGTGCTATTTTTAGACCTGGCCCTGGAGACCTTGTGTCACATCCTGTCAGCGTGGGACGGCAAGTCGATTACCTACGGATTAATCTGTTGTATTCCGCAATCAATAATTCAAGGCTCATCGAGTTGGGATCAAAGTGTATTATTTATCCTCGTACCCATTTTATCTCTCAAGTTTGTCTCCGTCTTCCGACAGAGCGCAACTGAAAATATTATTGAGCGGTGTCCCGTCTCGGGGAACAGCTGCTCACGGCAGTACACCTCTCATTGCACTAAAGATGGGTGTATGGAGAGCAATACCACTGCCAGCACAATCGATGGTTGCGGGGGCTGTGCTATTTTTAGACCTGGCCCTGGAGACCTTGTGTCACATCCTGTCAGCGTGAGACGGCAAGTCGATTACCTACGGATTAATCTGTTGTATTCCGCAATCAATAATTCAAGGCTCATCGAGTTGGGATCAAAGTGTATTATTTATCCTCGTACCCATTTTATCTCTCAAGTTTGTCTCCGTCTTCGGACAGAGCGCAACTGAAAATATTATTGAGCGGTGTCCCGTCTCGGGGAACAGCTGCTCACGGCAGTACACCTCTCATTGCACTAAAGATGGGTGTATGGAGAGCAATACCACTGCCAGCACAATCGATGGTTGCGGGGGCTGTGCTATTTTTAGACCTGGCCCTGGAGACCTTGTGTCACATCCTGTCAGCGTGAGACGGCAAGTCGATTACCTACGGATTAATCTGTTGTATTCCGCAATCAATAATTCAAGGCTCATCGAGTTGGGATCAAAGTGTATTATTTATCCTCGTACCCATTTTATCTCTCAAGTTTGTCTCCGTCTTCCGACAGAGCGCAACTGAAAATATTATTGAGCGGAGTCCGGGCTCGGGGAACAGCTGCTCGCGGCAGTACACGCCTCATTGCACTAAAGATGGGTGTATGGAGAGCAATACCGCTGTCAGCACAATCGATGGTTACGGGGACTGTGCTATTTTTAGACCTGGCCCTGGAGACCTTGTGTCACATCCTGTCAGCGTGGGATGGCAAGTCGATTACCTACGGATTAATCTGTTGTATTCCGCAATCAATAATTCAAGGCTCATCGAGTTGGGATCAAAGTGTATTATTTATCCTCGTACCCATTTTATCTCTCAAGTTTGTCTCCGTCTTCGGACAGAGCGCAACTGAAAATATTATTGAGCGGTGTCCGGGCTCGGGGAACAGCTGCTCGCGGCAGTACACCCCTCATTGCACTAAAGATGGGTGTATGGAGAGCAATACCGCTGTCAGCACAATCGATGGTTGCGGGGACTGTGCTATTTTTAGACCTGGCCCTGGAGACCTTGTGTCACATCCTGTCAGCGTTGGACGGCAAGTCGATTACCTACGGATTAATCTGTTGTATTCCGCAATCAATAATTCAAGGTTCATCGAGTTGGGATCAAAGTGTATTATTTATCCTCGTACCCATTTTATCTCTCAAGTTTGTCTCCGTCTTCGGACAGAGCGCAACTGAAAATATTATTGAGCGGTGTCCGGGCTCGGGGAACAGCTGCTCGCGGCAGTACACCCCTCATTGCACTAAAGATGGGTGTATGGAGAGCAATACCGCTGTCAGCACAATCGATGGTTGCGGGGACTGTGCTATTTTTAGACCTGGCCCTGGAGACCTTGTGTCACATCCTGTCAGCGTGGGACGGCAAGTCGATTACCTACGGATTAATCTGTTGTATTCCGCAATCAATAATTCAAGGCTCATCGAGTTGGGATCAAAGTGTATTATTTATCCTCGTACCCATTTTATCTCTCAAGTTTGTCTCCGTCTTCGGACAGAGCGCAACTGAAAATATTATTGAGCGGTGTCCGGGCTCGGGGAACAGCTGCTCGCGGCAGTACACCCCTGCATTGCACTAAAGATGGGTGTATGGAGAGCAATACCGCTGTCAGCACAATCGATGGTTGCGGGGACTGTGCTATTTTTAGACCTGGCCCTGGAGACCTTGTGTCACATCCTGTCAGCGTGGGACGGCAAGTCGATTACCTACGGATTAATCTGTTGTATTCCGCAATCAATAATTCAAGGCTCAATAGTTGGGATCAAAGTGTATTATTTATCCTCGTACCCATTTTATCTCTCAAGTTTGTCTCCGTCTTCGGACAGAGCGCAACTGAAAATATTATTGAGCGGTGTCCGGGCTCGGGGAACAGCTGCTCGCGGCAGTACACCCCTCATTGCACTAAAGATGGGTGTATGGAGAGCAATACCGCTGTCAGCACAATCGATGGTTGCGGGGACTGTGCTATTTTTAGAGCTGGCCCTGGAGACCTTGTGTCACATCCTGTCAGCGTGGGACGGCAAGTCGATTACCTACGGATTAATCTGTTGTATTCCGCAATCAATAATTCAAGGCTCATCGAGTTGGGATCAAAGTGTATTATTTATCCTCGTACCCATTTTATCTCTCAAGTTTGTCTCCGTCTTCGGACAGAGCGCAACTGAAAATATTATTGAGCGGTGTCCGGGCTCGGGGAACAGCTGCTCGCGGCAGTACACCCCTCATTGCACTAAAGATGGGTGTATGGAGAGCAATACCGCTGTCAGCACAATCGATGGTTGCGGGGACTGTGCTATTTTTAGACCTGGCCCTGGAGACCTTGTGTCACATCCTGTCAGCGTTGGACGGCAAGTCGATTACCTACGGATTAATCTGTTGTATTCCGCAATCAATAATTCAAGGTTCATCGAGTTGGGATCAAAGTGTATTATTTATCCTCGTACCCATTTTATCTCTCAAGTTTGTCTCCGTCTTCGGACAGAGCGCAACTGAAAATATTATTGAGCGGTGTCCGGGCTCGGGGAACAGCTGCTCGCGGCAGTACACCCCTCATTGCACTAAAGATGGGTGTATGGAGAGCAATACCGCTGTCAGCACAATCGATGGTTGCGGGGACTGTGCTATTTTTAGACCTGGCCCTGGAGACCTTGTGTCACATCCTGTCAGCGTGGGACGGCAAGTCGATTACCTACGGATTAATCTGTTGTATTCCGCAATCAATAATTCAAGGCTCATCGAGTTGGGATCAAAGTGTATTATTTATCCTCGTACCCATTTTATCTCTCAAGTTTGTCTCCGTCTTCGGACAGAGCGCAACTGAAAATATTATTGAGCGGTGTCCGGGCTCGGGGAACAGCTGCTCGCGGCAGTACACCCCTGCATTGCACTAAAGATGGGTGTATGGAGAGCAATACCGCTGTCAGCACAATCGATGGTTGCGGGGACTGTGCTATTTTTAGACCTGGCCCTGGAGACCTTGTGTCACATCCTGTCAGCGTGGGACGGCAAGTCGATTACCTACGGATTAATCTGTTGTATTCCGCAATCAATAATTCAAGGCTCAATAGTTGGGATCAAAGTGTATTATTTATCCTCGTACCCATTTTATCTCTCAAGTTTGTCTCCGTCTTCGGACAGAGCGCAACTGAAAATATTATTGAGCGGTGTCCGGGCTCGGGGAACAGCTGCTCGCGGCAGTACACCCCTCATTGCACTAAAGATGGGTGTATGGAGAGCAATACCGCTGTCAGCACAATCGATGGTTGCGGGGACTGTGCTATTTTTAGAGCTGGCCCTGGAGACCTTGTGTCACATCCTGTCAGCGTGGGACGGCAAGTCGATTACCTACGGATTAATCTGTTGTATTCCGCAATCAATAATTCAAGGCTCATCGAGTTGGGATCAAAGTGTATTATTTATCCTCGTACCCATTTTATCTCTCAAGTTTGTCTCCGTCTTCGGACAGAGCGCAACTGAAAATATTATTGAGCGGTGTCCGGGCTCGGGGAACAGCTGCTCGCGGCAGTACACCCCTCATTGCACTAAAGATGGGTGTATGGAGAGCAATACCGCTGTCAGCACAATCGATGGTTGCGGGGACTGTGCTATTTTTAGAGCTGGCCCTGGAGACCTTGTGTCACATCCTGTCAGCGTGGGACGGCAAGTCGATTACCTACGGATTAATCTGTTGTATTCCGCAATCAATAATTCAAGGCTCAATAGTTGGGATCAAAGTGTATTATTTATCCTCGTACCCATTTTATCTCTCAAGTTTGTCTCCGTCTTCGGACAGAGCGCAACTGAAAATATTATTGAGCGGTGTCCGGGCTCGGGGAACAGCTGCTCGCGGCAGTACACCCCTCATTGCACTAAAGATGGGTGTATGGAGAGCAATACCGCTGTCAGCACAATCGATGGTTGCGGGGACTGTGCTATTTTTAGACCTGGCCCTGGAGACCTTGTGTCACATCCTGTCAGCGTTGGACGGCAAGTCGATTACCTACGGATTAATCTGTTGTATTCCGCAATCAATAATTCAAGGCTCATCGAGTTGGGATCAAAGTGTATTATTTATCCTCGTACCCATTTTATCTCTCAAGTTTGTCTCCGTCTTCGGACAGAGCGCAACTGAAAATATTATTGAGCGGTGTCCGGGCTCGGGGAACAGCTGCTCGCGGCAGTACACCCCTCATTGCACTAAAGATGGGTGTATGGAGAGCAATACCGCTGTCAGCACAATCGATGGTTGCGGGGACTGTGCTATTTTTAGACCTGGCCCTGGAGACCTTGTGTCACATCCTGTCAGCGTGGGACGGCAAGTCGATTACCTACGGATTAATCTGTTGTATTCCGCAATCAATAATTCAAGGCTCATCGAGTTGGGATCAAAGTGTATTATTTATCCTCGTACCCATTTTATCTCTCAAGTTTGTCTCCGTCTTCGGACAGAGCGCAACTGAAAATATTATTGAGCGGTGTCCCGTCTCGGGGAACAGCTGCTCACGGCAGTACACCTCTCATTGCACTAAAGATGGGTGTATGGAGAGCAATACCACTGCCAGCACAATCGATGGTTGCGGGGGCTGTGCTATTTTTAGACCTGGCCCTGGAGACCTTGTGTCACATCCTGTCAGCGTGGGATGGCAAGTCGATTACCTACGGATTAATCTGTTGTATTCCGCAATCAATAATTCAAGGCTCATCGAGTTGGGATCAAAGTGTATTATTTATCCTCGTACCCATTTTATCTCTCAAGTTTGTCTCCGTCTTCCGACAGAGCGCAACTGAAAATATTATTGAGCGGAGTCCGGGCTCGGGGAACAGCTGCTCGCGGCAGTACACGCCTCATTGCACTAAAGATGGGTGTATGGAGAGCAATACCGCTGTCAGCACAATCGATGGTTGCGGGGACTGTGCTATTTTTAGAGCTGGCCCTGGAGACCTTGTGTCACATCCTGTCAGCGTGGGATGGCAAGTCGATTACCTACGGATTAATCTGTTGTATTCCGCAATCAATAATTCAAGGCTCATCGAGTTGGGATCAAAGTGTATTATTTATCCTCGTACCCATTTTATCTCTCAAGTTTGTCTCCGTCTTCCGACAGAGCGCAACTGAAAATATTATTGAGCGGTGTCCGGGCTCGGGGAACAGCTGCGCGCGGCAGTACACCCCTCGTTGCACTAAAGATGGGTGTATGGCGAGCAATACCTCTGCCAGCACAATCGATGGTTGCGGGGACTGTGCTATTTTTAGACCTGGCCCTGGAGACCTTGTGTCACATCCTGTCAGCGTGGGATGGCAAGTCGATTACCTACGGATTAATCTGTTGTATTCCGCAATCAATAATTCAAGGCTCATCGAGTTGGGATCAAAGTGTATTATTTATCCTCGTACCCATTTTATCTCTCAAGTTTGTCTCCGTCTTCGGACAGAGCGCAACTGAAAATATTATTGAGCGGTGTCCGGTCTCGGGGAACAGATGCTCGCGGCAGTACATCCCTCATTGCACTAAAGATGGGTGTATGGAGAGCAATACCGCTGCCAGCCAATCGTTGTTTACGGGAGGTGGGCTATTTTTTAATCCGACCCGGGTGCACACGCTCGTGTTCTCCAGTTAAACTGACCTTGTGTCACCTCCTGTCTGTTGTCTTTCTTTGGTGTGAGATTGGTCTGATGCTCTCTTCCTGTCTTGGATAGTTTACAGCATAAAAATGAAGGACTCCAACCTTGCGGCAAATAGTTTTCTGACGCCTGTATAGCACTGGTTGTCACAGATACTGAGATCCTGGGAAGGTTTTATTCTTGGTCCACATATGCTCACACGGGCACTAGGAAACTGAACATGTGTTATATTCCACCACCGTGGGGTCAAAGTAGGAGTCGATAAGTACAGGATGAACGGTCCGTTTTCTTTGGGGTCAAAGTGTATTATCTGTTTCATTTCTTCTGCCGTGTTTCTGTAAAATGTTGTGGAGGTCGACGTCGTGTTTTTTTCTTTTATCCGAACAAAGTGTAACATGAGCCGAGCCTAGATTCGAAGATTCCAAACCGGCCGTAGCCCCTCCCAAGTTACGTAAAGACACTATTTGCAGGCAATCTTAATTCGTTGGTTGTGTGAATAGTGTAATGGGTATCGGTGCAGAAAATTGAATCAGTCCGTCGAGTTCAAATTGAGATCGAATCTGTTTCGTGCACTTCAGACTATCGTCTCTTTTGTATAGTAACCAATCTAAGAGAAGGAAAAGTCTGAATTCAAACTCTGATAAACAATAGACTGGGCTATTTAGACAATGTATGGCAACCAATCTAGGAGAAGAAAAAGACTTAATTTAAACTCTCGTAAATAATAGACTGGCCTATTTAGAATTTGTGTGGCAACAAATTTAGGAGAAGGAAAATTCTTAATTCAAAATCTCGCAAATAATAGACTGAGCATTTAGACATTGTATGGCAATCAATCTAGGAGAAGGAAAAGTCTTATTTTAAACTCTCGTAAATAATAGACTGTGATATTTACGGTGGAATAATGGATAGCGGATCGGATTGAGGAATCGTAGAGCCGAGTTCGAATTCCAGTCGAATCCATTACATTCACTTTCGTGCTAATACCCTTATGGATCTTCTTCTTCTCCCCCAGCTATGGGTAAATAGCAGGACAGACCGGGTTCTATAGCCTTGGATGGCAACTGGTCTACCGTAGAAAGAAATGGCAACCTACTGCGGGAAAAAAATCTGCCTTGTCAGTCATGTATCTTTCGATACATGATCTCCTAAGCGTGTATCACCTATGGCACATAATTGACTGACTATTTAGACTTTGTATAGTAACCAATCTAAGAGAAGCAAATATGTGAATTCAAACTTTCGTAAATAATAGACTGGGCTATTTAGACGCTGTATGGAAACCAATCTAGAAGAAGGAAAACTCTGACCTCAAAACCAGCCTGAAGAGTAATGGGTTGTCAGGCTATTTTGCTCTAGACACTATGTCGGTACGGCTGCAGCACTTGTGGTGTCCCCTACGACTTTAATGGGTTACGGAACTCTTGATCATGAAGCCCCATATTAAATTAGCTGTGTATCGCCGAGATATGTAAATCCCAAGCATGGTGAATGAAAGAGTTTCTTAATTTGCGATGAAGTGAAATGATACAAACGAATAGCGACAAGAGATGAAAGGAGTCGTGCTTCACGTTATTGTTCACCTTTTCATACCTGAGCGTCCATGACCCATGAAAAGTAAAATCTAAGCTTTTAAATCGCAGTTATTCTTTAATGATAATTTTGACATGCTTCAAAACAGCTTCGCCTTGTACTTGCGTTTGGAATTGGATTACAATATCCGGCCGCCGCTGACTTTGAAATATTTACACGCATTGTTCATTGTTCTTCACGGACAGAATCATTCCAACAACTAAGATCTCGAGTGTTTTCCCAAACATTCCTGTTAATACATTCGTTACCTGATGAACCTGATGACCTGGGAAGTGTTTGTTTGTCTGTGTTACATGACCAAATGATTTTATGTACAGCTTGATATGCTTACTTGTTGAACCCAAGGAAAAATTTAACCTAACATTATTTTCATCGATAATAGCTTTTGTGTTATGCTGAAATATCTTTTGATGTAACAATTACGGTTTGTAACCTTTTAGAGTAAGACCGTAATTTCACTTTTATTACTAATGTACAGTCAAGGAAAATAACTGTGTGGTTTGGAAAAGCACTTTAATTGTTTTCAAAAATATATATATATCAACATTTCTTCATTGAAGATACCAGGAACAAATTATTTTTTACGCTACTAATTGTACAGTTACCGTACATGACCAGTGTCGCTAAAAATTGAATTTTGATGATGGTGAATAATAACAATAACAAGGATATTTTAAAATAGAAATGTTTTTGTTATACGGAGGTGGTGCTGGAAAGTTATCGGCTCGACTCATTTTTTTAAATCTGATCAAAGAATCGAACATCAGAATCTTGAAGGATTTGTTTGCGAGGCCGGGGGCTTTTCAACACCGCATCGTATATCTCCAGTAGTTTCGCATAGTTTCACTTTGATGGGGCGTATTCCCGATGCCTTTCAGTACGATAGAACCGTTTTACTCTCATTATAACCAGCTGAGGTCCAAGTTTGGACTTTTTGTGCCTTGTGCAGACGAATACTTCAGCTAGTGAAATATATATGATTACAAATGATTATATCAGTCATGCGCAAACTGCGGCCAGTTTGGCTTTCTGAATGACATGCTTAATTTCACATAGAAAATGACATTTATTCAAATTTTGCTAGTTTCATTCTCACTTGTTCACTCGCTCATTCTCTCATACATCACCACATAGATAAACAATGATTAAATACAACGTTTCTTTAAGTTTGTAACTTTACGTTGAAGATAACATTTTCAGCATTTTGAACCGTTGACTTTTTTCACTAAGGAAGATCATGTGTGTAAATATCTTTTGTTTCAGAAAAAGGAAACGTTCCTAAATTTTTATTCTGTAGAAGAAATATATTTTCCCTTTTAAAAATATTTTTTGTATAGTTAAATGAATAAATTAGAAAGAAATTACATGTGGTGGCGTGTATTAATCAGATTGCCATCAGTGATTATATTATACCAAGTGTTTAATATATTGATTATAAAAAAAATCCAAAGAAAAAAATCATCTTTTCCCCGATTTCTAAGACAGATGCTTACGCGTATGGTATTCCGTAGCGAAAATGAAAAATTGAATTTTTAGTAGTGCGGCCCGCCTTATGATGAATCATATTTCATGCAGCCTACTAGTCGGAAAAGGTTACCAAGCCTGGATTATATTATACACACAAATAAAACACACACACACACACACACACACACACACACACACACACACACACACATATATATATATATATATATATTAGTATTTTATATATATATATATATATATATATATATATATATATATATATATATATATATATATATATAAACGGACATTGAAGTCAACACCCAGCAGCGGCGACAGTTTGTTTCATACTTATACGCAATCGCCAGGCCCGTTTATGGCCTGACGATTGTGTTTAAGCATGAAGCAGACTGCTCCCGCTGGATGTTGGCTTCAATGTCCACTTTTATATTCACATACGCTCTATCCCTGATACTGAGCATTTTAACCCATTAATATAGCATACCTTGCAACTATAATGTATCATATATATATATATATATATATATATATATATATATATATATATATATATATAATATATATATATATATAATATATATATATATATATATATAATATATATATATATATATATATAATATATATATATATATAATATATATATATATATATATATAATATATATATATATATATATATATATATATATATATATATATATATATATATATATATATATATATATATATATAGGATTAATAAATATAAAATTTGTCACTTAGGTGATTGATGTTATATTCAGCATCTCTACTTCGGAGTTCTGTATAAGAACTTTTGTGCAATTATTCGGTCCACTCGTCAGGAGATATCAGTAAGTAAATATAAATCAGTTAAATAATATTATTTTTCCTAAATATTCTTTACTAATTTTTTTCTAAATATTTCTTATTAAATTATAATTATTATTTTTTTCCAAATATTCATCACTAAATCATTACTTGTTATATAACGGTATGTATAGTAAATTGGCTTAGTAACTAAAAAAAGGAATTAGTATTTGCGATTCTTCATGACGCCCCATAATCACGAACAAAGAACTGTAGCAAATAACAAAAACCACATCACATGAGGACTTTCAACAGACGTAATAACTAAAATGAATAAAACGGGTAACTCGAAAAGAAAATAATGACATAAGATGTTGACACTCCACACCATTTTAAACAAAAAGTTAGGAAGGAAAACCCTATCAATACTGGAAAGAGCAACATTAATACATACAATTTATATATTCAATTCATTTCTTGAACGTTTAGGTCGGTAAATTTAATTAATAATGTTTAATTAAAAAAAAAAATAGGAAAAAAACCTATTTTTTTGAAAAATTGAAAGATTTTATAAATTTCAACCGAAAATATCGCTGCCTTTTGGTTAATGAAAGCCGAACGTTTCCACATCAGGAAACGGATAACATTGCCATTGTATTGCCTCCCGATCTGCATCTGTCTAGCGCGCGCGTGTGCACCTCGAACTGTCAGATAAACGCCTTACGTCAATCAAGACGGAAGACAAAATCTAGTTTATTGAAAGCCAAAATTGTTAAACTAGAAAATAAAATAAATGCAAAATTGAGACGAGTTTGGTTAGAATAACAAATAAATCAAAATGGAAGGGAAAAAGAAGAAATATGACAAAGGGGCCCGAAGCCGATAACTGAGAGGTTGGTCGCCTAAATGGATAAAGGGGGGTAGCAAGCAGATTGCTGACAGGAATTGGTTATAACTAGCTTAAAAGCAGCCCTATCAAGTGACATTTAAGCTAGTTCCTGCAAAGGGATCTTGATTAGGTGTTCATCACAATAGGTAGAGAGGAATAGATGCCGTAGGCAACAATAAACTACAGAACTCAAAATTGATCGCGTCTTTTAAATATTGCATTAATATTTAAGCTTACCTTTTAAAAGTTCAACGATAATTCTTCTGTCGCCACTTAAAGAAAAATTGATATATGTAGGTCCTTAATTTCAGTATAAACAATTATTTTTTATTTCGAGGGTGACTTTCGCTGGATTTCGCAATTAATTTTGATTGTTCTCAAATTTAGTTCCAAGTTATAAAAATTGTTGTCGTACAAAAAATTCGTCGCAAAAAAAAAAAAAATCGCTGAAAACAGTTGCAGTAATGAAAACTTGGGAATCCAAAATTTCAGGATTGTGGGTCCGGATCCGGCCCAGAATGTTTTCAATTTGCTCACAGAGTTCCGCCTGATTCCAAAATGGTATGATATGTTAGGCTATGGCCTGTAGGAGTACAGCTGAAAAAGTGTGACACACTGACACAGTGACATTCGCATTTATTATATAGAAGTTTACAATAAGACTAGTGACGGGAATAAGGCTACATGAAGTTATTACATGACAGAATTATAAGAACAGTGAACACGTGTAAAAAGGGGCTTCTACATGAGGGAGTGAAGCAATAGAAATGGTACCACCTTGAACAAACGTTCAAATTAAAAGATATTAAAATAAACCAATGCTTAGAGACACTAAGGATCAATGGTTAGCGGATCGGATTAAGAAATCAGAGAACCGAATCCAGTTGAGTTCATTTTAGTCACTTACGAGCTAATATCTTTGGGAAATATATGAATCCATTTCTTCTCCGTGCAGCTATGGGTAAAATAGTAGGACAGACTGGGTCCTATAGACTTGGGTGGGAACCAATCTACGAGAAAGAAATTCTGAACCCGCCTAAGAGGTTTGGGTTCCGGTAGGCTAACTTATGCAAGAAATGCTCGGATCGCCCTAGCCTAGTTTGCATACATGCTGTTGGGAACGGCTCCAAATTTTCACTGAAATTCATACTGTGGATTTGCACGTCCAAATAAATACGACCTCTGCTTTGGTCAGCTTTCGTTCGAATGCGGCGGGTTCGTTTCAAGGAGGCGGCTCAGACCGATCCCGAGTGAATGCTGCAACAAGTACAAATAATGCTTAAAGAAAAAGGTTAAGAGGTTACATACCGGAGATGCTATGGTTTGGTGTAGAATAGAATGATAAGAATGTAGGAACCGCGTGCCTTGATCCTGTAGTTTATTGTGCCAGCTCCGCTACTTACCACGGGCTATACAGGAAGCGTTTAAAACGTTTACTAATCTAAAATGTACCTAAATTAAAAAGGGGACGAACAAATGAAAAATAAAACAATAACGGTGCTGTACTGTGGTAACAGAACAACCATTACCAATTATCTATATGCCCGCTCCTGGGTATAGATTTTTACTAGACGATGCCTTTCAACTGAGAATTTACCTGTAATAACAAATCACTCTTTTTATTAATATCTTAATATCCTTTTCATCATGATTCTGAACAGTAAAATGGATATTGTCAGAATTTATCTGTCAATTTTTATTCAATGAACCCTGAAACGAAAATGTTTTATACTAATCTTCACCCAATATAAGGCCAAAGAGCTACTCAATGTAGAGGATTATTATATGGTGTTATATGAACGTTAGAGGAAGCAAGATGGAACTTCTTTCTTGCTGATAGAATACAAAGGGAATGAGGATGATTGTGTACGTGTTATGGTGGGTCCCCAGCTAGAAAAGGTCAGGACTGGTGGAACCAAGGAATGTAACTCGTCCGAACACTTTCCATAGAAATAGGAATAAAACAAGAGGATTGCGACGTTTCATTTGTGGGAAAGGGATTGTAGGATGGGAAATAATTCATTACCTACACGGCCGCGTAGACGCTTTTTAACTTTATCATGACAATAAAGGTGAGGGGGCAGAATGGGAGGCTCTAGTCCAGATATGTCAGCAATACTTCATTTTTTGGTCTAACCTGGTTCTTGAAAACATAGAGTAAAGCAAGAGAAGGCAGGTTCTTACTGGAGCGGATCAAGGAACCGACCTTTTTTCAAACATCTTTTGCAATACATCGTATTTATGAAATCCACTTGAGGTCTGGAGTGGGTATGGGTCCCAAAAGACGTTCAAGACGAGGGGTGACCTTGATAGAACACCCATCATGAGAGGTGAAAGTTTGGGGTCTGTTCGATGATGGTGGAACTAGTTTGATTTTGGGTGTTTTGAATTTTACGAGTCCATTGAGTTATTAGGTCTAGATCAGAGGTGAGATCAGCTGCCAGTCGCTGACTATCCAGATTTGATTTGGGGGGGGGGGGTAAGTGGGGGTGCTCATATAACGTGTTGTATCATCTGCATAGATCAGGGGTGTCCCAACTTTTTTCAAAGAAGGCCAACTTTGATGAGGCGAATATGCGTGAGGGCCAACCACTCTGTTTGACATGCTTTGGGCCATTAAAATTAAATTTCTTATGAAAATTATATTGCAAATGGCATATTTTCATTTCTTCACATGGGTGATAAATAAATTTTAACAGGTCTTGCCAAAATCACTCAG
The DNA here is from genome assembly GCA_964036315.1 of Acanthosepion esculentum. NCBI lineage: Eukaryota > Metazoa > Mollusca > Cephalopoda > Sepiida > Sepiidae > Acanthosepion > Acanthosepion esculentum. The sequence continues at coordinate 100,309,436 of OZ038492.1, read as the reverse complement.
CCTGTCTGAAGCCCATATCAGATGAAGTAAAATAGGTCTGAAAAAAAAAGATCTTTCCGAAGCTATCTATCTATAACTGACTCTGTGTGTGTGTGTGTGTGTGTGTGTGTGTGTGTGTGTGTGTGTGTGTGTGTTGTGTGTGTGTGTGTGTGTGTGTGTGTGTGTGTGTGTGCGTGCGTGCGTGTGTGTGTTCGCGAACTACTCGAGAACCATAAAGCATATTTCCACCAAATTTGGAACATAAATATAATGTTTAAATGGGAATTTCCATTAGTTTGGTTGTTTTTAAACTTTCAGACTTGAAGTCTAAACCCTAAGGCCGATTTTAATGAAACTTGATAAGTGTATGCAGTTTACTGTCACGCTTATTATACTCTATATTGATTTTCGTTTCTCTCGACACTGGGTCCCCCCAGGGTGCTCCAAAAGGACCCCCAAAAAATTCAAATTGCTTCGATTTTGATGAAATTTTGTATGTTTGTTACGCTCTTACAATGAGATAGAAATCGGTTGTCAGATTTTTAAAAATGCATGAGGGGACCCCCCAGGATGACCCTATAAACCCCTTGATGCCTCAATTGCTTTTCAAAAGTATTTTGCAGCAGTATTTTTTATATATTTATAGTATCTTCTGTGCTTCTGTAAAAAAAAACAACTTTCTCCTGTTATAAATGTTTTCACACTTCATGTCATTATATTTTTTCGCCATATAGATAAGAGGCACTAAAGAAAAATCTTCTTTATTTTAACTTTACAGATTGGATGAGATTCGTGATCTTTCTTTGAATAAACCCAGGCAACGCCGGGTAATGCTGCTGGTAATATATAAAAGGCACATAACCCCAACATTCATCTTATTAAGAAATAGGAAACATAAAGTGACACAAGTCCAAGTGTCCAAATATATTTATGACTGATTTTAACCAATACAAAACAAGTTTAATTTACGAAGATCTTAGAGTTTATTCATCTCAGATGACCAAAACAAATAACTTGCTTGCACTAATGAGAAGGGTGATACTGAGATCTGGATTGCGGTATGTAGGCCAGGTCTAGTTCAAAGGCAGTGGCCGGGTTCAAAGGCAGTGATTTTAGCAATTGACTGGAAAAGGCCAAGGCTAAATCAAATCTTATCTCTCTGCCACAAATGTTTTACCTCTCTTTGTAACGCCTGCATATACCACATAGCTTGTATTATGTTTTATCAGATAGGCCACAGCACTTGCCAAGAATAGTAGTAAATATTTATAGATTTAGGAGAGAGCGGGTTTTATGGAAGCAGAATAAACGAGATATGTGTCTTCGCAAGTAGAGACAAAAATAAAACTGATTAAGGGAATGCTAGACATTCCAGTTCTCTGTAGCCGCATTCTCTTCCAACTCATCCTCTTCTACCGACTAAGAGATTACGAAAAATTTGTTCCTCGACTCACATTACGATGGGGAATTCTAATCCATCATCGACTAACAACGACTATTGGCAGTTAACCTCATTCAGATCACGTATCAGTTGCAAGGACTGTTCACACTCATACGTCATCTGTCGCCATTATCTGGCATGAAATCAGTAACACTGCCTACTTGGTGAAAAATGACCTCAAGTGGAACTCGTACATATGAGCCATTGCTAAAAATGCAGGCAAAATGATTGGCTCCCTGTACCACTCCAGTAAGTATCTGACTCCGCGTGCTATCCTCTAATTTTACAAGAGCCAGATCAGGCTAAGAATGGAGTACTGTTGTCATATTTGGACGGGAGCTGCATAGACCACACTTTCCAGCCTTCATAGAGTTCAAAAGCATCTCCGAGTCCTTGTGGGTGACAAATCATTTTCTTCTCTCTAACAGGCGGGAGGTGGCAATTATTATTATTATTATTATTATTATTATTATTATTATTATTATTATTATTATTATACATTGATATTCCAGAGGTAGAGTATTACTGAATGAAATTTAGGTCGAGAGTATCTGTTTTGCCATCATTTTGCATAGACATGTCCAGTCGGCTACTCACTGTTTTTCCCCCCTGTCTCTCTTGCCTTCATTGTTCCCTGTGAATATTAAATTCTTTTCGGTTTCTTTTACCTGACCCCACGTGCTATTCTCTACCTTTGCCAGAGCCATACAGGCCAAGAATGGAGTACTGTTGTCATATTTAGACCGGAGCTGCACAGACCACATTTTCCAGCCTCGATAGAGTCCAAAAGTGTCCCCGAGTCCTTGTGGGTGACAAATTATGTTCCCCCCCCTCCAACCTCTCTCTCACAGCAAGCCTCTCGCTGCTCAACCGCATCTTCCACAGAAAGTGCTCGGACGAACTACATTCCTTGGTTCTGCCAGGTCTAACCTTCACGGCTAGGACCCGCCATGCCACTTACATTGTAGAAAACCACCCACATTCCTTCTGTATTCTATCGTTAAGATGTAAGTTCCACTTGAACAGCTTCTTTCCGTGAACCACTGCTCTGTGGAATCGACTCCCAAGAGGGTGTTTCCCTGATCACTACAATATTAACTTGTTCAAGTCTAGGGTTAAACGTTATCTTCATCTCTTATACGTACAAACTGCCTCCTAACGTAACCTTCTACCACGAGTGTCTCCCGGGCCTTGTAAAAGGTGAACATTACTGTAAAAACGGAGAAAATCCGAGGAGAACAATGAATTGAAAATGTAAACATTTTACATGACAGTGTTCGTGGAAAGCGTTTTCATTTCTGTTGATAGTTTTAGTGATTTCAATTTGCAAGAGTTACTTCAAATTTAGATCCAGTTTTCTTATTTGCTAATTCTAAAATATTGTAAGGGCTCATTGAGTTACCAAATATATAGTTTTAATCCGCCATAGTATCTGGCCGCCGAAAACAGATAATTATACAAACATCATAAAATAAAGATGGTTAGGAAAAAGTTGAAAGAACGTAAATGAATTTTTTATTTTCTAGGATAAAGTATAGAAATCTGTTACATGCCTTCCCTCCATCCCTGAAAAGGAAAGCTAGTAAATGATACAAATGCTGTCTATACTAAAAAGCCCGACATGCTATGTTAGGAGAAGCTGTCTCTGTTGACGGGTCCTGAGACACATTTTATCTTAGCGGTGCCTACCAGAGTAATGTATCTCTATACCGACGGAGCTTCACTGTCTCCCTGTTAAGGGTCACATGACCACATAAGCACGGTGCATACTAACTTGAGAAGAAGAAAAGTTAACTCAACAGGGAGATGGTAACGCCATTTCTTAATAGTACCACTGCAACAGGAAAGGAGTCGAAGTCGAAGTCGAAATGCGCGGCCCTTTGAAGTCATTTTTATGACTCCACTATTTAAACTGAATACAACCTTGGTTCTCGAACGTCTCACGTGTCGAACAAATCGGTTTTCGAACAGAAAATTCGAGATGAAAATGCCTCGGTTATCGAACAAAATTTCGGTTCTTGAACAACATTGCCGAACCGAGTTAACCTGAACGGAATCATTTCTGAGTCGACTGCCGTGTTGTATACATTCGTATGTTGTGGCGTGCTTTTCTTTTCCAATTTTATTGTACTGTGACTTTCTTCCCTACATTGATTCCTATTGGCAAAATAATTTCAGTTTACGAACTTTTCGGGTTATGAACAGTCTTCAGGAACGAATTAAATTCCTGAACCGAGGTTCCACTGAAAATACATTCCAATTGAGCACTGTTGAGTGATAAGCTAATTCTATAAACAACAGCCACCTGCACTAATGCAAAGCTCTTCAGTAAAATGAATGGAGCACTTTGGCTGATGGGCATTTGTTTACATTTGTAAAAACAATACGCTAGATTTAGTTGTGTAACTACCGAGTGAAGATAGCTCTGGCTGACACCAAATTAGTTGTGTTTCAACCCTGGCTTGAGGTATTCGGAAGTCTAGTCGCACTGAGGAGCTGTGATACAGCGAAACAGTACTGTCTGTGAATTATATATATATATATATATATGTGTGTGTGTGTGTGTGTGTGTGTGTGTGTGTGTGTGTGTGTGTGTGTGTGTGATAAATTATTGTATACTATATTCATGGGTAAAAGTGTAATATCAGAGCGTATGTAAATATAAAATATCTTGTCTATTTCCCCTTTTATTTGTCCCTTTTTTTAGGTTAGGTACTTTTTAGGCTGATCACCGTTTTGACCACTTCTGGTAGCCCTTAGCATGAGGAAACCAACACAATAAAGGCATCCCACTAAGCACACTGTCGGTAGCTTTATTCTCCTGATTTCACCCCCAAAGTTAACCATCATCGGTTTTTGAGTTTGTTATCTTTGTCTTTATATTTGTCTAGTTTATTTCCGTGTTATTATTTGAACATTTGTTTCATGTAGTCGTCTTATTTCATACGTTTATTTTACATTTTTGTATCTCTCCGTGTAAAATCCTTTCGATACGTTTCCACATACATTGTTGCAAAATGTAACCTTCTTCTAACTTCCTTTTCCGCAAACTCACTGCAACATTGGAATGTATTCTCATAGCAAACTTTATTCATGTATACAAAATATTCGCTACCTTCTTTTACCCAAATGGTCTCAGTTTTATATTAAAGCCTCCGGCTGCTTTTGTTATTTCTTGTTAACCTTGTTTGTGTGTATTTTCTAACTTGTCTTATTTATATGTATTTACTAGCTAAAAAACCGCCCTGTCGGGCTAACTACTGCGGAGGGTTCTCGATTGGGCCTTCATCACAATAGTTAGGGGGAAGTAAATGTGTTAGGCATCAATAAACTACAGAAGAACTCAAAATTGATTTCTGCATTTAAGTATTGTATTAATATTTAAGCTTACCTTTTTAAAGTTCAACGATAATTCTTCTATCGCCACTTAATTTAAAGACAATTTGATGTACGTAGGTCCTTACTTTCGGTATTTTTATTTCATGGGAGACTTTCGCTAGATTTCGCAATTAATTTGAATTATTCCCAAATTTATTTCCAAGTTATAAAAACTTATCGTACAAAAAAAAAATTGTTACAAAAAATCACTTAAAAATTCGCCGAAAACAATCGCTTTAATGAAATTTTGGGAATCCAAAATTTCAGGTTTGCGTGTCCGGATCCGGCCCGGAATGTTTTTAATTTGCTCACAGAATCGGACTGATTCCAAAATGGTATGATATGTTGGGCTAAGGCCTTTAGGAGTAAATTTGAAAAAGTGTGACACAGTGACACACTTTCGCATTTATTATATAGATTTCTATTCCAGTTTTAACCTTTAGGTTCTTAATAAACCTGCCGATGTACGTAACTTCGTCTTCTTCAGAGTTTTGATTGTCTTAAGGTCTGATTGTCTTCGAGTCTACGTACTTTCGGGGTGGGCAGAATAAATACTGTGATAAAAACCCAGCGGTGACAGTCTGTTTCATGCTTGAATACAATCTTCAGGCCTACATTTTTCGTTGAAGATGGTGGGGATGGATTCCCATTGCCTTCTCTGCGGTTTCCATCTTCCAAAACTGGCTGGTACTAAATCCGAAGTCTAAACTATTTAACCCATAGCTGATGAGGAAAAATGGTTTCATGCCTTTCGCAAGGACATTAGTGTGAAAGTGGAAATAGTGGAGTAGACCGGAATTTGAACTTGGCTCGCCGAATCCACTTTCTGCACCGAAAACCCTGTTGCGACTTGCCCCTCCACATTTGTTAACATTTACAAATCTTAATCATTAAAGCATTGGCTTAGTAAATTGGAGGTGCAAGTGTCGTAGTGGTTTACAAGCATCCTCCAGCCGAGTTTAGATTCCAGCTGTGAAAGGTATAAATTCATTTCTTCTCGTGAAGATAAAGCTCTCTAGCCTCGGTTGGTAGCCAGTCTAGGAGAAGGCGATAACTCTGAATCCATAACCCTTGCAAAGGCAACGAGAAATCACTTCACTATTTTACCCTAAACAGTCAGGACCACGTAATGTTTAGAGATATTAAAGAAAGGGAAGCTGGGGATAGCCATAATCAATTCTTTTTTAAAAGCTCATTGTAATTAATGAGTAGCAGTGAATCTGAACTGACAAAAATTGTTGCATCCAGACTCCTTTAAATCTGTGTAAAACGTTGGGGAGGACGTTACCTTTCAGATCACCAGTATCAACTGATGATCTCAAACGTAACGTCTTCCCCAACGATATGATATGGAGCTCATTTGACTCATTGCTATTTCACTATCACAATCAGCTGCAACTACTCGTTGGCCAATTTGTGACAATGTCCCAACAAATGCAGCTGAGCATTTATCTTTGCAAGGCTGAGCTTTCGTCTTTGTTTCTAGTTTAAAGTTCTCGACAAATTTCCATAAATCTAATGATTTCTGGACACTTCTGGTTTGACAGTCTTCTTTCAAATCAGTCGCAGTATTTATCTCCTCCTTACAATGACCATTACTCGTCTAAAAGGAACATTTGTCCCACACCCCCGATATCTCTAAGAGTTCAATTGAATGCTATCTCAAAAGCAACTTTGTGTGACTTCTGGTTTGAGTCTCCTTTGAAATCCGTTGTATCTAGACTAAAGGTATAACCTAACCGATCTCATTCAACTTTCTAACGCTTTTATTTATTTTTTGAATTAATACATCTATGTGCCGCGTCCCTTCAGTACATGGGAACTCATAGCTCTCCACAACTTCCTATCTCTTGTAACTCTTAACAGTTTTTCTCCGTTTACTTAGGCTCCTGTCCCCCTTTCCGCCATCCTTTCACACAATCTCGTCAGGTAAGTCGCTCGCTGCTTCCACCCCCCTCTCTCTCTCTCTCTCTCTCTCTCTCTCTCTCTCTCTCTCTCTCTCTCTCTCTCTCTCTCCGTTCTCTCTGTCACCCCCTCTCTCACTCTCTCTTGCACTCAGTATGTCATGTGAGAGTTAATTTTCCCAAGCCTTCCTTGCTCATGATCTGTCCAAGAAATTTCAGCTGTCTCTTTCTGATCACGAGTATAAGCGCCATTTTTTTCAATTTTCCCTAAAACCTCGTCGTGATTCACATGTCCATTGCATGATATTCTCAGTATCCTTCTGTAGAACCACATTTCTGTTGCTTCCAGTTTTCACCTCATTCATGGAGAGATTGTCCAACATTCACTGCCATATAAGTGGATGAATATCATAGCAATCCAACACTCTTTTCCATAATGCTATGGTAATTTACCCACGCACGCATGGACTCTCCCAGCTATAAATAGGAGCAGGTACTGCCTTTTGGAGAGGGAAATTTCCAGCAGTCAGCTCTGACAGTCGGACCGAACATTCTTGCTATAACACTCTCGTCTGTATTATGTTTGTTTCTGTTAATATATTTGTTTAACTTAATTCCTCTCTTTGTGTCCTTATTTCTGACCCTAACAAGGCCACAACACATAGTATTCTCAGTATCCTTCTGTAGAACAATACTCCTGCTACCTCCAGCTTTCTCTTCATCCATGGGAAGATCTTTCACTACCATATACACCCTTGTGCAAATTAATTGAAACATCAGTTTTAGTATCCATTCTTTGACCATACGGTCAGTTTTAGACCCACTGGGGTGACAGGGTGTAATCAATTTCTATTTTATCCTCAGATTAGATCATTTACAATGATGTGCAGATTAATCTATTTTCGGGGTGTATGATGAAATTTGTTTAACCTTGACAAATATTGCGTCATTCGTGATTGCATCAGATTTCCATCACGCCCAGACACTATTGTCTCGACTGTCGATTAGTTGTCCTACAGCCATTGTCTGAGATAGATATTACTCCAAGGCAGCGTACGAAAATTGTAACGCTGCACGGACACACCGGCAAGCCTTACCAGTGAGCAAATCAAAGTACTATAGATTGGCATAGAAACTCTCCTGATTTAAATCCAATAGAGAATCTGTGGTCAATCTGCAAGGAACGATTTCGTGGAATGGACATACAAAGTACTAACATGTACACTGGGTCATGTTTCATTGGAAAAATACGAAAAAATGTAAATAATAACGGAATTATTCTTTTTGCTTCAATTAATTTGCACAAGAGTGCAAGAGGATGGATATCACATAGCAATCCAATACTCTTTTCTTTTTTTACATATCCTATATTGTATCTACATTATTTTTCTTAAGAAAGAGAAAGTTCAAATTATAGTCAGGCCTATTACGATGAATTACTAATGTAATTAGTGTATTGATTTGTACATGACCGCTTTTGTATTCATATAATCTTCTATTTAAAGTATTAGATGTATTTCTACAGACATTTTTTATAGTTTATTTCGTAAATTTCTATTTCAGGTTTCAGCTTGTTATTTTGTTTCAATTAAATACCTTAATTCAAAGCTAAACATTCTTGTATCTTTTCGGGATATTGTTACAAATAAATAAAATAATAATAATAATAATGATGAAAATTATAAATAAAATAAAATAAAAGCATAATATTTAAACCTTGTTTAAAATAAATTAAGTGAAAAATAAAAATAATAAAATTACTACCAGCATGCAACAAAAACTGTTCCTGCCGGAAATACGGACAGCCTGCCAAAAGACGTGAGATTCAATCGCTTCGCCCAAGGACTGTGTGGATGACAGGGGCTGTTCTTCCGGATTCTTCCGAGAGGATAGACAGAGGAGAAGAATGGGTTTTTTTCCGCGTCGGAGTAGATGCTGCAGATGTAGTATATGCCGGAGAACTACTCTTCTCTCTTGCGTCCCTTCCTACCGTTGCTTAACTTCTGTTACGTAGCGGTGGTATGACCGACTATGACTATGACAATGTTTGATCAGCTTAGACAAGCTATGACCAGATTAGACAGACTTTGACCAGCTTAGACAAGCTAAGACAAACTTAGACTAGCAGCTCGAGTGTTTCCACTCGGGTCCCCACGTTAAAAACTGACCTTGTGTCACAACCTGATTCAATGGTGGTGTTAAGATAAATCTCGGACTGTCGGGATGACAACACGTGTGTAACTTCCCTCCGTGATTGGACTTGTGATATTACGGAGTAACTTACTCCTTTTTATAACATGAACATTATCACAATTGTAACATAAAATACGCACACATAAATACATAAATAAAATTGTATTAAATTCCCATACAATTTGTCATACATTCTCTGTATTGTGTACATTTATTTTTCCTATTTTTATCTTCGTAAAAACAAGCCTAAAATTCTACTACCACTACTACTATGGTGTGAGTGAATACACCACAAAATTATGGTGACCACCGACGTGTACAAGAAAAACATACAAATATACCACAATCTTTAGCGTTTTCAACATATCAGCATAAAATCTAAGTCTAAGATTTGGTATAGTTTGATACGGAAGCCAGACGAATATGAAAGAAGATTGTGTTGCACAAATCTCTCAAATGTGGAGGGCACGTCTACTTTAAAAATGAGTATTCAAAGTCTTATTTTTACTCGTACTTAAACACAACTAACCTTAATAGTAAATACATTCACATCTGAGCCATTTTAGAAACTCCATTTTGGTAGGCAATTAAAGAGATTCTATTTCTTTTCCAAGTAACTATACACAGCCGAACTAGGTCACAACCTTCCAGTAACAATGAATGATCCCTGCCCTGATAGCGGTCGATGTGTAAATTATATATGAGTTGGCATGTCGGACAACGAGAACAAAAACCGATGATAATAATCACAAAGAAAGGAAGTGAAATGAAAGAGCAGGAAGAAAGGAAATTCAGTCATTTCGACGATGATCTTTATTTGTCTCTCGACGAGGACATGCATGATACAAGAACGATTTAAAGTGAAGGCTTCCGCATTCATATGTGCGATGTGTGGGTGGTAACAAAAATTGTCCACATCCTGCAGTAACTGTCGTAAGTGTTTCATTTTAACACGCAACCAATTCATATCGTCCTGATAGACTTTTTCGTCGTTGCACAAGGGCCAAAAAGGGCCAAAATGTACCTAATGCTTCGCTCCAACTTTTAGTTTTTGTATCTTCTGTTTTCATATTCTTTCGCATTCAATAACCCTTTGCGTCCTATTGGCTTTACTGCCTTGCTTAGGGAGGATTGATAAAAAAATAAAAAAACCTATCACACAGGTTAAGAAGACAGCCTGGTATATGCGGAATATGCGGAGAAAGTGGCTACTTTTTGGATGATCCGTATTTTAAAGACATCAAGTACGTTGTATCAAGTGTGGGTACAAAACATTGACCTGCTAAATTTCCATGGTTTTGAATGGCCAATAAAGACTGCAGCAACTTTTCAGATCTCCTAGCTGTATAGTTTATACCATTCTTGGAGTGATTGATCTTCCATCAATAATATCAATGTAATGAACTGAAATAAAGTTTTATAAAACGACAGATTATATATATATATATATATATATATATATATATATATATATATATATATATATATATAATGGACTCTTCGTCGTTTCCGATGTACAAGGCCCAAAAATGTACTTTATGCTTTACTTCTACATTTTAGTGTTCATGCCTTCTGTTCGACACCAAATCTGATCAGCTTTCGAAAACGGCACCGTATCTTAGACACACAAAACATTGAAAGAAAAACAGTATTCTTCCAAATTACTTATATATTCAGTCTTTGAGTGGATGATGTGTCTCCAAAAATGCCACTTTGGCATTTTTTTTTCTCCACATACTGACTCCTCAATCTTTGATGGTTCATTTCAATATGTTTGATATTATCTTTCAGTTTATCTTTGTATCTAAGGAGAGTTCTTCCTGCGTTAGGCATCCCATAAGTGATAATTTTCTGTAATCTTTCTTCCTAACAATATGACCATCCCATTTTAATCGTGTGTGTGTGTGTGTGTGTGTGTGTGTGTGTGTGTGTGTGTGTGTGTGTGCGTGCGTGCGTGTGTGTGTGTGTGTGTGCAAAGGGTGCAATGGATAAATTGTCGTCTAAATTACGCAAAAATGAAAATAACACTGACATCTCATTTAAACAGATATATTTACCAAAATTACACAAAATATATCTTGAAATATCAAAGAGTAATTTATTCAATAAAATCGCCATTGACTATAAACACGGCCTCCAGACAACTACAGAATCTCCTGTAGCTCTTCTGGACGGTCTCCTTGTTTAAATTAGTTACTGTCATAATCTTGCCTTCAGTTCATCTTTGATGTTACAAGAAATTTTGTTGGTCTCTCGATCAACTGTGTCCCACACATAATAACCAAGGGGTTTGCAGTCTGGAGAGTTAGGCGGCCAGTGTAAAAGGTGATGTGGCCTCAGAAGTTTTCTGACAGCCATGGCTGGGTTCACTTGCTTGTGTGGCATGTTGTAAAGTCCTGTTGCTAGACATAGGGTCTTCCAGTGGCCACCCTCTTGATCCAGGGCAGCACTACTTCCTTAAGGCACTTTACACAGGCGTTCATGTTGAGTCTGAGGCCCAGTGGGAAGATGAATGGAGGCATAAGGTTGCGATCACTAGTGATCACTCCAAACACCTTCGTAATCACCATTAGACTCATCCAACTCCTTCCGAATCCTCTGCACTGTTCTCAGATTGAGAAATAAAATAGGCGTCATTATACGACCTTGCCTTGCGCCATTTTAACCTAAAACTGATGCAAGGAACTACCATCTTGACTTAACAGAAGCTTGCATGTTTTCCTTGAAGGATGTTATTACATTGAGCATCCCAATTTTCAGGAAATCCAATTTTCTTCCGTACTGATCACAAACCATCGCGATTTACGGAATCAAAAGCCTTAGTTAAGTCAATAACTATTTTTTCGTGCACATTCGCTGTAACCTGTCGCAAGCAATATATCATTTATATGGTCCCGCTTCCAGGCCTAAAACCACACTAGGATTCAGGATAAAAACATGGTCTACAAGCTTAGTTGTCATTATTCTGTTGAAAATAACTCGAGTAAATATTTTGTCTGCCACAGAGAGCAGCGATATACCCCGATGATTGCCACACAATTCTTTTCTTCGCTTTTCGCTTAAATAGAGGGTAAACGAAGGCGTCTTTTAATTCCTGAGGAATGTCACCATGCTTCCAAATCGTGACAAACAAATTTAAGAACTTACGCACAAATTCGTTACCGCCATATTTGTACCCATCGGCTGGTATTGCATCAATCGATTTACCTTATACCAATTGCGTCATAGTTTTTTACCCTCCGCATATATGCGATCAAAATCTACTTCGTGAATTTCCGGCCCTAAAGGAATTGAATTAATGTCATTTGGATCCCCCATTAAATGAAGAATTTAAAACAATTTGAAAGTTTCCAACGGTTAAGAATGTCACCTTTATCAGTTCGTAGGAGTAGATCCGTTTGATGCTAATATTAATGAGGATCCACGTGGCTTAGGGCCATAATCTGGTTTTATATTTTCGCAGTGTCCTTTCTATCAGCAGCAGCTTGTGACCCAGCGGAAAGTGCTAGCTACCAAAGTCATATAATCTGCAAACAAGAAGTCTAAAAGCATTATCATCCTCGTAATAATCTTTGCCTTAAATCTTTGATGATTAAAAACCTACCAGTTGTTATTTTAAAATAAAACAGAATGCCATTACTCTAAGTGACGAAGACATACCCCAATATCAGAGAAAAGTAAATAGCAAAGAAAATAGGCGTCATTATACGACATTGCCTTGTGCCATTTTAACATGAAAATGATCTGATGAACTACCATCTGACTTAACAGAAGCTGGCATTATTACATTGAGTAGCTTATCTGGAAACAAACGCAAAGTCTACAAAATCCACGGAAGAAAAATAGAAAAGTCCACAGAAAATAACGATCCCAATAAACCTGATAAAACTAGTCACAAAATTCTACCTACCAACTCCATAATAGCCACCATAAAAAATAATTTATCTAATATTTATCTAAAATTCATCAACACCACCTCTAAAACAATGTTAGGGCCAAGCGAAATAGCAACAAGACAGAAATATACAAAATAAACTACACAGAGTGCTCAATAATAATCATCGGTGAAACATCTAGAAATCACAAAATGGCTATATGACCTTTACAGAAATATGCTGCATAATAACACTTTTAACAGACTAGTAGTTCACTATAACACCTCTGGCTACAATATAGATTATATAAATGTCAGTATGATCGTGTGAGAAAAGGCTTCACTAAGAATGAAATGCGTTAAGAAGTGCGCCGACTTTAAAATTCTCGACGATAAACCTAAGACCAAACGATACATAATATCAACGATCATTGCACAAGCAATATCAGCACAATGCGGTATACAAGTTAATAGAGAGAATAACAGACTTACTTGCAGTGGACTCATTTCAAATACAACAGACATTAACGGCTTTAATAAAAACAACAACAACAAAAAAACTCAGTTTGTTCTGTCCCTCCGACCAGATGACACCAACTTAGCAAACAGATATTAACGGCTTTAATAGATTTGTTTACTGCTTTTCATTCATTCTGACATGAAGACGCCAACCGAGCACACGAAGGCGAAATGCGTTGTCATTTAAAGGGTTTTCATCTTTTTCTCATTTCTCCACTTTTGTTCGGATTCTATGTTCTACACGCATCACACATACACACACACACACACACACACACACACACACACACACACACATATATATATATATATATATATATATATATATATATATATATATATATGTATATATATATATATATATATACTAGCAGCCATACCCAGCTGGTCGATCAGAAAAAGCGTTCAATTAGAATGGAGCAAAAACAGCATCATGTTTAGATGCAATAGAGTCTATCTTCTCGAATTACTTTAAAGTACTTTCATTAAAAAAACATTTTGAATAAATGCAGTTACTGACATAACAGATGTAATCCGTATTTATTCAATCGAAATTAGCCGAGGACATGAGCGGGTAAAACAGGCAACATGAAGACACACTTCAGACCACAATTATTGGGGAGTTTTTGAAATTCAATTTGTCAGAAACCAGTAAAAATCGACATTTTCCGCTATTTTCGCGGGTTTTCACTATGTGGGTGGACTCAGTTATCAAGTTAAATGACTGTTAAGCTATCAACTTATTATTTGGCTACAATTGAGTGAAGTTTGTATAAGATTGTTTGAAAATTGAGGGAGTTTTTAGTTTAAAATTTGTGTTGTAATCGATTTTTCGTTTTTGGCGGTTTTTCGCTAAACGCAGTGGCGCAGAAATAAAATAAGGTATGGTTGAGCTCATCGTGATGTAAGTAACTTATATACCGAGTTTAAACGAAATCGGAGGAAAAAAGTTGAATTTATCGATTTTTGATCGGCTTTATCGATTATTGAATTTTTTTAAATTATCGATTTTTTACGCTAAGAACCTATCTCCTCCCATTGTACAATGTATGTGGCAAGTGTGGTCAAAATTGGATCTCGAATGAAAAGGTATCACACAGACAGACACACAGACATCCTCTGTTTTGTATATATATATATATATATATATATATATATATATATATATATATATATATATATATATATATATATATATAGGTACCTCCAAACATTTATTAAACATGAACATCCCTGCTGAAAAATTCCCCGAAATTAATAAAAGTTTGCGTCAGCGAGTGACCATAAATTCATATAAAAAATTTAGCCTCTTTTTGCGGTGAAAAACACATTGATTTGGAAATTCTAGCAAGAATCAAATAATTGATACAAATATCTTTTACATCTGTTAGTAATATTTGTTTCAAAGATAATTATGTTGATGAAAGATTTGTAAATATGGCTATAATCAGCCATTTTTAGCGATTGAAAAAATCTCATCTGAAAGTAAATTTGTTTTGAAATACGACAAAGTAGTTTGCTTATTGGAAATATTATATTAAATCTATTAGTTTGAAATTAAAACTAAAATAAAAATTCCAAGAAAAATTTATCATTTTTAAAAATTCATTTTAAATTTTAGATATCGCTTTTCTTTGGAGGTACATATATATATATATATATATATATATATATATATATATATATATATATATATATATATATATATAAACACATCAACATTCCCAATGAGAATATAGATATAAACACTGCAGAAAATCAATATTATTACTGTTGAGTCTTGACTCATTGTTGAATCTCGCCTAATGCATGGAATAATAATGCAACACAAAATGTACTTAGAACAAGAATGTATTATAACAAGAAAGTGTACACAATAAGTACATATAGTATTTCTGTATATTTCTGGGAAGACGTTCCTGGAGAATGTGTTGACTAGTCGCAGTCGATCAGAGTCTCTAGTTGGATCTCGTGATTCCTTCTCCCCGTCTTCCGGTACCAACCACTATTTATATAGTTGATAGTCACCTATGCAGATTAGGTGGATCCTACCACAACAATTACACAATAAAAAATATGGAAAAAAAGGCCAAAATAATAATAATAACTTTGACGTAACAATAGGTAGCTGTGATGGTGCATTGGCATCCGAAATCATAGATATATACATAATAAATTAACAAATATTATTAACAAAAAAGATATAGGTCTATACAGAGACGACGGTCTATTAATCCTAAGAAACTGCAACGACAGAACTATAGCAAAAATAAAATAAGAAATAATAAAAACCTTCAAAATCCTAGGAATTATAATATAAAATCAAACCAAAAATATTATTTTTTATTATTATTTTATTTTATTTTTTTATATAACATTCAACTTAAACACCAGAACCTATAAACCACACAGAAAACCAAACAACAACCCAATGTACATTAACAAACATTCTACCGCACCTAACGTATTTAAACAAATACCCATATATTTAAATGAAAAAATTAAAAACATATGAATCAACCCAGAAAACAACGGATAGTTGAACAAACTAGAATACCAAAATGAAAATAATTCAAACAAAAGCAAAAGAAAAAAGAAATATAATTTGATTTATCCCTCCCCCTGCAACAATACAGTAAAAACAAAAATAGGGAAAATATTTTTCAAAATAATTGACAAACACTTTCATAAAAGCAGCAAGTCATAAAAATTACCAATTAAAATACAATAAAAATTAGTTACAACTACATGGATAACATGGAGAAAAAATAACTAAGAACAATAAAAAATACTCAACAAATAACAATTACAACAGTAATAACAATGACATACAGGAAAATAATACCATTGTATTAAAGAAACAAAGAAAATTGCCCACTTAACCAATGGCATAAAATACACAAACAATAAAAACCTATTAAAATACAATTGAACCCATAAAAATCCTCACCAGAATGAAATGGGAAATTATAAAAAGATCAGCCCCATACAGTATTAACAGCAAAA
>OZ038492.1:100118142-100288142 GCA_964036315.1 Acanthosepion esculentum | reverse complement strand
CTCTCTTCATTTTCTTCTTCACTCTCGTCTGTCTTTTCATTCTCGCTTTCTTTCATTTCCTGCTCTGTTTCACTTTTGTAACTACCTGTCTCTTCTTGCTTTTGCTCTTCAATTTCTATGTCATCCAGTTCGTTTCTGCTTCTGAACTGATAGCCGTGATGTGTCATTTTTGTATCAGGAAATTTGCTTCTTCTGGATCAGCTTCTTTATTCTTTTTATATCATACCTTTTCTTTCGTTGAAAATTATTAGGTTATTGAGAAATTAATGTCGTTCTGGGGACCCTGGTTTGTCTGCCCATTAATGCTGAAAGGCTCAGTTTTCTTCTCGCATGTGGAATGGATCTGCAACTGAGGAGCATTTTTGGTAAATAAGTTTTTACGCTTTCATTTTAATCCCATTTTTACCATTTGTACCATTCTTTCCGCAATGCCATTAGATTGTGGGTGATATGGTTGTGTCTTGTATGGGATGCATTCAAACTGTTTTAACAACACACATAAGTTCTCGTCGCAAAATTCGGGTGCATTGTCGGTGACTATTGACTGGGGTACTCCATTCCTTGAGAATATAGTTCTTAGTACTTGCTTTATTGTCATTTACTCTGACAATCTCTAGCCATACTGAATATGAGTCCACTAATACTAAGAACAATCCCCTATTTTTGATATGTGCGTGATCCATGTGGACCCTATCCCATCATTCTGCTTCCATTGGACATGAGTGAATTTTTGCTTGCTTGATTTTTTTATTTCTGGACATTTCTTAGCGTATTCCACTACGTATTTTGTATATCCTGGCCACCAGGCTTGTAACTTTAGTCTTCTTTGTGTTGCTGTTATGCCACAATGTACGTCATCATGTACTCCTTTTAATATGTCCCTTCTCAGTATTTGTGGAGCTACTCTTATATTCCCATTGGATATTATGCCATTTTCTATGGTTAGTTTGAGCTTTGTTTCTTTAAAGGGTCGCTCTGCCATCAAACAATTGCTCCATATATTATTTTTTATTCTCTCTACTATTCTGCTTAATATTGGGTCTTGCTTTGTTTCTATTTTGAGTCTATGTAGAGGAAGAACGTCTGTTTCTACCCAGTGTATTATTTTATCTTCAGTATTTTCCTGTTTTTCTTCTCTTTCATTCTTGAACTATACTCTTGATAAAGCGTCTACGTAAGGAATAGTATTCCTTTTTTACATATACTATGTTAAAATCGACTTTTATTGCCCATCTTAAAATTCTTGACGATGTGACTTTTGGCAATTCTTTTCTCGGGTTAAATATGAATTCCAATGGTTTGTGGTACGATTTTAATAAGAATTTTTTCCCTATTAAAAAGATCGTGCCCTTTCCATGCTCCATACAATCGCTAGTGATTCTTTTTCAATATTCGAGTAGTTAGTTTCTGATGACGTTAACCGTCTTGATATGTTCATGATTGGGAGTACGTCTTGTGATAAAATAGCAGCAATTGCATTTTTACTCGCATCTGTGGTTAACGTTAATTCTTTTTGTGGATCAAAAACTTTTATTATTGGTTTGTTCCTCAGTATTTTCTTTAGTGTTTCAAAAGCGATAGTTTGCTTTTGTGCCCAGTTAAATTCATTGTTTTTTTTTCCTATCTTTTGCGTAATTTTGCAAATGGCTATATTATGTCGCTGTGTCTTGGTATGCATTTACTATAAAAATTTATTAGCCCCAAAAAGGATTCTAATTCTTTTCTATTTGTTGGAGCAGCTATTTCTGTTATTTTCTTTGTTAGTCTATCGTCGGGTGATATGCCTTCTTTTCATATTTCATATCCTAAATATATCTTCATACAGTCGAAATAACACTTGTCTTTGTTTACAGACATGTCTATGCTAAATTTATTATAAGTTATACATACACCGAGGTATTTGAAGTGTTTAGTATTTACTAATTCCACATCCTGATTTTTATGATAGATTCATGGCATGTGCCATTACTGCTTCCATTCCAATTCCATATCATAGTTTCTGTTTTGGAAAGGTTTATCTTCCGTCCTATTTCTTGGAGCACTTGGTAGTGGATATTGATTTTTTTGATTTTTTTTGTTCAAGTTCAGTCTAATCCCAACTCTGAATACCTATGTCATCAGCATAGAAACACGCACATATCATGAGTGCATTGGCCTCGGGAGGGAAAGCAAGAATGCAGTTTCTGTTAGTAGATTTGTTTGGGATATATTATGGAATGTTTAATTGATCAGTGCCAATCTCTTTGCATCTGTGCTTAGAGTATAGATCATGAAAAGATTAAATAGCTTGGGGCTTTCATTTCCGCTTTGTTGTACTCCTGATGAAGTTTGAAACGTTTCGATATTGTGGTCCACGCCAGGCATGCACGCTTTGTGGACCGGCATAGTTTCTCTATCAGATCACAACATTTATTAGTGTTAGAACTTGGAAGACTGTTTCTAATGGATGAGAAGAGGAAGTCACAGTTGCTGTAGTCATAGGTTGCTGTGAGGTTAACGTGGTAGATATAAGATTTTTTTCTTAAAGTTAATTTTTTCGTTGACAAAAAACATCATCGCGCAATCGAATCTTTTAGTGAAAGAAAAGTAAGCAAAGACTAAAAGCGATTTAAACATAAATTTGAAGACAGGAAAGTCTTTTTTCCCCATTTTTTTTACGATTAATTTTATTTTTAAAACCAAAATGAAAACGCCAAACGATATATTTATATTCCGCAGTGTTTTAAAATTATTTTTTTAAAAGTGCCTGACTGTACCGAAATAAAACGATAAAAACGCTGAAACAGACTGAGTTAAAATCACGATTCATTGGACGACAACATTTAAAGGTTGATCTTTTCAGCATCCTTAACATTTCGATATAAACAGTAATCAATGTTTGTTGTATTTCACACCCCTTCATATCCTCTTTGATTTCATCAATAAAACATTTCCCTGGAGTAGAAAACGCGTAACTACTCACTTTTCATCATGTCATTGGTTTATTTAATAAAGAGAGAGAGAGAGAGAGAGAGAGAGAGATTAATACAAGTAAAAGGTTTCTTACTTAGCTGAATGATGTTACCTTCAGCATCCCGACTCCAGAGTTTCGTAGACGGATCCTCCAGGAATCACTCCGTCCACTCATCAGGAGATATCAGCAATTGACTGCTTATACTTCTCGATTTTCTTTTTTATATGTGCATTTCATTGGTGTTATTTTTAGAAAAGGACGAAACGGCCGTCCAGTGCTTTCTGAATTCTGTTGGGGATTCTTTTACACTCGATGAATACCTATAAGTGATTATTCAGATCTCCAAAAATTTCTGTCACTTATATATCCTTGCCTGATTCAGCTTTTAATGGTCTGGAGGGAGCGTCTTAGTGAAATAAGACGTTGCTCTTGGGGCCCTATCCAGTGGGTTATGTATACTTGGAGGAGTATCACCACCGGAATTTAGTGAGTAGCTACGCTCTATTGAGTCTAGTTATTTTCTTCTTCGTCACCGACGCCCGTTGGTCCAGTGGTATGACCCCTGCGTTGTATTGTAGCAACCCATGTTCGACTCTCGGTAGAAGAATGCGCTGAGGGGTCCCGAAACGGGCGTCCAGTTCTTTCTGCTGAGGATTCTTCTTGACTCGATTTATTATGCATATTGAGCATTTGGGCAACAACCCCTCTTTTATACAAGTTTCGTTAAGCAACTTTCTTGTGTTCGTACAGGTGTTTTCTGGATACAAAGTGTGTAAAAACTGTCCAAATGTGCTGTATATCCAAGCACTTTCGGGGGTTTTTTTTATCCTTTATCAAGGATGCTTTTTATTTTTAACTGAATGCGTCTTTTTTTTTAATTTATGTATGTATCTGAGTTATCCGAATGTTTTATTTTCCAAACACAGTCAGCATGTTGTGGCCGTGTTCATAGTTAATATTATTGAGTTTTGGCTTTTGCTTTTGAATTATTAGTGCTGCCATTATTTTTAACGTTTGTTTTACATGTGGATGAGACTATTATACTTATATGTTCTACTAGTATGTTGGGGGTGGAGTTTGGTAGGTTTCCATGTGTGTTTAAATGAGTCTAAATTGAGCTGTGGTCAAATAGGTCAGTTTTTACACACTTTGTGTTCAGAAAAGAAAACACTTGTCCGAACACAAGAAAAATTAAATAAAAAAGTTTAATCGGAGTACCTTGTCTTTAACGAAATTTATATATATATATATATACATATATATATATATATATATATATATATATATATATATATATATATATATATATATATATATATATATTACATAAAAGGTTAATGGTCAGAGTTGAATTAAACCAGGAAACAGTAGTATTAAAAAGTGATCAATACACGTCTAAAAAGACAAAAATAAAAATAATATGTAGAGCTTTTAAGTTTAAAAATCAGGAGATCAGTTGAATCCGCTACCGTGGTAAAGGATTCAACTCACCTCCTGATATTTAATGTAAATTACACAACAGAGAAATCCAAAATTACCTCATGAGTATAGTCTGTTTCAACTGACGCCGAGTATGTCAGTCTTATTCAACCCAGTCCATCCGTCTGGGTTGAATAAGATTGACGTAGCGTTGTCGAATATTGGTTACCTTGCAAGTGGTCTGACACACAGGTACACTTTTGTAGTCACTTCCAGTTGGAAAGACAGCCCTGAGTGATTTAATGGAGAGATATATGGGTGAATAGAGCCCACTCATGCAAATGTGTTGGGCAGGTTCATAAGTGGACTAACCCAACTGCTGTATTAGGTATTCTCCTATAAATGAGGTAGATTAGATGGCTTGCTTTTACAAGGAGAAAAAGAGGTGAATGCGGAAACTGTAATGAGTGAATGGATCGTGAATCAGATTAACTATGTATAAGATAGCTAGTGAACACCAGCCTCCACCCCTTCCCCATTTCGGCCTTGTGCCATAATTGTGTAATTTCACACAATAAATATTCAAGAAGATGAAGGCAACCATGTTAGCAGGTAAGTCATTTGACTTCTACAGGCGTCAGTTGAAATAGACTATACCCATGAGGTAATTTGGGATTCCTCTGATGCAATTTTTATGCTCTGTTAAATACATTGAGCTCTTTTTGCGGATCAGTTTGTAATATTATATATTGTTAGGACCCATTTGGATTGTATACCAACGGATTTTTTACCTGTACTGTATTGTAGGAGGACCTCTAAGCGGAGAGATAACATCAATGTCTATAAATGTGCGTGAAATCAACGTTATGCCCTCATTGAAAATCAGCGAGTGTAACTTTCAGCTCAACCGCAGTCAATAGTTTTTATCCCGGCTCGACGAACGACAATCGCCTTTATCTACACTCAAAATCAAACTAATTTTTTGCCAACGAAATTATTTGTACCTTTTTTTTTTTACAGCAGTTTTTATAAACCGGATACCCTTAGCCTACCATAAATAATGGCAACAAGTGGTGAGTGGTAGGGGTCACAAAGATAATATAAATAAAGTCAATGTCCGCATTACGTTCATCAAACATCGGCAACCAGAGCGTGAAATTTAACATGTTCGTTTCTTCCAACAATTTACTAATGTTATCAGCTTAATCTCCACTGGATATCTGTGCCACTATCAAGACCTTGAGCCAGATTAAACAAAAATTAATAAATAATCAGTATGCCTCATCGTGGAAGCCATTAATACTGTAATGATTTCAGTCAATCTGGGGACACTACCAGACTAAGCCATTTTTAGAAAGAAAAAAAAATGTATATCATGTCCATTAAGGACGAAGACGATCATAGCTCTCCACACATTCCTTTTCTTCATTATTGCCATGATTCCTTGAGAAAGATAGTGTATTGGTTTTCCATAGCTTTTCTCCACGATTTTAAATTCGGAATTGTCCTTCATAAAATGCTGGAATCTACACTGGATTCATGTACAGTGTAACCCGGGTATAAGAGAGTTGTCGGGAACGGAGAAGAAGTATCTTATATCCGGGTTTATCTTATATCCGGGTTTGGTCTATTACATCACAGGCTCTAATTTGGGATCAGAGAAAAATCTCTCTTATATCCGGGTTTCTCTTATATCAGGGTATCTTATATCCGGGTTTTTATTTCACAGGGACTATAGTTCTAAAATGAAGGCAACAGGTAAAGTGGGAATTTGGACCCGACACGTCAGTTCCACTTTCGCACCGAGGATAACTGAGACGCTGCCCGCAAATTTAATGTCCAAATTTAATCAATGAATGGGTATGAATCTATCTCTTCTCTCCCCAGCTATGGGTTAAATAGGTGGAGAAACTTGACTCTTTAGCCTTCATTGGCAACCAATCTACCGCAGAAAGAAATGGCAACCTACTGCAGGAAAAAAATCTGCCTTGTCAGTCATGTATCGAAAGATACATGATCGCCTAAGCTTGTATCACGTATGGCATTTAATTGACTGACGGAATTAATACCGGTTTATTTTTATCGTCTATAATTAATATCGGATTTTCTTTTATGAACTTTCTGTTAATAGCGAATTTTTAATTAATTATTTTTAATTAATGCTGGATTTTACAGTGGCCATTAATGGGTTAAATAACTCTAGAAGGTAGCGAATTTTTCGAACATTTAAAAAAAAATCATATCACCCCATGTAAAGCAGTAAAGACACTAAGACACAAGGGGTTACTGAGTGTGAAAGGATAAGAAAAAAGAGAAACATTATTAAGGAGCGAGAACAATAGAAGAGTAATCAAGAAGACAGTAGATAACGATTGACATTGCATTTAAATTTTTGAAGATCAATGTTGGCTGGAAAGTATGAAGCCGGAAGAGAGTTCCACAAGTGAGAAGTGAGAGAAAAGAAACTGTTAGCATAGAACTTACGTTTGCATCGAGCCAATTCAACTGTAAATTGATAAAACCTTGTTGCCAATCTAGTACTGTGTTTAAATTCATGAAGTCTAGGCACCATAGCGAAGATTTCATCCGAACAATTACCATGAAAGTATTTACAGAAAAGACACAGGAAGTCGATGAAACCGAAACGCCATGTTTCTTCTTTGGATTTTATCAAGAATCTCTAAATATACAGCAGGAGCACCGGGCCAAATGTGACAGCAATATTCTAAGAATGGTTGAATGGTAGACTTATTAACAGATTCTGGAGAGAAAAATTGTCTAGCACGACACAGTAAACCAACTTTCTTAGCAGCAGATCCAGCAATGGATTCAATATAATCTTTCCACTTCATGTCAGCCGAGAATGTAAGCTCGAGAAGGCGCAACGAGTCACTCTGATGAAAGTTAGTAGTATCAGCTATGATGACTGAAGGTAGTAAGGGGTTTTGACAATGAAAATTACAAAATATTCCATTTAGATAATGAAATGTTATTTTTATCTAATAAATCCTTTTCTTTCTAAGTACCGTTTTTGAATTCAACCAATATGCAAAAGCGAGGATTGTTTTGATCTTAGTCCCCATTTATTTTTCGGTTTTCGGATAATCGAACTTTATAAAACTTAAGCTTAACTTCCTTTTCTTTAAATGCTGTCTGGAATTCTGAAACGAAAGTTTTCCTTTAGTTGATCAGTTCTTTTGACTCAGATTTGTGCTTTACTTGTTTCAGTTGTATTTTATTTGTATTATTTGTATATATTTACATTTATTTATATATTTATATTTTTATATATTTATATTTATTTGTATTTTATTTGATCAGTTCTTCTGACTCATATTTGTACTTTAGTTATTTCAATTGACAGAATATGATGGAAAACGTTCTACTCAAAACGTAGTTTCTTTTCTTTTCTTTTTACTAATGTTCATCCAATACAAGGTCCACGGGCCACTCAGAGGGTTACTCTGTGGAGTTGTATTAGTGCAATAAAAGGGCAAGATAACAGGAAAGATAGCCAATTCTAGACTTGAAGAGGTCAAGATTTAATTAGTGAATAAAATTTCAGAGGTCAGGCGGAGACGTTAGGAGTAGAGAGTTAAAGTAGACTTTAGAAGGAATCGGAAAACCAATCCTAAACAGGAAAAAAGGCTAAAGCTCTCATCCTGTTCAAAAGACCTGGAAGGAGTGTGAACCGGGTATTAGACAAACCTATCTACGCCTGTTGGGAGAGGAAAAAATACTGTATAAAATCTCAGATTCCAAGCGGTGAAGTACAGAGCTTAAGTAACCGGAAACTGAACCCTAAACAGGAAACAAGTGATAAACATCTACTCCTGTTCAAAATCAGGGAGGAGTAGGAACCGGATGATAGGCGAACCTATCTAATGGAGATTTATGGGGGAATAATAAATCCATATCTTCTTGATGTCAATTTAAACACATTTTTTGCATATGCGAGGTCTGATCAAAAAGCACCGGAACTATTACACTCTAAAGTACGCAGAGTGAAGCCGCTTGGCACAGATTGAACTCATACACATTAAATTGTAACGTTCTCGCTCACTTCTGTTGGTTATAGCAGTGCTTGGAAGGAAAGTGTGTAGAGTGTGGTCGTCTCATCCCAACACAGAGGTTCCATCAGTGACCGTGGCTTGTGCAACAGTTTTTTGGACTAGCACAACATTTCCCAGGTCCGACAACCACCATATTCTCCAGATATCGCCCCCTTTCGACTTTTTCTTCTTCAAAAATAAAATCACACTTAAAAGGAACAAGATTTGATGACTTCAAGGAAATACCAAGAGAATGTGACGAGATAGCTACTCGCTATCCTAAAAAACTTTCAGGAATGCTTCCATCAATGGAAACGACGTTGGATAAAGAGTGTGGCTTCAGAAAGGGACTACTTCCAAGGAGATTAAATACCGAATTGATATGTATTGTAGTTTTCGTTTTATAGCACCAGTCCTGATACTTTTTTTTTTTATCAAATCTCGTATTGTGATGATTTTATATAAAGTTCAGCTTTTGATTTCAGATAAAAAAACTTGGAATATTTCCAACATATTTCAATGAAATTTTCACTTTCCAAAATTATAGTTTATATCTTAAGATTAAGGTTTCTAGGGAACATAATGAGGAAGGAGGGCTTGGAAAATCTGATACTCACAGGACAGATTGAAGGCAAGAGGGACAGAGAAAACAGCGAATGACATACTTAGTGAACTTGAGTAAATGGATGGCGGAAGAAGGTTTGCGAGAAATAACAGAATTACAAAATTTATTAAGAGCTACAAGGGACAGGAAGTTGTGGAGACCTATGATCGCCTACGTCTTGACGGGACACGGCACATGAAGAAGAAGATAAGGGTGGAAGTAGGTGTCACTTTAAACTGACACGAAGAGAATAAGAATTAAAATTCATCACTGAATTTCAGGCAATAAATATTTGAAATAATTAATAACTTTCGTCTTAAGTGATAGGATGATCGAATAGTGTTACGGTAATCGTCGCGAAAAGTGAAATCGACGAGCTAAGTTCAAATTCCGGCTTAGTCTGTTGTGTGCATTTTAGCGCTAATGCCCTTGAAAAAGGCATGCAACCATTTTTTCTTCTGGTATGGGCTGGGTTCTCTAGTCTTCGATGGAAAATTCCGAATTCAGATCCGTGGAGAAAGCTAAGGGAAACCATCTTGTTGTCTTTCCCAAGATGGTATGGCAGTTTACGGATAATAAAGAAAAGGAAACAGTGGAGAGCCATGATCACCTACGTCCTGAAGGAACACGGTATTTTAAAATATATTAAGTGATAGACAAGAATAAGAGAAAGATTGCGTTTTTTTTTTACGAGATGGGTAGAAAGAATATGGCTGCCAACGGATTTACTTAGTTCAACACAACAGTAACTTGATATTGCTACAAGAATCCTACCTTATATTGTGATATGTGATAAGTTATGATGACTATATACTGCACTGAGTACAACAGCAGTTGTCGGCGTCTCGGGTAAGAAGGAGGAGTTAAGGCGAGGGAAAGGGAGTCTTGCAGATGTATTAAACGTTATAAAAATCGAGAAGTACAAACGAGGGAAGAAAAATGTAAGAGAACCAGTGGAGCCATTGAGAAAAAGAAAGAGAAAAAAAAGAAGCAAAAAAAAAAAGAAAAGAAAAGAAAGAAATCAAAGGAAATAAAAATAAAAAAAAGAAAGAGAGAAAAACAGGATAGAAAGAAAGATATGAATGAAAAAGTATGAAAAAAAGCAAATAAATAAATAAAAATAAATCTGCGTCGTGTTTTGTACGATTAACAAAATGTCGAATGATATAGAGCAGTGCTACAAAAAGTGTGGTATGCAATCCACTGTCTGCCGGTACGCGGAGAGTTCCGAGGAAACAAAGAAACAGTAGACACATTCCACGCCATGGTAGACTGCCGGGATATATGACGCGGTTTCAGTTTTTAACATTTTTATTTTAGTTTCATATTAATTATAGTTACATTTTTCAATTACTCATGTCAAAAGTCATTGCTACACAATTAACGAATGCGATATAATGAACAGCAAAACAATAAACTAAAATACGTATGAGAAAACCATCATGATGATGTGACGTATGAGAGTGTGGGAACCACGCCTAGGAATACCAAAACGCCATTCCATGGACATATATTTCTACAAAAACAATATAAAATTTAAAAAGAATGATGCCACTTTTATTCTATTCATTATATTTTTCTGGTCTAAATAAATAATACTACGAATGTTCAAATATTTTCTCGGATCGCTATTATATGACACAAGTATGATTCTGGTCGCTGGTACACCGGGAAGACTTATTACGTCAATGATGTCTGGTCTAGGAATAAATTAAATATATTATGTTCTAATGTTTAGTATAGATAGTCTCAAAATGAACCTGAAATAGGACATGTCTATAAATAAAAAATGTGCTTCTTTATAACGACTATGTTTGCTCTGGTAGTGTGGCGTGAAATATGCCGATGCTCTCCCATATAGAGAGTAAGAACCTCCCAAAATAGATCTCCGTCCACATGAGTACAGAAACAGGTATAAACTCGATCAATGCCTGCAAATTTTGACTCGAGTATAAACTTGTTTCTATCTATGTGATTCGTGCGTAAACTTGACCTTTTTGACTTTAGTGTAAACTGGACTTAAGTTTACCTATCTATTAATTGAAATTCATTTTGATTTTTGTCCTATTCAACATTAAACAATACATGATGGTGTTATTTGATTAATTTTTACCATGTTTTGTTCCTACTAACTTGAGGATAGGAAAAAAATCTTCTTCTATGTGCCGAGTCTCTTCGGGACGTTAGCGATCATGTCTCTCCACAATTTCCTGTCCTTTGTAGCTCTTAGTAAATTTTGTCTTTTTGCTATCTCTCGTAAACCCTGTTCTGCCAACCATTTACACAAGCTCTTTTTTGTTTCCATTTTCTCTAAAATTTTGTTGTTGCTCACATGTTCAGTCCATGTTATTCTCAGCATCCTTCTGTAGAACCACATTTCTGTCGTCATAAGTTTCGTCTTTTTCAGAGTGGAGATTGTCCAGCATTCACTGCCATATAGGAGGTCTGGTATTACGTAACAGCTCAGTATTCTTTTCTTTGTTTCTAACGAAATTTTCCTGTTTCTTAATATTTTGCATAACTTTTGGAAGGCATCTTTCGCTAACGCAATGCACCTTCGGATTTCGGTGTCACACTTCATAGATATTTAAAATTTTGCATTTGCTTAATTTTGCTATCTCCAATTTGTAATTTGTATATTGCTGACAACTATACATTCTGTCGACTTGCAAATGATGTTTATTTTGTCATTTCTTATCGTTTTCCTTCACTACCACCTGTAGGAATTCTTGTAGTTTCCTTTCTGTTTCTGCTCTCATCACTATATCATCTGCATATCTTGTTAAAATTATGGCCACCAATAATGAAACCGGGTAGGACTGCTAAATCTCTCAAAATCGTCTTACTGTAAAGGTTGAATAGGTTCACCTTTGTCTTACACCCCTTTCTGTTTTTTGCATATTTATTGAATTCATATGCATGCGGTTTGCTTCCAGTATAGGTTCTGGGTTATTCTAATCCCCTTCCTATATCATGCTTACCTAGAAGTTCTAACAATACTTTATTAAATTCAGTCAGTTATGTACCATGCGTGATACACGCTTAGGCGACCAAGTATCTTTCGATACATGACTGACGAGGCAGATTTTTTTCCCGCAGTAGGTTGCCATTTCTTTCTTTATCCAAGTTGTCATCCAAGGCTATAGAACCTATTTACCCATAGCTAGAGGGAGAAGAAGAGGATTCATACCTTTCCCAAGGGTATTAGCACGTAAGTGAATGGATTCGACTGGAATTCGAACTCGGCTCTCCGATTCATCAATCCGACCCGCTATCCATTACTCTACCGTGCCTCCCTTTATCAAATACTTTTGCATAATCTATAAAACATAGGTATACATCCATTTGCATTTGTATTACTCTTTCTGGTATAATTTTTGCTGTGCGCGCTATTCATCTGAATTCGGATGATAAGTTTTGTTATAAGGCTCTAGACCGTCCGATGGAGTTCACATTCGCTGGCACCTTGCTTCTTAGGCAGTGCTATGAAAATGTATCTATTTAGGTCTTCTGGTATATCACCACTGTTGTATATTTCATTTATTATGTCTGTAATCTTGCCAATGCCGAAATCATCTAAAGATACTAGCATCTCTATTACAATTCCGTTTGGCCCTGCCACTTTGTTTCTGTTCAATTTGCCTGACTTCACTTTAGATTTTAATATTCGATATTTCTGTTTATTTTGGGTTGTCCTGTTTAGTCGTAGAAGAATTCTGCACCGTATTCGCTCCATGTCTGAAGTATTTTTCTTTCTCTAATATTAGTGTCTCGTCCTTGGATTTTATGCATCCTGTTGATCAACATGTCCTTTGCCCTGTTAGTTCTCTTATGTTTTATGTATATCTGATTTATCAGTGATCCTCATTCGTTCAATGTCTGCACATTTTTCGTTGAGCCATTCCTTTTTAGCCCGCCTGCATTTGTTCCTAATTTCTTTGTGTAGTGTCCTATATTCTGTGCCGTTCCTTGGCATTGTTTTTTGTCTCATTTTCATCATGTCGGAAATTCCATTTGTCATCCATTCATTTTTTCTTTGTCTAGTTTTCTTTGGGGTGATTGCTGACGTTACTAAAGCTTCTCTTAATGTGCCCCACTACGAGTTTCCATTCTCATTTTGTACATTGCTTTTAACACTGTACATATATTTCTCCTTCACATTCAGGTCATTCAGAAATCTGTCGTATCGCAATTTGGGTGCTGCCTTGGCCGCTTCTATTTTCGGAGTTTCACTATAACTTTGCATATCACTGGATACTTTTACATACAATCGACACTTGGGTATTTTTTGCAGTGTAAAACTACATTCTTTAATCTTATTGATAGTTATATAGTCGGTTTGTTTATTGTCTCGTCCCCTGGGCGTCTTCATATGTGTCTCGGGTATTCTTGAAACCAGGCGTTGGTTACTATTTGATTATTCGTCGTGCACAATTGGACCAATTTTCCTTCGCGTTCATTACGATATCCTATTCTAAATTTGCCAACTATTTCACCATCTCTCTTTGTCTACTCTGGCATTCAGGTTTCCCACGTCGATTGCATTTTCAGGCGATTTGCATTGGGCCTTGGCGTTGTCTTGCATACAGTAAAACCTTTCACTTTCTTCTTCTGTACTTTGGGCTGTCGGTGCATATACAACTATGATGGATATGTTAAAAGGCTTTCCTTTCAATTTAACTTCAAGAATTCTTTCAGATAGTTGATAGTATCCAAAAACACATTTCTCCATATCTTGATCTAATATCAGTCCGACTCCTCTCATTTTTCGCTCCGCTTGCATATATGACCCTGTGTTTGTCACTGACGAAATTTCCATTATTTGACCACCTAGTTTCACATTCATTTCCTGCTTTATATTTTTAACTGTTTACATTGATTGAGTGTTCTGTCATTCCATGTCCTGAGAACTATTTTTGTTTGATGCGAACAGTCGCTAGACGATCTTCCGGCGACACTTCTCGCTCATGTCGCTCCTTACCAAGCGAGAGATCAATTCCAAGGAGTCTGACTCCTTTTACGCCATTGGTCTTTATGGTCAATTAATCCAATACCAGACTAAAATATCCAGACTTTATGGTTTACTGAAACCGCACTAAGCAGGTAATCTAATACGAACCATCATATCTGGAATTGGTAGTGCTGCCAAGAGACGAGCGAAAACCATAGCGAAAATTTCAACTGTACTTCTTGGGAGGTGTGACACTTCGCATATTAAAGATTCCAGTATCATGTTCGATGTATACCACGACTTATAAAATAAATAAATATGTATTTTAATAATTAAAGGTTATAAATGCATAAAATTGGATATGTCTGAACAGTAACATTGGCAAAAACAAACACCAGCTGATATGTTTAGAGACAGAATGCAAACATTATGGAAACGGGTTCATTGTCAACAGTAAATGGAGGAATAATGTACATCGATGTTGGAAAGTATCAAATCGTGTGTCTGCAACACAGCTCACTGTTCAAGAAAAAAACATACGAATGTCAACAAACGATTTGAGGTCATGAATTAACATGTTTACTCAAATTCGGTGACATTGTATACTGATCCAACAATAATTTGCCAGCCTTCTCTGTCCTCTGCAAGTTTTGGGATTCGTTGCAGATCTTCCTTGATTGTAAACTTCTCCAAAGAAAAAGTGGGATCTTTCTGCCTTGTTCTTTGAATGTCTCGGTTCAGCGTTGTAAATATGGTGGTTCTTGGACGACCTTTGGACTTTTTGAAGTCAGTCTTTTCAAAGTAAAACTCTATGGCTTTGGTAGCTTGGAATTCTGGATCCATTTACAAAATATGTCTAAGAAGTTTCCATCTTGCTTTCAAAATGAACAAAGACAAATAGAATTCTTGACATCTGCTGTACAAGTTCTTGTTGGAGATATTATGAGGGGAATTTTTCCCTATCAGAATTCGCAGTTGTCGTCTGCGGAAACTGTCTAGCTCCTGCTCTTCTTTCTTTATATCGCCCTAAGTTCCACAGTTGTAATATTTGTTTTTGTCGATGTTTCTATTCAAACCAGGTCCAATTTGTCTCTTGTAAGCAACACACGTTCACTTTGTATTTTTCTATGTTTATCGCTATTTGCTCTTGATTCTCGCTCCGGATCAAGCCCCGTACATCGAAAGCCCCTACTGAAAAGAACATGACGTTGGAAGTTCAATAGTATTTTCCGAATATTGTCATTCGTCTCAAATTAATAGTTACTGCGTAGCAGTAACTGGAGCAGCCATTGTCTACTCCACCAATTGAAGAAAATGTAATTTTCGAAATTGTAGGAAAGGCATTTGGAATTTTTTTTTCTCTACTATTTATCATTCAAACATATTTAACAATATTTGCCTATAATTTTATTTATTTGTCCTTTTCTTATTTATCGATAGTAACGTCACATTTCTTATGATCTTATTTTCAAATTTGTAGGAAAAACGTTTCAAGTCGTAACGTTATATTCTCTTGTTTACTACTTTAATTATTAGTTCAGAATAGTCAGTTTTCTTCTATTATACACTATTTACATTATTCGGACTATTGTCCTCATCTTTGTCGCCATATCTATTACAACGTTTTGGCCGTTGTACGCTCCGGCCTTCTTCCGGTGGTTGGAATGTCGAACTGAACACTTTATTTCGCTCACTGGGGTAAACTTTTCTAGTTCCACGTGCCATGTTTAATGGATATCAGTTATCTCCTGTTAATTCCCCTCTCCAAGTTCTCCACTGCCTTAACCGGTTATTGAACTCACACTGGGTCCTGTCACTGGATTTAACCAACGCCTTTATCCACTGTGCCATGTGTCCTTGAGGACATCTGTCTTCAACATGGCACGTGGAACTACAACAGTCTATCCCAGTGAGCGAAATAAAGGGTTCAGTTCGACATTCCAACAACTTGAAGAAGGCCGGAGCGTACAACGGCCGAAACGTTGTAATAAATATGGCGACAAAGATGAGGACAAAAGTCCGAATAATATAAATAGTGTACATAATACCTCATCTCAGAAATATAGACAGATTCTTCTATTATCTTTCAAATATTAAAAAAATGAAAATGAAATGGATTAATTCCGACAATTATTTTAATATATTTTCCGTTTATACGTTATTTTTATTGATACAATTTATTTAAGTAAATGCCCTGTTTTTGTTTTAATTAAACAGTATTAATTACATTTACCGGCCTGAATGTTCGGGAAATTTCGTAAAATATAAACGGAAAATATGTTAAAATAATTGTCGGAACTAATCCATTTCATAATATGTTGTCTAGATTTATTGTATATAAAACACAAGTGTGGCACAAGGCCGAAAATGGGGGGGGGGATTGGCTGAGGCTAATCATCACTATCTTATACCTAGCTAATCAGATTCACGACCCATTCACTCATTACAATTTTACTCATCCACTAAAAGAACTTTTCCATCATTATTCAATCTTCCATATATTACAATACCGCATACTCTCAGGGGACTTACAAAAAACATCCCATGACATAAAAATTAACGATTATAAAATTCTATATACGAAAATCTGTGGATGATACGTAATGAGAGGGTGGGAGGGAATGAACAAAAAAAAAAACAAAAAAAAACCTAAAATATCAAAACAAATATGTTATCATTGTTTACGTTAAGATATATTTCGTGAGCAGATATCATCGAGAGAAAAAATCGTCGAAGGTGTGTGTTTATAAACAGAAATTCGAACTTTGCTGACCAGATGCTTCTTTGTGGCTGAATGGTTAACAGAACATCAGATAAAATGATTGTTGCCATTAAGGGTTACAGCTTCGATTCCTGTCGGGGAAGCACATATTTTCTACGAAATTTCTCGAACATTTAGGCCGGTAAATGCAAATTATACTGCTTAATTAAAAAAAAAAGAAAAAAAAAACTGAATTTACTTAATTAAATTATATCTATAAAAAGAATGTATAAATGGAAAATATATTAAAATAATTGTCGGACTTGTCCGTTTCATAATATATATATATATATATGTGTGTGTGTGTGTGTGTGTGTGTGTGTGTGACACTTGCGACATTGTGGTCAAGCCCAAGTAGTAAGAGTCTGTTTCATGCTTAAACGCAATCTTTAGGTTTTGGTGCCGACTTCAGTGTCCACTTTTATATTTGCATACGCTCTATCTCTGATATTGAGGACTTTTACCCATAAATATAACATACCTTAAAACTACATTTTTATCAATATATGTGTGTGTGCGTGCGTGCGTGCGTGCGTGTGTGTGTGTGTGTGAGTGAGTCTGTGAGTGTGATGGATTATTAATATATCAATGCAAAACAATATCACCTAATCTTGTAAATAAACTAAACAACATCGAACGTACAATCCGATTTACTTCTGAAACAAAAAGAAATGTAACCCACTCGTGTTGGTCCAGCTAGCTACACACCTATCACTTCTCAACTCACACACCAGGCTCCCCTGGCTCCGAGCTCTGGCTCTTTTTTTTTTTCCCTCTCAGACTCGCCTCACTAGCTTTGTTGAGTAATACCGAGTTTACGGGTCATCCGGCTTTCTTTTCCCTTATTGGTTGGGGCCGGTGTTTCTTTTCTATAGTGTTCATTCGGGTTTCCCAAATCCTCTCTATTGGGATTGATGGCGAAATCTAATGTGAACCACTTATATACAACGCGTACCACAAAGAAGACTGCATAATTCCTGCCTGTGGCCGTGGTAAACATTCGCCTCATGTCTCAGATATATATACAGGCTGCGATGAATAAATTGTTGTCTAAATTACGCAAAAATGAAATTATCACCGACATCTCATTTTAACAGATATATTTACCAAAATTACACAAAAATATCTCGACATACTAAAGAGAAAATTTATTCAATAAAATCACCATTGGCTTCAACAACGGCCTGCATATGACTTCGGAATCTCCTGCAACTTTTCTGGGAGGTCTTGTTGTTTAAATTGGTGAATGCTGGCATAATACTTTCCTTCTGTTCATCTTTCGTATTACAAGGAAGTTTTGTTGGTCTCTTTCTCAACTGCACCCCATACATAATAATCAAAGAGGTTGCAGTTAGAGAAGTTAGGTGGCCAGATGTAAGAGGTGATGTGGTCGCAGAAATTGCCTGACAGCCATTATTGGGTTCTTCTTCTTGTGTGGTATTGTTCAGAATCCTGTTGCCAGACATAGAGTCTTCTTGCAGCCACGGGGCAGCACTGCCTCCTCAAAGCACTTGATGCAGGCCCCCGTGTCGAGTCTGAAGCTCTGGGGGAAGATGAATGGAGGCATAACGTCGCCATCACTAGTGATCACTCCAAACACCTTCGTAATCACCATTAGACTCATCCAACACTTTCCGAATCCTCTGCACTGTCCACCGATTGACATCTAAACACTCTGAAAAGTTCGTAATGGAACTTCCAATGCCAAGCAGTACAGTATGCCGTTTCCAAATTTCTGGTGGAGTGAATTGTGTCATGGTGATCTTTTTCTCACAGACAGTGCCCAACTGACCCTACTGTACTGTGCAATCAACAAAATCTAAAACAAACATTGCACCCTGTATATATATATATATATATATATATATATATATATATATATATATAATTTCACTGTTGATATTGCTTGTTGCAACTGTAAGTTCTATGATAATAGTTTCTTTTCCTGCACTTCTCTCCCGTGGAATTCTTTTTCGGCTTCCTGCATGTTTCTTTCACTCTCACTAACCCCTTGCGTCATAGTGGCTTTTATCACCTTGCTAGGGATGAAATGGTTTTTAAAATATACTTTCTTTTTCTTATGTGTCGTGTCCCTTTAGGACGTAGGCGATCATGGCCCTCCACTTCCCCCATCCCTTGTGGCTCGCAACAGGTTTTGTGTTTCTGCCAACTCACCCAGACCACGTTCCGTCATCCACCTGCCCAAGCCCGCCACGTATGTCATGCGCTGCTTTCGCCTGTCTCCTTTTCCCTCTATTCGTCCCGTGAGTATCAGATTCTCCAGGCCCTCCTTTCTCATCACGTGTCCCAGAAATTTCATCTGCCTCTTCCTTATGTTAAGCATAAGCTTCCTCCTTGTTTGCATCCTCTCCAAGACCTCATCGTTGCTCACTAGCTCGGTCCATGATATCCTCAGCATCCTTCTGTAGAACCACATCTCCGCCGCCTCGAGTCTCTTCTTAATCCTTGAGGATACTGTCCAACATTCGCTGCCGTATAGCAAGACAGATAGCAGAACATAAAGTCAAAAAATCCCCATATTTAAACGTATCTCTCTATATTTCTGAGATGAGGTATTATGTACACTATTTACATTATTCGGACTATTGTCCTCATCTTTGTCGCCATATTTATTACAACGTTTCGGCCTTTCAGTATCTGTCTATATTTCTGAGATGAGGTATTATGTACACTATTTACATTATTCGGACTATTGTCCTCATCTTTGTCGCCATATTTATTACAACGTTTCGGCCTTTCAGTATCTGTCTATATTTCTGAGATGAGGTATTATGTACACTATTTACATTATTCGGACTATTGTCCTCATCTTTGTCGCCATATTTATTACAACGTTGTACGCTCCAGCCTTCTTCGGGTGGTTGGAATGTCGAACTGAACCCTTTATTTCGCTCACTGGGGTAGACTGTCCTCAAGGACAGATGGCACAGTGGATAAAGGCGTTGGTTAGATCCAGTGACAGGAACCAAACAGTGTGAGTGCAATACCCGGTTAAGGCAGTGGAGAACTTGGAGAGGGGAATTAACAGGAGATAACTGATAACTGACATCCATTAAACATGGCACGTGGAACTAGGACAGTCTACCCCAGTGAGCGAAATAAACGGTTTAGTTCGACATTCCAACCACCTGAAGAAAGCCGGAGCGTACAACGGCCGAAACCCTGTAATAAATATGGCAACAAAGATGAGGACAATAGTTCGAATAATGTAAATAGTGTAAATTTAAACGTGTTCAGATGATACTAACAAATGTCACCGTACCTATTTATAATAATAAATAATTCCTTTTTTTCTTTCTTTTTTTTTTTTTCTCCTTCTTCTTCTTGTCGTAGTGGTGATGTTGAGAATATTTTTACAACACTTTAGTTAACTATCTTCATTTCAAACACCTGGATCACTGTTCTTTTGTGTTCGGTTGATTTGGAAAGCTGATGAACCACCTCCCCAAAATCCGGCGACAAATTAGTTGAGAAAATAA
The DNA here is from genome assembly GCA_964036315.1 of Acanthosepion esculentum. NCBI lineage: Eukaryota > Metazoa > Mollusca > Cephalopoda > Sepiida > Sepiidae > Acanthosepion > Acanthosepion esculentum. The sequence continues at coordinate 100,267,902 of OZ038492.1, read as the reverse complement.
TGTTCATCAATCACCTTTCACTTTCTCGTCTGGATTTAAATCTGACGTGAAAGTTAAACAAAAACAAAAAAAAAAACAACGTCACATAAACGAAAGCAAACGACTGCTCTGCCGATTTGGGTGATGAAAATCACGGTGATAGACCTTCTTACTGCTTTCTTTATTTAAAAGTAGGAAAAACAAATAAAAGCATTAGATCAGAATATATTACATATTTTATTATTTTACATAAATTAAATGATGTAACTTTTATCCACAATTACTGGATTTCTAATTCTGGAATCGTCTTGGGTAAATTTACGTCCAGAATCATACATGTATTCTTTTCTCACAAAATTACGGCTAATACAACGTGGTGTAATTTAAAAAAAAGAAGAAAGGAATTAAAAAAAGAAAGCAAAAATGAATGGGATCGGCGTCACAATTTTCATTTAAAGGCTGAGCGTCTCAGTATCTTTAACGTTTCGATGTAAACTGTAATCGGCGTTTGTTATTTCTCTTTCCATCTTTTCTTCAAAACTGACTCTATCAAAAATGAAATTATGAAAAAAAAAAAAAAATCATTATTGCTCTGAAGAAGTTACTCCTAGAGGGATGAAACATGTTTTTTTTTTGTTAGTCATTCACGTATCCACTATTTTTTTTTATTTTAATCCCGTGGCCCGTAGTCTACTGCAGCCACAGTAGAAGTAGTGTTTCTTAGGCAAGATAGCTTGAAGGAGCTCAACCCAGGGCGGTTTTGAATTAAGGGTTTTCCCTTTTTTTTTTTTTTTTTTTTTTGCCACCCAAGGATATAAAATCCGGTCTGTCCTGCTATTTACTCATAGCTAGGGGGCGGTGGAGAAGAAGAGGATTCATACCACGTATGAATACTTACGTACTTAGCACATAAGTAATGGATCCGAATGGAAATCGAACTCGGCTCTCCGATTCCTCAACCTGAGCCGCTATTCATAACTCACCTTTATCCACTATTCAGTCAGTTGTGTGCTATGCGTGATATATGACTGACGAGGTAGATTTTTTCCCGCAGTAGGTTGCCATTTCTTTTTGCGGTAGACCAGTGGCCATCCAAGGCTATAGAACCCGGTCTGTGCTGCTATTTATTTATGGGCGGGGGAGTCATACCTTTCCCAAGGGTAATAGCACGTAAGTGAATGTAAAGGATTCGACTGGAATTCGAACTCGGCTCTCCGATTCCTCAATCCGAGCCGCTATCCATTACCGCCACCGTATCCACTATTAGGTTGGACTTAAATCATATCTTCCACTAATTACTTTCTAGCTTCTTTTCTCACCAGGAACTAAAATTGTCACTTGTTTTTTTTTTTCCAGATCACGGCTCTGTTGAAACACTACTTATCCCCCACAAAGTAGAGTTTATTTTTTCTAACCAAGTTATGCTTGTGAAATGTCTCACTTTGATAACAAGCTATTGAATCACACACACGCACTATGTAGTTTCAAATTTAAATACTCTCCTCGCCGGCCACCGAGAAGTATCGTTGTCATGTAGATGGAGAAGTGCTGAATCTGATGTTTTGTGAGCACTGTGAATAAAGAAAGAGGATTGAGAATTCGAATAACGTCAGTTGTCGCTGGCAACAAAACCCCGACGGATAGACATTCATGTATTGTAGCGAAGGAAGATGTTTTCATTTTCCCCAACAAAACAATTCAAAGTTGACTGACACTAACACAGGATCACGGAAGCTTGCCTTCTGCTTTTACTAAACAGGGGTTGAGACATAGATAAATGTTTATTAATGTTTCATGTTTATTTTATTTTTATCGAGAGTTGTTTTTCTTTTTGGTGGCGAAGAGGAGTAGTTACCTAACGATTTGTTCATCTACTGAAGTATGTTTTCTAATCTTTTCACACCAAGCCATATTAAAGCCACTGAGGCGCAAGATGGTTACTGAGCGTGAAGGAAACTGGGTAAACGTCACCGGGGAGAAAGAACTACAAACAGAATAGGATTCAGAGAGACAGAAGATAATGATTGATATTGCATTTAAATTTTTGAAGATCTGATATTTAAATTTAATGTTATTTTATAATATTGAGTAGCAATCAATATCTTACGTTAATGAAATCGAAAATATTTCTATATTTATGCTCCTGAGTTTGTTGAATTATTTTTCTTTATTATTTTTATTTTACTTTTTATTTTTACATATTTTCTTCCGTTCTAAATTCTAATATTTGAAATAAAGTATATATTTTTTTTATATTTAGGTTAGAATGTTATTAGTTACGATGTGGTTGTATGTAGCATAATAGGAATTTGTTTTCGTACCTGCATCTGTAAATGAGCTCTGACCATTTGTTTAAAAGTTCCTATTGTTCTGAAAAGATGATTAGTGATATTTTCTCCCGAGGAATAGCAGAAAGTCCCTGGAAACAAAAAAGCTACACATACAAAATATCTTTATTTTGTGATGCCAACGAACACTCGTTGTCACTTTCGTAATGCTCGTTGTAGTAGATACTTTGTAATCGCAGATACAACTATAGTGACGCCGTTAAACAATGTTGGTGTCAGACGCCTTCGAATAACACTTGCACTTGCTCAATAATACTTGCTCGAATAGTAATCACCGCATTGATCCGAATAGAGAAATAGTATAGTGAATAGAATAGAGAATGGTGATCCGTACAGTATTTAGACGCTAGAATTGAAATGCGGTCAATTAGACACATATGCTACCTCCTATATATGAGTTTCCTCTATGGTCACGTGGTCTACTAAATTTAGTAATGGGATCGCCTGTGTTTGCTCACTGGCGATCTATGTTCAAACTCAAGTGTCGGCAGCGATATTTTATTCCTATATAACACTTTACAAAAACAAAAACAAAACAAAAAATAGCACAACACTAACAAAACGTATATGGAACCAAAGGAAAAACATACAAATAATACCATAGAAAATAAGAACAACTTACGACACCTCAAAGCAGATGTCACTTTTGCCTAGAGGAGTAAATAACGAAAAATCCAGAACAAAATAAACTTCTAAACAAAATATCAAAGCTCATTTACAAATGCAAACTCGGAAACAAATCCCTACTGCACTACATACAAACACGCCATGACCTAAAATAATTTAAAATACTAAATGAATTTCATAATCTCAACTTTATTTCAAATACCAAAATTTGGATCCAAAGAAAAATAAACAAAATAAATTAAATATATTAATTAATAAAATAATAATTTTAAAATAACAAATAAATAAGCAAATTATGGGTCGTACGAACATAAATAGCGTAAAGAATTAGTCCCAAACAAAAGAACACTTTCACCGGCTTCATTTAATTCCCTGGGGCCCTATATACATATTGAGCCCACGAAAGAAATAATGACACCTAGCCTGAAGATCGCTTGAAGTGTAAAATATTTTTTCTTTATTATTTATTTTTCTAAAATTTACTTGTACATGCAAAATAAAACGCAGTAGGTTACGCAGCACTTGTTCCGATTCACTGTGTTATTTAGAACGATTACTCCGCTATTTTTACTGTTGCCAAATCAGGCCGAAAATGGAGCTGCAGTCCAGTCTTCACTTTTCAGTCTCGAGAGTGGCCAAAATCGTCCCCGCGTCTTTGTGGGCGATGCATTATTTTCCACCCTACAAGCCTTTTCCCCACAGACGAAACGTTGCAAGCCTCTCGCTATTTCCGTGGAAAGTGTTCAAACGAACTGCTTTTCTTAGCTCCACCAGTCATAACCTTTTCAGCTAAAACTCGTCATGCCACACACATTGTAGTGAATCACTTTCATTCCCTTCAAATTCCACTTTTGAATCCCAATCGAGCCGCTTCTCCCTACAAACCATCGGTTTGTGGATCCAACTCTCAACAGGATGCTTCTCCGAGCATTATAACTTTAACCTATTCAAATCTAGGTTTAACCGGTAATCTTTCTTACATATCCTCATGAATTGTGCCTCTTAATCTGAAACCCTTTACTTCGAATGGCTCTTGGGGCTTGATATTATTCCAAAAAAATTACTTTGTTATTTAAATATAAAAACACTGTATTTATAATAATATAGGTGACAGATAAAAGGCACTGTTGGTTATTTACGGCTAACTTATTTAAATAATGCACTGACTATTGTTTGTGTCCCTTGACAATAATCATAAGTAAAACAATGCATTAAAATAAGTAACCAAGTAATCGTTTTAAGTTCTCTGAATATTGGCGACAAATAGAGACAGAAAGACAGTTTAAGCTTCCCTTTCGGAAGTCGTAAAAAAAGTAACTAAAAAAAAGGTGCATATGAATAAAGAAATATAACAATGCACATTTTTTTTCAAAATCTATTTTCAGTTGATGGGAAAGAAAGAAAAAAACGGGATTATTCTCATGGAATGAAAGAAAGGATTAGCGCTCTTCTGGACGAACACAAGAAACGGGAAAGGAGTGTTACCTTGACAAGGACGCTCTGTATCGAAATACAGGCATTAAAAAATCCGTTCGAAAAGAAAGTGGCAACTTTATAACAAAGGCTTTTGTTACAGTTAATGTGCCCTTGCGTTCTGTCAAACAGTGCAAATGACAAAGGAATTATGGGAAGGTTGGTATAGGATAAAGGGGGAAGCTAAAAAAAAGGAAGGGTGATTAACGTTTGTCAAGAGAGAGAAAAATATAACAATAAAGTGAGAGGGTTATGTCACAACGAACTCACTTCTTGCGCTGCTCAAAAAAAATAGTTCCTTCGATTGAATAAGTGAAATCTTTTTTAATTTTCGACATTAACTTTATTGAGCAAGGTATTATTAATCTTCTGGCGTATTTACGGTATTTCAGGTAACTTCATACTCCGACAGATTTTTATCATGATTCCAAAACTGGTCTAAATGTCTTTTGCAGTCTTCCAGGGAATTGGTACGACAATTTTGTAAAGACTAGAGAATAAATGGGAATCCAAAGTAGCAATATCTACCCGAATTAGACGGATGATAGAAAATTATAACAGTTTTTTCAGGGTCACCAAATGAATGTGTGATTTAGATTGGAACATTTTAAAACTTTTTAAAACAAAAAAAAAAAAACGAATAGCCTATTTTGCCAGTCCCAGTAAAATAGGCAAACATGCTTTTTATGCTTATTTTACCGGTCTCGGCAAAATAGCCTCTGCGTCTATTTTGCCGGTAAATATTTTTATTATTATAAAGGCAGGTAATGTTAAAAATAATAACACAGATTTAACACACAAGTTTAGTTTCTTTATTTTCACCATCACTTTTATGGAGCCTTCAGATCGTCAGCGCAGTGTGTGTGAGAGCTGCGTAGGTAGGACTTGAACAACATGGATTCTGTGGTCTGTGACTGTTGTCTTCAGTGTGTGCACTTGAAGTGTATTGGCAAGAGAATCATGCCCATGAGCATTTTTTGGATTTGCAGAGACTGTTATGCCTGAGGTCCTTATCCAGAGACTTCCATATTTCTTTTAATAATTGATAACAAATAAATGATTTTAACTTGTGTTGAAACAATTGGTGGTGGAAAAGATTTTAAATTGTCTTATCAATTGATGGAGAAAATAAATAAAGTTGTGTTAAATCTGTGTATTGTTATTTTTAATATTACATGCCTTCATAATAATAAAAAATATTTACCAGCAAAATAGCCTGGGGCTTTATTTTACCGAGATGGGTAAAATAAGCTTAAAAGCATGTTTGTTTATTTCACCAGGACTGGCAAAATAGTATTTTCGTAAACAAACAAATAACCCCCAAAATAATAAAAACAAAACAAAACAAAAAACACTTTTCAACAACAGCTGCTGTTAGTTGGTTAAAATTAGGGACAGTACTTGTTCAAATCAATCGTTTGTTTCATCAAAAGGTCATAGTAGAGAGTTGGGTTAGGCTTCTAGATTTTATCATATATCAACCCTTGTTGGCTTATTTAATGTCAAAATCTGTTTATTTTTATTTTTTTACTTATATTTAAACATTGGCCAGTCTACATTGAGTCTATATTTAAACATTGGCCAGTCTATACTTAGTCTATATTTAAACATTGGCCAGTCTGTACTGAGTCTATATTTAAACATTGGCCAGTCTGTACTGAGTCTATATTTAAACATTGGCCAGTCTATACTGAGTCTATATTTAAACATTGGCCAGTCTGTACTGAGTCTATATTTAAACATTGGCCAGTCTGTACTTAGTCTATATTTAAACATTGGCCAGTCTGTACTGAGTCTATATTTAAACATTGGCCAGTCTATACTTAGTCTATATTTAAACATTGGCCAGTCTGTACTGAGTCTATATTTAAACATTGGCCAGTCTGTACTGAGTCTATATTTAAACATTGGCCAGTCTGTACTGAGTCCATATTTAAACATTGGCCAGTCTGTACTGAGTCTATATTTAAACATTGGCCAGTCTATACTGAGTCTATATTTAAACATTGGCCAGTCTATACTTAGTCTATATTTAAACATTGGCCAGTCTGTACTGAGTCTATATTTAAACATTGGCCAGTCTGTACTGAGTCTATATTTAAACATTGGCCAGTCTGTACTGAGTCTATATTTAAACATTGGCCAGTCTGTACTGAGTCCATATTTAAACATTGGCCAGTCTGTACTTAGTCTATATTTAAACATTGGCCAGTCTGTACTGAGTCTATATTTAAACATTGGCCAGTCTGTACTGGGTCTATATTTAAACATTGGCCAGTCTGTACTGAGTCCATATTTAAACATTTGCCAGTCTATACTGAGTCCATATTTAAACATTGGCCAGTCTGTACTGAGTCCATATTTAAACATTGGCCAGTCTATACAGAGTCCATATTTAAACATTGGCCAGTCTATACTGAGTCCATATTTAAACATTGGCCAGTCTATACTGAGTCCATATTTAAACATTGGCCAGTCTATACTGAGTCCATATTTAAACATTGGCCAGTCTATACAGAGTCCATATTTAAACATTGGCCAGTCTATACTGAGTCCATATTTAAACATTGGCCAGTCTATACTGAGTCCATATTTAAACATTGGCCAGTCTATACAGAGTCCATATTTAAACATTTGCCAGTCTATACTGAGTCCATATTTAAACATTTTGTATGCAAGCCTTTTTTGGTGGGAGGAGGTGATCTTAACTCTACAGATGCTACAGTCAACACATTCTAGACCCAGCTGATAGGCTGGCATAGTAGAAAACTCCCTTATGTGTGTGTGTGTGTGCGCGCGCGTGTGTGTATGAACCTTAAATCCTATGGTTCATGGTAGTTGTTAGTATGAGAGATTTTTGACAAAAGGCTAACCCCTGCCCCGGTAACTATCGATACAAATATTTCCTACTGAAACAATTATAATAATTGGTTATTATAATAAATGATAAAAGTATAGTGTAATAAAAGTACCCTTACCTGATATAATATGAGGGATATATCTAAAAAAAGAAAGTAGATGCTTACTGAATTTATGTAATAAATTCAATACATTTTAAAATATGATTAGGAGGTGGGGTCGTCTTGTACGGTGAATATAGCTCAAAATTTACATTTCAAGTTGAAAATTTAAGAGATGTCTTATACGCCAGTATATATATATATATATATATATATATATATATATATATATATATATATATATACACACACACACACACACACACATTATGAAATGGACAAAGTCCGACAATTATTTAAAACATTTTTATGTTTAACGTTCTTTTTATAGATACAAGTATTTAAGTAAATGCTCTGTTTTATAATAAACTGTATCAAATAACATTTACCGGACTGAATGTCCGAGAAATTTTCATAGAAAATATTCGTCCTCCGACAGGATTCGAACCAGTATCCTATACGGAACCGTCATATAGCCTGACGTGCCTTTTTAACCAATTCGGTCACAGAGGATCGTTCGGTTGGCAGTAAATTATAAGCAGTAAATTCGACCTTGCCAACCGAACGATCCTCAGTGGCCGAATCGGTTAAAGGCACGTCAGGCTATATGACGGTTCCGTATAGGATACAGGTTCGAATCCTGTCGGAGGACGAATATTTTCTATGAAAATTTCTCGGACATTCAGTCTGGTAAATGTTATTTAATACTGTTTATTATAAAACAGAGCATTTACTTAAATACTTGTATCTATAAAAAAAGAATGTTAAACATAAAAATGTCTTTAAATATATATATATAGGATTAATAGAAATATAAAATTTGTCACTTAGCTGATTGATATATTCAGCATCTTGACTCCAAAGTTTCATAGCAAACATTCCAGCAATCGCTCCGTCCACTCGTCAGGAGATACCAGCAATTGACAGATTATTTTCTCATTTTAGCCACCTCTATATTAAGTTAAAAAAATAATTTATGCACTTTTCATTAGTGCAAGGTTGTTTTTTTCTTCTTTGTCTATGCACACATGTGGGTGTGTGTATGTGCTTACCTGTGTGCATGTATGTGCATACATGTAGAATATAATTGTTATGTATATCTCTGTGTATGTGTGTGTGTGTTTTATTGAAAAGTAAAGACATTTTATGTCTATTAAGTTTAACCATAATTTTTTCCTGAACTGTGAATGATCTTTCACGAAACTAACTGATGAAGATGTACGAAGTGTCCAAGATGAATACAATTGCTGTACCCAAGTTTTCGATTAATGTGAGTCATCATCAAGGTTCTGTAGCTCATGACTTTCTATTATACGCAATAAGTACATAAGTAAAATAAGGTGAAGAAAATCATAAGTGGTACATTTAGTGTTGTTATATAGGGTGACCCCAAAAAACGGGAATTTTTGAAGTGCGTATTGCCAGACATGAGCAAGTGGCAACACTGCGAGACAGTGACCTTGAGCAAGTAAACATTTCGCCATTTTAGTAACGAGAATGAAATTCACAGTATCCCAGCTGAGATGTTGCAGCAGTCAATGAGGAATCTCAACAGCAGATTTCAAGAATGCATTCGTACAGGAGGACGCCATCTACAGGACGTAATTTTAAAAAAATGAAAGTTCCATCATTGTTTCTTAAATGGCATGTTTTAAGGTTTCAATTACTATGAATTAAATATTTTTCTTCCATCACTCTTGGTTTTATTGGATTGTTAAAAAGTTCCCGTTTTTTGGGGTCACCCTGTATTTTAAACTGGATTGAATAAATCCAAAATGTAGGAAGTCTTTTTTGCCACATCATAACAATATGCATCAGTCATGGACGATGAGTTTTTTTTATAAAGAACAATTGCTACCTAATTACTATATACGAGGGTCATTCAATAAATAAGGTGAATTTTTCGGTATAAGGACTTCTAATACAGATAGAAGCTTACTCTTTTTATTTTTTCTGTTTTACTTCTTTTTCACATGGATTTAATTTCTTTTGCAGATTAAAAAAAAACTTTGAGAGTTTTGGCAATTAACAAAGATGGCCGACCAAGAAGCATGCTCCAGCAGTCAGTTATCAAGTTTTTGGTGCAAACCAGTTGAAATTCATAGGAGAATGTCAACTGTGTATGGTGCCACATGTTTCAGCCAAAAAATGTCTACAAGTGGGCTAAATTGTTTAAAGAAGGACGGAGCAGTGTTGAGGATGAAGACAGGCCTGGGAGGCCTACAGAAGTGAGGTCTCCTGAGGTGATCGAATCAGTCAATGACCTCATTCAGTCTGACAGAAGGGTGACAGTGGATGACATTGCAAGGACTTTGAGCTTATCTGTTGGGACAAACGCAGGGGTCATCAGTCAGAAGGAGTCATCTTGTATCATGACAACGCAAGGCCTCACACAGCAGCCTAAATGGTGCAGACCATCAACGAGCTGGGCTGGGAACTGCTCCCTCATCCCTCTTATAGCCCAGACCTTGCCCCTTCAGACTTTCACCTGTTTGGTCCCTTGAAAGCTTTCACGAGAGGCACAAAGTTTAAAAGTGACGATGAAGTCAAAAGTGTTGTGAGTGACTGGCTGAGACATCAGTCCAAAGATTTTTACGCTGAGGGAATACGGAAGCTTGTGCCCAGATGGGAAAAGTGTGTGACAGTGCTGGGAGACTACGTTGAAAAATAAAAAAAAGTAAGCTTCTATCTGTATTAGAAGTCCTTATACCGAAAAATTCACCTTATTTATTGAATGACCCTCATATATATATATATATATATATATATATATATATATATATATATATATAAAATGGACACTGACGTCAACACTGAGCCATGACAGTCTGTTTCATGCTTGAACGCAATCTTCAAACCTGACACAGATATATATTTATAAAGGGGTGCTGAAAATTGCTGGCCCCAGCAAGAAGCTTTTCCATAAAAAAATTAAATCTCACATTTGGTCACATTTTGGGAAGTGGGTTTCAGGCTTTTCAGCACCCCCGCCAGTAGATATATCGATACAAGAAAAAACACTATCGAATGTATATACTTGTACTTGCACTGAATCTTGAGATCTTTTGTTGATATATATTATTTACTATATATGTACATAGACAGCAGCCCTTCATTAATACAGGTTTGCTTAAAGACGATAATGAATTTTGCAATAAATTTATTACTTTAATTTTCCTGCCTCTCTACAAGTAGTTAATGTATAGAATAACTGTCCAAAGGTTTTTTTTTATTACAGACTTTCATTTATTCATTTAGTCATTGGCAAGAACCAAGAACCTAATAATTGGCAACTAAAACTTTGATTATAGATGTACTTTTAATTCAGTTTTGAAATGTAAATCTGGAATTGGAATGTAAGTAGTGATGGCACATATCCTAAATTTATCATAAACATTCAGGATATGGAATTAGTAAATACCAAATACTTCAAATAACTCGAATTAGTTACAACAAATTTATTATAAGCAAAAAGGAAATTGAATATAGAATATACAACTGCTTCCTAAGATCAATGATTAAAACTCGCTTTGAGTGAATGAAGCCTGAGGGTTTTGGCAAGGACCACACTTCTTTGGACCTTGTGGACTGGCGCCAGAGAATCACAAAGAACTATACCAAATAACAGAAACCTCATCACTTGAAGACTTCCAACAGCAGCAGCAACTAAAATAGATAGCACATGTAACTTGAAGAGAAAATAATGACATAATCAAGATGCTGACATTCCACACTACTTCAAACAAAAGGTTAGGAAGGAAACCTCCATCAATACTGGGAAGAGTGATAACAGCTACTGGACTTGAGAAACCTATTTTTCTGAAAAATTGGTTTAAGAGAAAGATTTGATAAAATTATATTTGTATTATCTTATAATTCATAAACATATATAAATTTCAACCGACTGTAGCGCAATCTGTTCAGTCAATGAATGTTTCCTTACAAGGAAACGGCTAATATTACCATTATAATCAATATGCACTGTTAGATAAAACAAAAAGAAGGTCCTGTGAGCAGAATTGGAAAATGAATATAAACGCACACAAATCGATAAGTTCTTAGCATTGCCTTTTCTAAAAAATCTGACAACATGACCAAACATGAGAATTTTTCAACTTTGTCTATTTTCTGTCAGTAAATTTTGCCGGACTAGAATTTAACTGGCAGTGAGGTGTTTATGTTATGACAATAGCAAATGTGTTATATAGGAATAAAGTATCGCTGCTGACACTCTAGTTTGAACATAGATTGCCAGTGAGCAAACACAAGCGGTCCCACTATTGAATTATGTAGACCAAATGATCGTAGAGGAAAGACAAAAGTAGGAAGTCGTGTGACGTCTAATTGATCGTTATTTTATTTTATCCTCTGTTACTATTCGGATATGCACTTCTGTCCTCTATTACTATACGGCTCACTATTCTCTATACCACATTGCATGATTCATCTAGAAGCCCTAGTTGCTAAGAAAATGGATGCTTCTTAGTCCGAAGTCTTGTTATTTTGTATTAAAGTGGTGAATTTCATTAAAACCAGACCACTGTATAGTCGTTTCTTTGCAATACTCTGTGGTGAGATGGGGGCTGAACATTCAAGTCTGTTGTTTCATACAGAGGTAAGATGGCTATCACGAGGTAAAATAATTCAGCGTTTATTTGAACTTAGAGAAGAACTGTCGATGTTTCTGTGTGATTATAATACTGAACTGGCTTCGATAATGGTTGATAAAATTTGGCTTTGCAAAGTTGCTTATCTGGCAGATATATTCAACAAACTTAATGAACTGAATTTATCTCTACAAGGAAGAAATTCAAATATCTTATTTAGTCATGACAAAATCGAAGCCTTTAAGAAAAAACTGAATATATGGACTGCAAAAGTTAGTAAGAAAACTGTAGATATGTTCCCTACACTGGACGAATATCTCAGCAACAATGGTTCAGTTAATGTTGATTTGATAATTGTAGATGTTAAACGACATTTAATATCACTTGCTGAACATTTTGACAAATATTTCTCGAAAGATGTTCCTGATAATATTGAAAATTTTGACTGGATCAGAAATCCGTTTAATGTTGAAATAGCTAATAGCATGCTCACAGGAAATGAACTGGAAGAACTGGCGGAAATTTCATGCGACAGGACTTTAAAAATCAGTTTTATGCAGCAACAACTTTCTAAATTCTGGCTCACTGTAGCCTCCGAGTATCCATTGTTATCTCGAAAGGCAGTTAAGATTTTGTTACCGTTTGCAACAACATATTTATGCGAAGCAGGATTTTCGGCACTAACCAATCCGAAAAACAAATACAGATCCAGACTTGCTCCAGAAAGTGACTTACATGTATATTTATCAGTAATATCGCCAAGAATCGACAGTTTGTGCAAAGCCAAGCAGGCACACCCTTCTCACTAAGTGTGAATTAAAAAATCCTCTGTGTGTAATTGACAATAAAACTATTTGTTAAATACTATTACTGTTTTCATTTACATGTAAAATTAATATTTTAATATAACAAAATTTAATTTTGTTACATTTTGCAGCAACATGCAGCATTAATTTATTTGAACACTTATACAGTGTAACCCGGATATAAGAGAGTTGTCGGGACCGGAGAAGTCGTCTCTTATATCCGGGTTTCTCTTATGTCCGGGTTTTGTCTATTTTGTTTAGGTAAGCATGGCTCTAATTTTGGACCAGATAAAATACAGTGTAACCCGGATATAAGAGACCCTGATATAAGAGAAACCCGGATATAAGAAAGATTGTCTCTGGTCCCAAATTAGAGCCTGTGTTAATATATATATAATAGACCAAACCCGTATATCTTATATCCGGGTTTCTCTTATATCCGGGTTACACTGTATCTAAAGTAAGCTTTAAACCAGCTTTTATTGCATTAATGCAAAATTATATGTTATATTCAGCAAATATTTATGTATAAATTTCATAAGCTTTTATAAGGGGGTCCCTAAGGTAAAGCCTGAAATATAAAGGGGTCCGCAAGTCAAAAAGTTTGAAAACCCCTGCTCTATACTATTCCCCTCTATGCTGATCACTATAAGGATTACTATTTGAGTGAGTATTATTGAACAAGTGCGATTAGTGTGAGTGATATCTGAAGCCATCTGACACCAACCGTGTACTATAGTGGTATTGGTGATTATAAAGTCTCGATGGCAATTACCATTATGAAAGTGTCAAACAAGTGTTTGTTGAAATTACAAAAAAATGTTGACAAAACCATGAAGCGAATAGCTTGATTTCAAGGAAGATTAAAGGTCAATAATAATTGGGAAAATATATTTAAAGACTCATATTTGAAAATTTTACTTTTATGAAGACTAAAACAAAACGTTATCATTTTTGAAGGCGTGCATAAATTAGTATATTTAAAGTATTCCTACATATTAATATAATTATAATTCATATAATAACTGGAAAATATATTTAAAGTCTCACAGGTGCAAACTTTCTAAGAATAAAATAAGGACTTAAAATATGCAGTCATTTTCACTGATTTGACGAGACTAATCAATTTATGAAGGAATACAAGAAAATGGAAACAAAAAGGACAGTTGAAATTTTTAGGGTACATAATGAGGAAAGAGGGCTTAGAAAATATGACACACATTGGGCATAGACAAGGCAAGAGGGACAGAGGAAAAACAATGCATAACTTAGCTTCTGGTAGAACAAGAGTGAGAACAAAAAGACAAATTTTACAAAAAGCTACAAATGACAGGAAATAGTGGAGTGCCATGATTGCCGATATGAAGGGACATGGCACATAAAAGAGGAAGAATGTAAGATTATAATAAGCATAAAGTGGGGGGTCGTTTTTCTATTATAATTAATAAACTGATCCTCCACCCACCTAGAATTACAACTTTTTTTTTTTAATTGCATGTGCTATCAGGATGTAAGCAATTATAAAAATTTCTTCTTTATTATTTGGAGTTTAGAGTTTTCCTTCTCTTAGTTTGGCTGCCACCTAAGAATAAAGAGCCTAATCTCTCTTGCAATTTAACCCATAACCCATTAATATATTTAAAATCCCCTATCTACAAAAGAAAATACCAGTTACATATATGCTGTTATTTTTCATGCCATGGCTAAATTAGTTGCCACAGGTAGGGACATGCTGAAAAGCAACGTGGTTATTGACCGACTCTAAGCAAAAAGGAATAACATTTATTCATACATACATGCAGTGGCCTGCCTCGGAGTATATTTTATAAGCAAATTTGTTTAGTCTAATCAGAATTCAAGGTCTGTTGAACAGCAAGCAGTGGATCTCAAATTTCATTGTTGACAAGTCACCTTTGAAGTCTGTATGGAAGAATTCAGTGATACACAATCTTTAAAAAAAATGTTAATCTGTATAGAGACAATATAAAGATCAAAGCAAAAAGCTGCTGAGAAATGTTCGGGAAAACATGCTTGTCTTACAAGCCTTTGATTGTTCAGTCCTTATGAGATGCTCCACAAAAGTAGCCTTGTGCCATACCTGTCTTCAGCCATGTAAATTAAAATTGGAACAAGCTATCAAACATACACACATATGTGACTAGGTACATTTATACACACAGATGCATGACGTCGTACATATGCATACACTCACATACATGTGACAAGGCACATGCTTAGACACACACAAATATGACTAGGCACATACATACATACAAATGCAATAAAGGACATGTATACTCAATAAGGTACATGTACGCATACACACATGCATGACTGGGCACGTGTCTACACAAACTCACACATGTATTATGAGGCACGTGTTTACATACACATCAAGGCAGATGGATACACTCACACACATATATGATGAAGTATATGTTTAAAAACACAATGTACATGCATACACATGTAAATGAACTCACACACAAATGCATGCAAGACGAGGCCTGCATACTACAAGGATGTTGATAGAGAAATAAAAATGCAGATGGAGAGAATGTGATGAACACAAACTCAATGTGTGTGTGACTTTATTCTTTTAATGTGTTATCCCAGCAAGCAAATGTGCAACAAGAAATAGTACCAGTAATATTAGCTGTTTCCTTGTAAGGAAACATTTGGCGTTTGTTGACCAAGCAGTCAGTGCTACTCGTTACGCTTTTCTTCACTCCCTGGTCATCAGGCTGGGATCAAAGTGTAGTATCTGTTCTCAGATCGCTTGCTTAATGATCGCCTTTTGGCTGAGATTTGATCACTGATACATGCCTGGCACAGGGATTCATCCCTGCGCTGGTAGTATTGCGGCTACGTCTAGCTATGACCAGATTTGACAAGCTAGGACCAGCTAAGACCAGCCATGACCAGCTCGGACAAGCTAAGACCAGCAAAGTCCAGCGGCCCGGGTGGAAACACTCGGGTCCCCACATTAAAAACCAACCTTGTGTCACAACCTGACTCAGTGGGGGGTCAAGTAGATACCAAGTGTAGTATCTGTTCTCCTCATCTCTAATGGTAATATTAGCTGTTTCCTTATAAGGAAACATTTGGCGTTCTTTGACTGAGCAGCTTATGTTTACTGTCAGTTGAAATTTATAAAATCTTTCTCTTTTCATGAAAGTAGGTTTCTCAAGTCCAGTAGCAGTTAAAACTCTTTCCAGTATTGATGGAGTTTTCTTCCTAACCTTTTATTTGAAGTAGCTTGGAATGTCAACATCCTAATTATGTCGTTATTTTCTCTTCCGGTTACAAATCATTATACAACTGATCTCAGCCAAAAGACCATTCAAGATTTGGATTTTAAAACATCAATAATTCTGCACCAATGTAGAGTATTTTTATTTGACAAAAATTAAATTAATAGTCAATTAATTAAAAAAAAAAAAAAAAAAATATATATTTTTTTAATTACAGTCAAACTAATGTCATCATCATTGTTGTTAACAAAACATTTCAGCTGCTGCGACCTTCTTCAGGCATCTGTCAATCCAGGTAAACTTCAAGCAATTTCAGGATGAATCCTTTATTTAATCAATGGGGATAGATTGTTCTCATTCTACTGCCCATGTCTAGTTCTTATTTAGTACTGCTCAGTTATTGCTCACCCTGTTTCCACTGAGTCTGTATTACTGAACGAAAAGATTGAACACATAATTACTATGTCACCAAATCCAATGCTTTAATCTACTAGGCTAATATCCTGTGTGATAATCCTGAACATAGAACTTAAAATCTTAAAGCTAGTGCTTTTACCTGCCTGCTGCTGACTCTGCTGCTGTCATGCTTAACCTCCTTTGCTTCTGTAGCTTTGCTGTCATTTCTCTTTATTAATGGCTCCTGTAGGGTATTTATTTCCAAGCCAGGCCTGCTAAGGGAAGCCTTTATAGCCCAGAATATGCATGGATTCCTTCAAAACAATAATATTTTTAGATAATGTTCTCTATATTGAAGATTTTGTTAATGGATTTTTTTTCAGGAAACATAATTCAACAAGTTAAACAAAAACGTGGAAGTTGCAGTTGAATTTCAAGTTTAAATTTCTGAGAAAAAATACCTAGCTCTCCCTTACAGGTAAATATAAGGAAGTTTAAAAAAAAAAAAAAAAAAAAAAAAAAAAAAAAAAGGAACAGGAAAAGGCAAATGCACGTCGGTAAATAGTGATAAAATGTTAGAAGCTTTTAAAGCCAAATATCAGAAAACATTTCCTTGCTTGATAAAAGTGACAATTTGGGACAAGATGACGCTTGTCAAAGCAGTGATATCAAAGATCAAATTGCAAATGAAAGAGAAAAAGATTTTTAAAAATAACAACAAAAAGCCCTGTTTTTTTTTGTTTTTTTTTTACATTTTTAATATACAATTACAAACTAATACAAAATATACTATATCTGTAAATACTGCTCTGATATATAAATATTATGCCAAATAATCAATTTATATTAGTATTACAAACATTCATATGAATACAAGGGGGTGCTGAAAAAAAAAAAACTAATGAAATGACCAAACTTTTTTTTAAGGGCATTTGGTCAAGCTGAGAACTTTTTCAAAATCTCCTCATATATAAATTTGTTTTTTATCCAACACTATTTCTTCTTATTATAAATGTTAATTTTAGTGGGTACACATGTCTGAGTTGCTATCTTTTTTATTTATTTTCTTAAACAGTGAAATTAATAACTGGCTAGATTGAGAAGTCTTACTAAAGAAAGATCAGGCTGCTAACAGAAATTGAACCTGTATCTTGTTTTTCATCAGGTTGTTATTAATTATGGTTTTAGAAAATAAAACAACAGGGATAGCAAATCAACTACATGTGCCCACTAAAAATTAATTCATTATATATATATATATATATATATATATATATATATATATATATATATATATATATATATAATGAAAAATATGGAAAAGACAAAACAAAATCTGAATATGCAAGTTTACTGTTTTAATGTTGTTTTACTGTCGACATCAGACGTTTCGGTCTAGTAGACCATCTTCAGGACATGGTTATTAGAAACATACTTAGGATTAGACGATATTTAAGTCAACATGAAGAGACGATAGACAAGTATGTTTCTAATAACCATGTCCTGAAGATGGTCTACTAGACCAAAACGTCTGACGTCGACGGTAAAACAACATTAAAACAGTAAACTTGCATATTCGGATTTTGTTTTGTCTTTTCCATATTTTTCATCATACTGTCGGATCTACATCCACATATTTGCTTACATATATATATATATATATATATATATATATATATATATATATACACACACACACACACAACCATGGACGTAATGGTAGAAATGAGAACATGCAGTTGCAGCCAAGGCGACATTGACACCTGCATAAATACATAATTGTGTAAGTAACAAATTAAATTGTTTGTGTGTGCGTATATATATATATATATATATATATATATATATATATATGAGATAGAGAGAGGCAGAGAGAAGAATGAGATTTATTAAAGTGAATTTTGACACGTACTCATTACCAATAAATCAATGAAATTATGAGTAATAGTTGCAAAATCGTGAACCAGGTGCACAACTTACCTAATGTAAATATATATTATATTCCCTTGTATAGATTATTGTGTGTGTGTGTATATATATAAGTTATTTGGGGAGGTATATAGCTCTTTTATAAAACATATAAAGGAGCTATATGCCTCCTGAAAAACTTTGAAAGATTTATAAACATCTTTGACTATAATTTAAGTGAAAACCAAAAAGAACTACTCAACCTTGGACCTAACTTTATATATATATATATATATATATATATATAAATGGTGGTACTCGCTTGGAAAAACCTTGGGTAAGTAGGCTTGTAGTGGAACAAACCAGTACCCAAGGAAAAATGAGGAATAACAAAAGAAAGAACTCCAAAATGAGTAAAAGTAACTACGTAAAGTGCTCAATACACGAACTAGAGCAAACCTAATATAAACCTAAAGAGCCAGGTAAACCTACCTTGGTTTCACCTAAACGGATCGTCGGGGAAATGCCGGCATTTCCCTGATCTGTTTAGGTGAAATCTAGGTAGGTTTGCCTGGCTCTTTGGGTATTCTATATATATATATATATATATATATATATATATATATATATATATATATATATATATATAGAGAGAGAGAGAGAGAGAGATCTGATTGCAATAAGTGAAAATTAACAAACTCACTTAAAAGAAACCGAGAAATACAGAAAGGACAATGCAAAGGACAATGCTAGAGGAGGGTGAGAGAAGATTTTAACAGGAATCTCAGAATGGGCCATGAGAAGAGATATAAATAAGGTTGAAGGAGAAAAATGGATGATGCTGAACACACAGCAAGGAAGAAAGGATTACAGAAGGAGCAGATGGTTGGTTGAATAGGGACCAATAGAAGATGAAGAGATGAGATAGAGGTGTTTATTGGCAGAGATCAGCACCATCACAATCATCACGGAAGAAGTTTGAAAAGGCCTTTATCCAGCAGTGCACTTATGACTGTTGCTAATGATGTTATATATATATATATATATATATATATATGAAATTTCTAAAGAATTAATGGATTTTATTTTATGACACAACATTTTTTTTTTTTACTTCTAATATGGGTGTCCACTAAAAATAATGTTTGAAGTAATAGATGTGTGTGTGTGTGTGTGAAAGATATGATATAAAAATATGCATATTGGATGAACAGTGGAAAAACATGATTCATTTGTCGAAGGAACATCTTCAAATTAATAATTATTTCATTAATGGAAACAATCTTACAAATAAAAATGAGGTAAAAAAAAAAAAAAAATGTCAAATACTAAAAAAAAAACAAAATCTTTAAAATTCTTCTGCAAATAAGAAACATATACTTGTAGCTTTTTTAATAATTTCCTAAAGTTAGAATAAGCAAAGAAAGATTCCCAAAGACAGGTAGACTTTTTTTTAATATTTGATAGAATGTAGTTCAGGATTATTTTCTTCCTTAAAACAGCATACTATTTGTTAAAAGAGAAGATGGGAGATAACGTAAGGCCATATTGTTTTAGGTCTATTATCAGAGATTCTTTGGATAACTTTTATTTTGGGCTGTGTACAATTTCCCCTTTGCAAACTACTTTAACAGAATTCTCTTGGATAGCATTAAATTCTTTGTCTGTACTTATGATCACAGCTTCACAAACAAAGATTTGGGAGGGTCTTTCACATCTACTGTAGGCTCTCAGATGTGTACTGAGGCTGAGATGAGAGAGGGCATATTTTTTTTACATCAACTACAGGAAAGGGTTTGGCAGGAGATGGAGGTCATAGCTTTGTGGCACTGTTTTCCCTTCTGTCCTTTTTACACAGTTTGATTCTGTTTGATTTTGCCTGACAGATCATGTACTTCCAATGTTTCTGTAAAGTAACGACTGGAAATGAACACTATCACTTTGGAGTAATAAATAAAAAAATACTTATATTTAGCATCATATACAATCACAAAAAGAAAACATACATTCAAGTATACTATTCTAACCAATGTTTTTCACTGACATGAAGTGGAAAGATGATATTGAATCAATTGCTTGGTCTGCTGCTAGGAAAGTTGGTTTACTGTGTCGTACTAGACAATTTTTCTTGCCAGAATATATCTACCATTAATCAATGCATTGAATATTGCTGCCTCATCTCGTTCGGTGCTTCTGCTATGTATTTACAGATTCTTGATAAAATCAGAAGAATAATCTGCAATGTTATTGGTCCTGACCTGGCATCTCAGCTTCAGTCACTTTCCCTAATACCATAATGTAGATTCTATATGCCAATTCTACAAATATTTTCATGATAATTATTCTGATGAGCTTTCCTCTTTGGTATCTAGACTTTATAAATTTAAGTGCAGTACCAGTTGGCAGCAAGGTCATATCATTTTACAGTGAAATGACTAGATGTAACCATAGGTTTTGTGCTAATAGTTTCTTCTCTCGCACTTCTCACTTGTGGAACTCTTTTCTGGCTTCATGCCTTCCAGTTAATTTTGATCTTTAAAATTTTAAATGTGATGTCAATCATTATTTTCTGTCTTCTTAATTCCTATTCTTTTATTGTTCTCTCTCCTTAATACTGTTTTCTTTTTCTCATATTCTTTCACATTCAATAACCACTTGCATCTTAGTAGCTTTATTGCCTTGCTTGGAGTGAAATGATAAAGAATTGTCGTCTTATTATTCAAATATATCATGCACAAAGCAAACGTTGCTTTTGAACAACTCTTTCTTGTATTTACTAAATGTTAACTTGTTTTGCTCTCACAACTTTAAGTCTTTACTACAAGATGTGGAAGAAATACCTAATGGAACAAAAGCCTTTCGCCTGATTGATGGATTCATTTTTTATGGCTTGTCAACCCTTTGCTGATTATTTAAAGCCAGAAAATATTTTTAGATTGTAAGAATTTTTTTGGAGATAATGATCTAGTGATCAAAGTCTTACTAATTAACCCATAGCTAGGGGGATAAGAGAGGGGATAATAATACAGTTTTTTGTATATATTTTTGGTTTTACTTTGTATGAATCATATTACATTGTGGATGTGCACTTCAAACATGCTTTCAGTGTGCTAAGAAGCTCTTGGTATCAGGTGATCCAACCAGGAGCTATCCCCTCCTTGGTCAGCTTCCAGACCTCTTTTGGTCCAATCCGAAACATATGGACACCTGACAGATAATCATTCCAAATATTAGGAAATTAAAAAAAATTAATTCCTAATTTAAAATTATTCATTTTCTATAAAAATACTGGCTGCAATTGAGGCTAGTCTTTAGTCTCTACTCATTGAAGCAAAAACAATCTCAAATATTGTTTTGAAAGACATTATCCACTTGTCACAACAAAAAAAGCTCAATAAACCACCATTAAACAAATTGTTGGTCCAAAAAAAACTAAAAATGATGAAAGTAAAAACTGATCAAAATTAATAATAATGCTTCATTTAATAAAAAATAATCAATAAAATTGCTTAAATTAAAATTGATACTAATAGCTGACAATGCTTTATCTATTTTTAATATAATAAAAATAATACTTTTGCTATATTTTATTTCATTTTTACAAAGAAAACATTAGCTTATAATAGCGTTAACTACAATGTTTTTAACTGACTGACACAATATCTACTTTCCTGATACATTAACTTTGTAAATACTTTTTCAATTATTGCAAGCAATATTCAGAAGAATTAAAATAATTTTGTGACAACTTGTTTTTCAATCTATTTGCATAATGGAGATGCTTTATTTTACTGTTAAATTTTTGGTATAATACTTTACTAAAACATGTGCAATTAAATTTCCTAAAAGGTCTAATCTCAAATATGATGAACAGATGTCTATTATATTTTTAATGTATTTTTGTAAGGAAACCATTAATATTTTCAATCTGCTAAACACTATAGTATATCTGAGGATCTAAAGTCTGAATCTGGCATATTTAAAAAAAAAAAAAAAAAAAAAAAAATAATTTCTTCAATGTAGACTTGATTGAGTATTGAAGAAATCAAAATTTACTCCCGTGTTGTTTAATCCCCTCCCCTTCAAATAATACATTATAATTTTATTAATACGTACCCTTATTGTATCGGTTTAAAACGACACCATTTTTTCATATATCACAGTTATAAATAGAAGCTATAATTCAATTCTGGAAAGTTCAAATTTCACTAAAATATGTTGGAAAATTTCCAAGTTTTCATTTGAAATCAAGAAAATACAAACTTTAATGGTTAGAATATATAGAAAACAAAAAATAGAAGGCATCAGTTTAAACTTGTGCCAGATATGGATTAGATTAATCTTTATAAGAAATGCACATTAGGAGTAAAATAAAGATTTTTAATTTCTATATATTGCCGACGTGTTTGTATTTGTTTTATGATAAGTAGAAGCCAATATTGACAGCCGTCAAAAACTTTTTCTTTTCAATAATAAAGTTTGATACTCTTTAAAAATAATTATCCACTGATGCCAATTTCGACTTTGATCTTTTATAAAAGTCATAACAAAAATAAAACTGACAACGAAAATATTTTGAAAAGTACATTGTCACAACCTTCATCAAATTCTCTGCTGATGTTTGACATATGCCAGCACGTTAAAATACTCTTGCCTTTTGACAAATGAAGGTTAATGTTAGTCAGCTTTTGGTAATTCACAGTATTATAATTATTTTTATTAAGAAGTTATTATTTACAATCCAACTATTGTCCTCATCTTTGTTGTTATTATCACAATAACAATAATAATGATATGAACAGAATTATGTGTAAAATATGGGATTGTTTGCAGATATCAAAGAAAAGGATGAATGTGATGTAAATAATAACTCATCATCCTTGAAATTCAGACAGAAATTATCAAGTTGATAGCAAGAAAGAAATTTGACTTTTTAAATAAATATCTCGTACAGTATGCCAACCCAACAGACAAAAGGCATAGAAGATAGTATTGAAAAGGAGTGATCTTTTACATAATGTAGATATAGTACCCAACAACTGACGTTACGCAAATACAGTGAGCGTCTAGACAAAGGGAGATAATTCAGGAAAGTCTAGATTCCAAATTTTCAATTGGTATGCTTAAAATTAGTGTAATTTTTTTTTTTTCTTAATTTGTACATATCTTTTGAGATGTGATCAAAAATGTAATAAATAAAATTAATTTTCTGCACGTGCGTATATGAGTAAAAGTAGATGTTTAGAAAATACGAGATCATTTTTCATGAAAACTGAAGTGCAGATTAATTAAGTTTAATTAATAAAACTTAAAAAAAAAAAAATTCTCTTTTTTGTGTTCATTCTTTTTGTTTACACTAAAACATTAAAAAAAAAAATGCATGTAAAATTATTTGCGCCCTGTTTGTTGTTCCAGTTTTATGTATATCTAAAATTAGTCAGAACAAATTTTAAAATGAATCTATAGTAGAACTCCCAGCTCTACCATCACCATAGGTGATGAAGCGCAGTGATGACAAAAGGGAGACAACTCCATATGTACTAATACATTTAACTTATTCCTCGAACCAACAGTGAAAATAAAAATGAATTAGACAAGAACATTTCAATCAACTCACCCCCATATTGCTAATTTTACCAAAAAACAGCCAATGAAGGAATGACTTTAAAAAAGTCTGTGGTTGGTACAAAATCTTATTATGACATTAAAATCGGATATATTAAAAATATATATTCATAGAATATACACATATATATAAGGGGTGAAAAGGCAAGGATAAAAAAAAGATATTACTCACCATAAAGTGGTGAATAATAATAAAAAAAAAAAAACCTAACTAGTTGTCACTACTTGATTTTCAGAATGTGAATATATACAATTTCAAAATGCCTGTTTTTGAAGCCATAAGGAAACACCTTTAATTTGAGCTTCCACTCCTCAGGATCTGATGATGACTCATTTTTAATATTTTAAAAATACTCCTATTATCAAAGACATTTTTTGTCTAAGTTTATTTTGTTTACACTTTTCTGAGAGATAAATTGCAAAACAATTTTAGTTTAACGAAAGCTTTACTGATTTGGCCAACTGTGAATAAGTGAAGCAGTTGCTGGCAATCTTCCAATGGTGAAGTCCATCAAACAAAACTTAAGAATTTTCTGGCAATGATGCTAGAAAATCTTTTTGGCAAGAGTTGATTTCCCTTCACTTCTAGGTCAAAGTTTATCTGTGAGGAGAACAAAGTTTCAGAAAAGGCTATCTTTTAAAAGAAACAAAAAGAAATTCTTTTAGTTTGAGGATTCCTGCAAAAATCCCTCTCAAGTACAAATTGAGAAATATCTGATTGTCCGTGCTGGATGCAAATGATGGTCAATTTAATAAGAATGGAAATAATTTCTGACAGAAGTTCTACGATGAGGAGTTATCATTATTTACATTGAGATTAATTATTTTTATTATCACAATGGCTGAAATGTTGAGATAACAACAACAATAATGAAGACAATCATTCATATGGAAATAAATGGTTGACAATTACGATGCTTGATAGTCGAAACAAATTTCTCCAAAGGAGAACGACAGCAAAAAATATCATAGATCTTCAACAAAAGACTAAAAAAATATTTCATAACTGAAAAGTACTGGGGTTGTCAGAAAAATTTGTTTGCTTCTTTCCAATGTTAATTGAATTAACATGCAAAATATTTTTACTGTAGTGTTTTATGGGTTTTTGTGGCTATATTGTACCTCTGCAACTTTTACTGTCTTTGAAATTTGAATTTGGCCTCTTTTCAGACATATGATGATGAACTGCCAGACAGAAATAAGTATTTTCGACAGCACCTACTTTTCTTCACTTTCGAACAAGGTTTCAAAGCTAGCAAAGATGATTGAGACATTTGTGCTGTATACAGATAAAGCACAATTACAGAAAGAACTTGATATAAATGATTTTCCTGCTTCAAGAGGGGAACTTTGATCTCACAGATTCTCCACATTCCGGCTGACCTGTTAAATTCCACAAGGGCCGACTGAATGAGCTCATCCACGAGTATCCACAAAAATCCACTAGGGAATTGGTCCAACAGATGTAATGCTCTCATGATACCCATGGCCCGTCACCTTCACTTGACAGGTGCAGTCCAAAAAGTTGGTGCATGGGTGTCACACACATTGAACGAAAGGGACAAAATCCAGCACTTCTCTATTGCTACCAGTTTGCTCACTCAACACTAGGCTATATTCGTGGGGGCATGAACAAATTTCTTTGCCACGTCACACCACTGGTAATTAAAAATGGTGTCATCATGTCGATATGAAGCAGAAAAAAGAACGGCCGAGTCTTGACAAGCAAGCAACAGCCAGGGCTTCAACACGCAAGATTGGGATAAAAGTTAATCCATTATGAAATGCTGGAAAGCAACCACATGGCTAATGAAGAGTTTTACATTCAGCAATTATGTCACAGCTCAATAAGGTCATTCAACTGAAACAAGCCAGGAGGCAACATGGCATGTTTCTTCAGCACAACAACTCACCCCCCTGTTGCTAATTTTACCAAAAATCATATCCAAGAGCTTGGTTAGGAAGTTCTACTACACCCACCGTGTCCTCCTGAACTTCTTCCGATTATCACCTTTCTCGGTTATTTTCCAACAATCTGTGATGCGTTTTGTTCAACAATGACATGGAGTTGAAAGTGTGCCTGAATAAATTCTTAGAGTTAAGACTCAATAATTTCTATTGTCAAAGCATTAACAAGCCAGTGAAACATGATCAAAAAGGCATGAAAAATGAAGAAGAATATGTTATTGAGAGATTTGTTAAAATTGTTCATGAATAATAAAATAAATGAAAAAAAAAAAACAAAGAAATTTGTCCGACAACCCAAAGGAAAGAAAATAAACTTAAAATGTTGAAAAATCAAAACATTGCTAATAAATTGTTAGCAACATTTGACAATGTTCAGCAGAAGCACTCAAGATATCTGATGACAAATGAAAGGATATACCTAGATGTATGAATGAAATAAAGTCCATCCGTTCGTCTCCCCTTATCGGGTATAATCGATATATTAGTTACTTCAACATTTGAAAAGATGACCCTCATAAAAGAATGTTTAGGTGGAGACATTTTTTGCACTAATGCCTCCCAGGAAAGGCATGAATCCATTTCTTTCCCCCACTGGCTATGGGTTAATACAGTGTTTCCCAACATGCGTACTAGTGCTTTCTTGTGGGCTCAGTTATGTTGAAAGGGGGCACTGGGAGTTTTTATTTCATTTGGGGGTCAGTGAACATTCTCAGGTGGGCAGTGGGCATTTATCCATTTTTTTTCTACAAATTTTCAAATATTGGCTACAAAAGGAAATTTCTGAAAGGTATCTAAAGCTGTGGGAAGCCATCAAACCTTTCTTCATTGCTTTTCCAATTTTCTATATGGCTGAATTTGGTTTCAACATAGTTACACAGCTTCTTACTAAACAAAGAAACCGCCTGCAAATTACAAAACAAGGAGATCTACGATTACTTCCAAGAAGCATGTGACCTAGAGTAAGAGCTTTAGCCAGTAAGCACCAACGTCAACCATTGCATTGAAAACATTGAGATAAGCTATCAAATAAAAGTTGTTGTTTTTTTGTTTTTTTCAGCATTTTAATCATTGGCATTTATAATAGAAATGAAAACAATATTAAAATTATTTTGCACTGATACCTAAGAGTTATCTTGCTATGAAAGATGAATTCAGTGTAATAATTGAAATTTAATTTGACAGGGGAGTGTTGACAAAAAAGTTTGTGCCCAAAGGAAGTGCTAGTTGAAAAAAGGGTGGGAAACACTGGGTTAATACCAGGATGGAATGAGATTTTTGTTTGAGGTTGAAACAAGTTTAAAAGAACGACTCAACTGAATCCAAAAATATAGTATCCTTGACTACTATCTTTCTAAAGAAAGGTTATGATAATGAACAGCTTGCAGATAACAAAGAAAAGGACACTGTGAAGATTAATAATTGCCTATGCCATGTAGTGACACAGCACTTAATGAGAAGTGTTATGAAGAGCATCCAGCAGTATTTTTTTTTTAATTTATGGCAAAAGCAGATCATCACATGAGCTGAGAAAACAACTAAAAAAAAAAAAAAAGAAAAAAAAATTATGATAATTATGAATTTAACTTTGAAACATTATATAATCCAAGTTTGCTTGCCAAGATGGAAAGCAAGCCAACAGATAACAATCTCTTAAAAAAGAGCTTTGGTAACAAACAACTCTAAAAATAAAAAAAATGCTATGGATATTAGATTATCATTGCATTTGTTCATTAGTTTTTTGTCAAATACAGCAGCATGTCATAAGTGGATATAAAAGAGACAAAAGATTATAAAAAGAAAGTGAAGACATTTAATTTCCACATCTCTTGAATAATGCATATGTAAACTAAACTAAAAGTTCAAGTTTAAAATAATTTGCATTCAACTGAAAATAAAATAGATATATTCAAATTATATTCAATTATATTTTGCTGTTAAATGATTATCTTTGGAACCAGACTTTACTTTCATCAACCTAAATTTATATGACAGAAATGAATGTTATCTCTGAAACAGGCTTTTTCAGAATTTGTAGTGTTTTTTTTTTTTTCAGATCATACATTACCTCCTCCCCAGTTAGCTGGGGAAGATAAAAATCAAAATATATTTTGGAAATAAACTCAAAAAACAATGGATCAAGATTTGATTAGAGTGAAATGTGTGGAAGAATTCTACTAATCAGAATAGAAAGATTAGTGATTTTCACAAGCAAAAGAAATAAAAAGACATAAAAATATTCCCAAGCAGATAAATAGTTCTGAAATGAGAATTGTTCAAATGCTGATATTTCAAAGTTAGGATCATATACGTTTTTAAGTTATAATCATACTTTTTTGCTAAATTTGTAATTTCTCTCAGCAATGAATAAATAATATTAAAGTCGCATTAAATTCCATTAATTGAACTTTAAGACAACTTTGAAATGCAAATGTATTTTGGCACTGAAATTTTGCATTTTTTTTTGGTCTAAATTACACACAAAAAATGCAGTTTCTATAAAAATGTAAAAAAAAAAAAATAAAGGATTTATATCTACAAAGGCTCTACCATCAATATAGAGTACTCTTCTACAATAAATATAGTAAATCTTAATATATATATATATATATATATATATATATATATATATACACACTGGTGAAACATTCATAAATCTCAAAAAAGACTATATGAGCATTGTGGTATATATGCTGCATGAATAGCAACACTTTAAATGCACTGGTAGTTCACTGTAAAACATCTGACCACAATTTTGAGTTAATAAATGCCATTCACTAAGAAAAAAAATGTACTGAGTATGTGTTAATTACACAATTCTCAACAATAAACCTAAGACCAGGACCTTACATAGTATCACTGATCATCACAAAAGCAATAATATCATAATGTGGTACACAAACTAATAGAGAAAGAAAAAGACAGATCTAATTAGAGTGGGATTACAGGCACTATATATATATATATATATATATATATATATATATATATATATATTTTAGAATTGGACATTGTCCGACAATTTATTAAAGACATTTATATTATGTTTAACATTCTTTTTATAGATACAAGTATTTAAGCAAAATACTTGTATCTATAAAAAGAACGTTAAACATAATATAAATGTCTTTAATATATATATATATATATATATATATATATATATATATATATATATATATATAAAACACTTTCTGGTCGTCAGATCTGATAAGGCAATTTAATTTATTGCCCCTCTTATCCTCAAAAATCCCAACACATTTTCCTTGCATACAGTTTTGACTTTCATTCCAGCCTGAAGAAGATGAACTTACACACATCAAGTTGGTGAAATGCATTGTATAAATGCTTTCCCACTGTCTCATATACTATTATAATATACATCCTACAAACACTATATATATTCCTAAAATGGTGCCTCTTCTGACCAGTCACTACTTTAACTTTTGCATTTATCATGGCATGCGATCTTTAGAGAACTAATCTCTGCTGTTATTCTAGTTCCATATATCCACCAGTGTGAACCCAAAATAAAAATCTCTCAGTCACTGTATGTTTATCTAAAAATAAATATGCTTAAATTCACCTTCATCCCTGCCATGCACCAACAGATTAGTAGTAGAATCTCCGACTGATGCCAATTCAGTCAGGTTTCGAACCTAGCTAGAGGCAACCGGACGTCTAGCCACACTGATGAGCTGTGATACAGCGAAACAGTCTGTCTGTGGATGACTATATATATATATATATATATATATATAAAGTACAAAAATATATATAATATATAAATATAATAATATAATTATATAAATATAAAAGTGGAGACGGAGGTCAACACCAAGCAGTGACAATCTGTTTCCTAATTGAATGCAATCTTCAGGCCATCTGTATTGTGTTTTGGTTTGACTAATTATATATACTATTTATATATGTTCATCAGGTAGTTGGAAGGTCAGTGAAAACATGTGGCGGACACAAAGTGTAATAATTCAAAGTGTGGCAAAAGGTAAGCGAGTAATATTCAAGAATTCTTTTTATATGATTATTGTTTAGATTGTCATTAGATTGTTATGGCATGAGATGGATGGATGGATGGATGTGCTGTACATCTTAAAGGCTGAAGTGATGGATTTAACTGCTTTGATTTTTCAACATATTTGCGGTTATGTATGTTGGATTGGGAAAATAGTAATTCGTTCAGGAAAGGTGAAATTGTGAAAAAAAAACGGAGCATAACAATCTAATCACAATTTAAACAATATTCATTTAAAAAAAAAGAAAAAGAAAAAAAAAGAAAAAGAAAAAAAAAGAAAAAGAAAAAAAAAGAAAAAGAAAAAAAGAAAAAGAAAAAAAAAGAAAAAGAAAAAAAAGAAAAAGAAAAAAAAGAAAAAGAAAAAAAAAGAAAAAGAAAAAAAAAGAAAAAGAAAAAAAAGAAAAAGAAAAAAAAGAAAAAGAAAAAAAAAGAAAAAAAAAAGAAAAGAAAAAGAAAAAAAAAGAAAAAGAAAAAAAAGAAAAAGAAAAAAAAAGAAAAAAAAAAGAAAAGAAAAAGAAAAAAAGAAAAGAAAAAGAAAAAAAGAAAAGAAAAAGAAAAAAAGAAAAGAAAAAGAAAAAAAGAAAAGAAAAAGAAAAAAAGAAAAGAAAAAAGAAAA
This sequence comes from Acanthosepion esculentum, assembly GCA_964036315.1. Lineage (NCBI taxonomy): Eukaryota > Metazoa > Mollusca > Cephalopoda > Sepiida > Sepiidae > Acanthosepion > Acanthosepion esculentum. The sequence continues at coordinate 100,237,305 of OZ038492.1, read as the reverse complement.
GAAAAAGAAAAAAAGAAAAGAAATTCTTGAATACGACTCACTCACTTTTTGCCAGATTTTCAGTTGTGACACTTTGTGACCTCCATATGTTTTAACTGACTTTTCAACTTCCCAATGAACATTCAGGAATGTTCCCAATTTAAAAAGCCTTGATAAACCAATGACATCCTCACCTTTGCAGATAAGCACATGCGACAAGAATAGTTTTTCCTTTTGTCTCTTTTCATTCACATACACGTTAACAATAGTACTAGAGATTTTTATAGTCTATATATAATATGCATGGAAATCTGCTGTCACCGTGGAGTAATGGACAGCAGCTCAGATTGAGGAATCGGAGAGCAGAAGTCGAATTCCATTCAAATCCATTACATTCACTTACCCTTGGGAAAGGTATGAATCCTCTTTTTCTCCCCCCCCCCCAGCTATGGGTAAATAGCAGGACAAACCGGGTTCTATAGCCTTGGATGGCCACTGGTCTACTGCAGAAAGAAATGGCAACTTACTGCATGAAAAAATCTGCCTTGTCAATGACGTATCGAAAGATACATGATTGCCTAAGCGTGTATCACACATGGTGCAGTATAACTGACCGATATGTAAATAGTCCTAAAATTACAACTCTTCAAATTATGATATTTCAAAGTTATGATCATATACATTTTCAGATTATAATTTGCCATTTCCCTTAGCAAGGAATAAATAATATTGAAGGTTTCATTAAATTCCATTAATTGAATTTTGGAACAATTTTGAAACTGAAAAATTTTCCATTTTTTTTTTGTTTAAATTCCACACATAAAAGTGCAGTTTTTTTTTTTAACAATAGCCAAATCAATCTCGAAGGGAAAAAAAGGTTTTAAAAAAGAAAGAGCCAGGAACATGAAAGTCTGTCGAAAATAATCGCACAGATACAGGTTCAAGGCCCAAAGAAAAAACCCTGATACGAGTAAACACTAACTAACTAAAGAGCTCGATACAAACGTAGAGCAGACCTAGTCAAAACCTAATGAGCCAGACAAACCTACCAAGGTTTCACTTAGGCAGATTGTCAGGGCCAGCTGACCCTAAGTGAAACCTTGGTAGGTTTGTCTGGCTCATTAGGTTTTGATTATATATATATATATATATATATATATATATATAAATAAAAGGGTGTTCCAATAGCTGGGACCAATTTTTAATGTGAATTAAGTTTAAGCATCTAATGATTTTTCTTTTTCTTTAAGATTTGGCGGACATTTAGGCGATATTATTTTTTCACACATAATTGCCATGACTTAAATAACAAGATCCAATTGAGAAATAAATAAATTTTCACCAATTCACTGATTTATTTACTGCTGACTTTGATCCGTCTTAATGAAACACCCTTTATATATAATGACTACTACTTAAATAGATATCATAGACATCAGACTATTACTATATAGATATCATTCTGAAAGTTTTTTTTTACATATTTGTTAAGATATTTTTGTCATCCAAATATTAAAGAAGTGTGGAAGTACAATCAGTTTACTCCCAAACGAATTTCCAGTTTGATATGACAATTTTGTTCATTTATCCACAGAAGTGATCAATTATGGATTTATTATTTTAATTTAGATTTGAGTTTTATAAAGAAATTGCTTTTCACTTAAAATTCCTCCAGTATCAAATACAGAGAAGTGGTTAGAAATGACCTCTGAATATCTATAGGAGACAATTTATTGAATCTGTTAAATACTTTGAGAATGAATGAACAGAAATTAAAGAACAACAAGAGAATTTTTTTTAAACAACATAAGAAATAAAATAGATAAATCAGGTTTCTGAAGAAAAAAAATAAATAAAAAATAATCGGTGAGTTCAAATATCCCTGAACTATTCTGTTCAGGGATATTTGATTTTGTGTCTGTAAGAACATGGAGGTCAACACAGAGCGGCAACAGTTTGTTTCATGCTTGAACACAATCTTCAGGTGTGTTGTGTTTTAGATAAACTATTTATATCTGCTGGTCAATGGTAAATTATGAGTAGCAAGGTCTATTGTATTATTGTAATACTTATATTTCAAATTATTCTAGAGGTTGGTATCCACTTTTACATTTACATGCACTCTATCCCTGGATATTGAGCACTTTTACCCATAAATATAGCATACCTTAAAACTATATTTTTCATCATATATATATATATATATATATATATATATAAGTGAACATTGAAGTCAACACTCAGAGGCGACAGACTGTTTCATGCTAGACACAATCATTGCCTCTAGCAGGAAACAGTCTGTTTCCTCTGAGTGTAGACTTCTATGTTCACTTTTATATTTACATATACTCTATCTCTAATATTGAGCACTTTATCCCATAAATATAGCACACCTTAAAACTATACACATATATATATATATATATATATATGGGTTGGTCTGAAAGTAATGCCTCCTATTTATTTTGATGGAAAATATAACAGATACAGGGAGCACAATAACACTGATGGATAGAGCAAGTTTTCACTGACAAAATGCTGTGTTTCCACAACCAACACCCTTGACTATGCATCTTTACCAGTGGTGAACAAGAGCCTGAGTGTTGCACTTGTAAAAAATGTGCATTACTGAAGGCAACCCATTATACAACACCTAACTGTGCTCACATCTACTGTTTGGTCTCCATAAAAATTCAACAAGTGTTGATAAATGTCAATGGGAGCAATTTTTTCCAAATGTGATGCATGTACTTTCATGTCAGATCCTATTTTGCCACTCAGCTACTATCTATAACAAGGCAAAACAAAAAACAATATGGGTTATTGGTGGGAAGGTTTACCCTCTATTGTCAAACTGTCACCATTCCCCTTGGATGTCATGGGTCAATACAATAAGAGGCATTACTTTAGAAGCAATTCTCAAAAATGTGTAGAAGTTTTGATTTATGCAAATAGATGTATTGCACATAAGAGCATTAATTTTGGCAACAGATAACTTTCTTTGACATTATTTGTAGATTTTTTTTAGTCTTTTTACAAAAGTGTTCATTCACTCCAAAGCACAAACAATTTATGTCTCACAGAAGGAGTTATGGAGACAAAAGTAGAAAATTCTGAAATGTACAAATGGTGATGTCCTTAAAGAAAAGAAGCAAGAATTGTAAATGCAAAGGGAGTACGTATTATGCATGGCAGGGTGAGAAAGGTTGGGATATTTTGAGGTAGGGGTGGAGATGAATAGTCACCACAGAGGGGAATGGGTGATGGATCCTTCCCAGCATGCTAGGTTGGCTCTTTCCAATCGTTCAGCAAGAAAGTCCAATTTCGGTTTCACATTCTGCTGAAGTTCCTGCAAAGAATAAAGGGGAAAAAAATGCAGAAATTAAAATTATTGCATTGTTAAATCAATCCAAATGAAACTGGCAACAGAAGATAAAAAGGAAGAGAAAGAAACAAAAGTCAGCTTTCATAAAAATCAATATATAACATATATACTCATGTATAAGGCAACTTCATATATAGTGTGACCAATAATGGCATCCCAAAGGCAGCTAACCTTTAGGAACCTATTCTGCTTATTTTCTCTTCCATCTGGGAATGGAAACAAATCAGTTTATAGTATGAAAAAGAATTATCCAATTTGATAGTAGAAAAAAATTTATTTATTAAGATATTTCCAGATTGAAATTCTGTTCTAATCATATTTCTGTTCAGAAGTATGTTGCGTTTTGACTCTAGTGACATCACCTGTTTTATGGTTTCTTATCCATATTCGAACTGAATCACTGCAATCCCAAAGATACAATGGAAGACCTATCAAATTTATGACTAGAAAATTTGGCACATTTTTAACTACAAGGCGATTTCTTTTGTCAGAATGAATTATGTTCATCACAGAAATCTCTCTTTCAGCCATGGTATTAATTATATTTTTAGCTCTTTTATATCGGCTATTAATATATAAGATTATTTTCGGATAATCCAATAACTGGTTTGTTTTAATAATTTTAAGAGAGTTATAGTTCTTACTGGTTGCATGGAAAATCTGATCTGTTTGTCTACCATGGCAAAAGTAGCAGAAGTTGTCCCGTGTGCCACTTACTTACCTCACCCTCAGATTCTTTGGTATGATACCTAAACGTTTTGAATTTAAGTGCAGTACTAGATTGGCATCAAGATCTCATCAATTTACAGTTAAGCTGGCTAGATGTACCCGTAGGTTCCATGCTAACAATTTCTTATCTCACACTTCTCACTTGTAGAACTCCATTCCGACTCCATGCTTTCCAGCCAACTTTAATCTTAAAAAAATTTAAATGCAATATCAATCGCTATCTACTGTCCTACTGATTACTCTTTTCTCTTCTTACTCATTATTAATGTTTCTCTTCCTAATTCTTCCAAACCAAGTAAACACTTGTGTCTTTGTGGTTTTGCTGCCTTACTTGTGGAACTCCCTTCTGGTGCTGTGCTTTCCAGCCAACTTTTCTGCAACAATTTAAATGCAGTGTCAATCACTATCTACTGTACTCCTGATTACTCTTTTCTTTTCCTGCTCATTATTAATGTTTCTGTTCCTAATTCCTCCACACCCAGTAACCCCTTGTGTCTTAGTGGGTTTACCTCCTTGTATGGGGTGAAAGCGATAAAAAAAAAAAAAAGAAGAAGAAAACAAAAGTGAATTCCTAAATAAACAACCAAATATATTTGAAAGAAGATTTTTGCTTTCATTTCTCACTGTGGTATTAATTTTTATTTTCCATTTCCCTTGTGAATGTACAACAGGCCTTTGCCAGTTTTATGCCCACCGATGTAACCAAGAAAGGAAATAAAACATGAGGTTATTTGCCCAGTCGATGAGAGACCGAGAGAGAGAAGGACCTGTCATATGGTTACATTGTGACCATTTCACTTTAAGTTTGTATTTCACATGAAAACTAGGAAAACATTCTAAAATATTTCAGTGAAATTTTCACTTTGCAAAATTAGCGTAAAAAGAAAGCGTCCATGTAAAGTAAAATCAGGAGGATATGCGTCAATGACTGCACTAATCATCAAATTGTGCACCAGAGTTGAAATTAAAAGAAAATTATCATGTTAAAGAGGTCTTCTTTACCCCAAAGCCAACTAAATTAATCCATTAAGTACCTAATTAAGTAAAAGCTTGAGATAATTGCTGAGAAGAATGCAGTATAAAGTTTTATCCTCTTCCTGTTCATCACTGTTAACGACTTTCAAATATACTGCAAACATTTTATTATACAAGTAATGCCCATTGCACATATTACTTTTGTTGTAGCTGAAAATTTCTCGGATTTCATTCAATTTGATCCAAAATTGATTTAAAAAAAAAAAAATAATAATAATAATTAAGGCAGGAAAAATATTAAGCTATTAAAATTTCAGTTGGTAAGATTTACATTATAAAAATTGCTGATCTCTTTACAAAGTAAATCTCTTCCTGAGAAATTGAACTGCATATAATGATATATAAAACAGATTGGCTGATTTGTTTTTTTAAAGCTTATCAACCCTTTGCAGGTTACTTAAAACCAGAAACAATTATTAGATTATAAGAATTCTTTTTTTTCACAAATGGTTTTAGTGATACAAGTCTTACTAATTAACCCATAGCTGGGGAGAGAAGAGGTGGATTCATACCTTTCCCAAGTGTAGTTGTGTGTCAATAAAATGAATCCAACAGGAATTGGAACTCGACTCTTCGATTAACAATTCTGAGCCATTAGCCATTACACCACCTGCACATCCAAGCTATTCCAAAGTGGTCACTCATATACGTACTGACCAGGCTCAATGTTGTCTAACTTCAATAATTGTATGGGAACTGGTGTTTCAACATGATGTGGCTGTAAGCCAGCATACAAAACTTAACTCTATATAATGCACTTAGAGGGAATCTGGTCTATAATGCTTGTCACTTTTACAGCTGACATTTCTAAGACAAATAATGAGGAAAGAGAACTTGGAGAATTTAACACTCACAGGACATATTGAAGGTTAAAAGGGCAGAGAGAAACAGCAAGTAACATACCCAATAAGCTTGTGTAAATGGATAGCAGAACATGAACAGCAGGGCATAGAAAGTGGACAAAGATTGTTCAGTGATAGAAAGGAAATGAGAGAGCCATGATGGCCGACATTTCACAGTATGAAAGTAATTATGAAGATCATAATGGTTTCAGATATTAGACACAATGGCTGAAAATACTAGTCATATACAAATTAACGACCATGATCATTAACTGCTAAAAACTAGCAGTTTAATATTTTTTACAAAATAGAATCTAATTTGTGAACTATAACAAATTATTTATTTACAAGATTATAAAAATATTCTTTATAAGTATAATTTAATACTAGTTCCAACCCATGAAGCCCAGTTTTTTTCTTTTAATATTCTGATGAATGTTAATTCTTAAGTTAATGATTGGGTAAGCTCATGGCGAGTTCTACGATAATAAAATATCTGTAGAAATTTCCTTATCGCATTGTTAAATATTTTAGCTTAACAACAAAAAAGTACAATAACAATCTTAAATATGAATCCTGTTCATTAATTTAAGAAGTGGGTACAAATGAAAAGATTTGAAATTGACAACTTTTCCATTTTACTAAAACAGCCATTAAACACTTATATCTTGCCTTCTTTCATTTCTCACTAAATTAAGTAGTGTCTTGGAATTGTTCATTAATTTATGAGGTATTGACAGCAGACATTAAACATTTTTATCATCCCTTATTTCTTTCTAGCCAATCTTAATAATAATTTTAAAATAATTCAACAGACTATGTTATTTTATTTATGGCAATTGAATTTTTAGCGATTACCTTACTTAGTTTCCGTTGTTTGATACTTTACATCTTTTATTGTTGTCCCCAAGTGTAGTATCTGTTTTTGTCAGCTTAATCAGATTCTCTCTCTCTCCACTTTTATCTTCCTTTCTTTTTTCTTTCATTTCCTCACTGAAACCAAGTAATGTCTTTTCCCTCCTTCCACCTGGTCAAAACGTCCATTATTTATGAGGTATTGACAGGACATAACAATCGAACTACTGAAGGGAGGGGCAAGCACAATTATAATAAGATTTACAAGATTAAAAAAATTGTGAACAAACTGTAATGAGGTCTTTATTATTTAGCATATTATAAAGACGGTTTTGTCACAGCTTTATTAAATGTTATAGATTTTTAAAACAGTAAAAATTACCAAGGGAGAATATAGTGATGACAAGAGAAAATTTACTTCCTTTTGACGCATCGGTTTTTGTTTTTTTTGCCTGGTCCTAACTTAAACTTTGCCAAAGATGGCTCGAGTAAATTTGAACAAAACTTTCAAATCAACTTTTAGAAAAAAAAATAGTGACAATTTTTTTTAACCATCTCATTCCAAGCAAGGAAATAAAGCCACTAAGATGCAAGGGGTTACTGAGCATTAAAGAATATGAGAAAAAAACAATATTAAGGAGAAAAATGAAAAAGAATGAAGATAATGATTGACATTGTATTTACATTTTTGAAAATCGAACTTGACAGAAGAGCAGGAAGCTGGAAGAGAGTTCCACAGGTGAGAAGTGCAATAGAAGAAACTCTTAGCATAGAACTTATGGTCATATCTAGCAATTTCAACTGTAAAATGATGAGACTTTGCTGCCAATCTAGTACTATGATTAAATTCCTTAAGTTTAGGAACCACAGAGGAAAATTAATCAAAACAATTACTATGAAAGTATTTATAGAAAAGGCACAGGGAAGCTACATTACGGTGGTAAGAAAGTGACTGCAGCCAAGATGCCAGGTTAAGACCAATAACTTTGCAGATTCTTTGGATTTTATTAAGAATCTCTAAATATATAGCAGGAACACTAGATGTGTCAGCAATAATCAAAGCAAGGACTAAGGTAGACTTATAAATATGTAAGATAGATTCTGGCAAGAAAAATTGTCTAGTACAACACAGGGAACCAACTTTCCTAGCAGCAGACCTAGGAATTGATTCAATATAATCATTCCAAAAATGAAAGTTTGGAAAATGTTAGTCCGAGAAGGCACAATGAGTTAATCTCCTGAAGGTTAACATCAGCCACAATAATGGAAGGGAAAATCGCTTATCTCAGAGGATTAAAAAGAGAGCTGTTTTATTTTGGAGGTATTAAAATTAACATGCTATTCCTTGCTCCTGTTAACAACAGATTGTGGGTCATTTTTTTTTTTTTTAGATCATCTGCCAATTTCACCTTATTGAACCAATCAGATTTACTATTAATTACCTTGTTTTTTTATACAGGGTGTGGCAGAAATACTTCTCACATATACCTCACATAATGGTAAGGCATTAGTAGCATTTGTGTCTTCATCTCACTAATGTCTTACCATTATGTGGGAGGTATTTCTGCTGTACCCTGTATCTAATCTAAAATTGCATATTCCTTTGAAACTTTGAGATTTATAGTATTGGTAAATGTGAATACATCATTTCTGAGATTGCAATATTTATTAAAAACTGTTTTGTTTTTATTTTTTTAATTGTAATTTATGTGTATTGTATAAAGTATGAGGAAAGGGTGCTGAAAAGTTCACAGCCAGACCCACTTAGCCAAATCTGATTAAACATTAGAATTTATTGTGAAATGTTTTTTTTGGCTAGGCTGAGAACTTTTCAGAAGCCTCTTGTATAGGAATACCTTGCTTCTATTTTTGTTTTCTCCCTTGTGTGAATAATTGAATACTGTGGGCTAGGATAAATTTTTAGCCACTCTTAATTACAGCAATTTTTGCTTGTGTAATAACGTATCTTCTTTTTTTTTTTTTAGACAATACCATGTTAGTATCAAGCTATTCTAATCTATGAACGATAGTTCACTTATATTTTGCAATGAAAGTTTGCGAAAGTAAGAAACTTGGTAAATTTCAATGATGGCAAATAATAGGATACCATCAATGTGGCAAGTCAAATAGAGAAATTGCTAGGTTTTTCCAGATTAATCATCAAATGCTCAATAATATTGTCAAGAAATTTAATGAAGGCGGCCATTGTCATTTGGAACAACATTCAGGAAGACCAAGCATCATGTCTGAGCAAACGAAAAGTGTGCTGAAGGAAGTCATCAGGAACTATCGTCAGAGTGTCAAACATGTTACCAACAGCACAGAAATGTCGCCATATGTGGTGAGAAAGACTAAGCCCTTGATTTCAGGGGTTAACAGGAACAGGCGTATGGACTGGCTGAAAGAATTTGAGAGCAAAGATTATGAATTTCGGCAGTCTGTAATTTGGTCAGATGAAAGTAAATTCTGCCAATATTCGAATTCAAGACAGGTTTATGTTTGAAGAAATCAGAATGAGATTTGGGGCACTGAATGTCTGCAGGCAACCATGAAACATGGAGGGATTGGAGTAATGGTGTGGGGTGCTGTCTGGTTTGGAGGGAAATCTGAAATACTGTCAAATATTAGAGAAAGGACTACTACTACTATTTGAAACCAATCCGATTGACAAGAATGTCTACCTTTATCAGGAAGATGGAGCACCATGTCATGCAAGTAGCAAAGGCCTAGAAGCAATCACAAGAAATCAAGTCACTGCTATGGGTAGCCTTAAGTTCTGACATGAATCCAAGAGAGCACGTTTGGGAGCACCTTGATCGAAAACTTAATGGTCCAAAATACTGTCAAATATTAGAGAAAGGACTACTACTACTATTTGAAACCAATCCGATTGACAAGAATGTCTACCTTTATCAGGAAGATGGAGCACCATGTCATGCAAGTAGCAAAGACCTAGAAGCAATCACAAGAAATCAAGTCACTGCTATGGGTAGCCTTAAGTTCTGACATGAATCCAAGAGAGCACGTTTGGGAGCACCTTGATCGAAAACTTAATGGTCCAAAATACTGTCAAATATTAGAGAAAGGACTACTACTACTATTTGAAACCAATCCGATTGACAAGAATGTCTACCTTTATCAGGAAGATGGAGCACCATGTCATGCAAGTAGCAAAGGCCTAGAAGCAATCACAAGAAATCAAATCACTGCCATGGGTAGCCTTAAGTTCTGACATGAATCCAAGAGAGCACGTTTGGGAGCACCTTGATCGAAAACTTAATGGTCCAAAATACTGTCAAATATTAGAGAAAGGACTACTACTACTATTTGAAACCAATCCGATTGACAAGAATGTCTACCTTTATCAGGAAGATGGAGCACCATGTCATGCAAGTAGCAAAGGCCTAGAAGCAATCACAAGAAATCAAATCACTGCTATGGGTAGCCTTAAGTTCTGACATGAATCCAAGAGAGCACGTTTGGGAGCACCTTGATCGAAAACTTAATGGTCCAAAATACTGTCAAATATTAGAGAAAGGACTACTACTACTATTTGAAACCAATCCGATTGACAAGAATGTCTACCTTTATCAGGAAGATGGAGCACCATGTCATGCAAGTAGCAAAGGCCTAGAAGCAATCACAAGAAATCAAGTCACTGCTATGGGTAGCCTTAAGTTCTGACATGAATCCAAGAGAGCACGTTTGGGAGCACCTTGATCGAAAACTTAATGGTCCAAAATACTGTCAAATATTAGAGAAAGGACTACTACTACTATTTGAAACCAATCCGATTGACAAGAATGTCTACCTTTATCAGGAAGATGGAGCACCATGTCATGCAAGTAGCAAAGACCTAGAAGCAATCACAAGAAATCAAGTCACTGCTATGGGTAGCCTTAAGTTCTGACATGAATCCAAGAGAGCACGTTTGGGAGCACCTTGATCGAAAACTTAATGGTCCAAAATACTGTCAAATATTAGAGAAAGGACTACTACTACTATTTGAAACCAATCCGATTGACAAGAATGTCTACCTTTATCAGGAAGATGGAGCACCATGTCATGCAAGTAGCAAAGGCCTAGAAGCAATCACAAGAAATCAAGTCACTGCTATGGGTAGCCTTAAGTTCTGACATGAATCCAAGAGAGCACGTTTGGGAGCACCTTGATCGAAAACTTAATGGTCCAAAATACTGTCAAATATTAGAGAAAGGACTACTACTACTATTTGAAACCAATCCGATTGACAAGAATGTCTACCTTTATCAGGAAGATGGAGCACCATGTCATGCAAGTAGCAAAGGCCTAGAAGCAATCACAAGAAATCAAGTCACTGCTATGGGTAGCCTTAAGTTCTGACATGAATCCAAGAGAGCACGTTTGGGAGCACCTTGATCGAAAACTTAATGGTCCAAAATACTGTCAAATATTAGAGAAAGGACTACTACTACTATTTGAAACCAATCCGATTGACAAGAATGTCTACCTTTATCAGGAAGATGGAGCACCATGTCATGCAAGTAGCAAAGACCTAGAAGCAATCACAAGAAATCAAGTCACTGCTATGGGTAGCCTTAAGTTCTGACATGAATCCAAGAGAGCACGTTTGGGAGCACCTTGATCGAAAACTTAATGGTCCAAAATACTGTCAAATATTAGAGAAAGGACTACTACTACTATTTGAAACCAATCCGATTGACAAGAATGTCTACCTTTATCAGGAAGATGGAGCACCATGTCATGCAAGTAGCAAAGGCCTAGAAGCAATCACAAGAAATCAAGTCACTGCTATGGGTAGCCTTAAGTTCTGACATGAATCCAAGAGAGCACGTTTGGGAGCACCTTGATCGAAAACTTAATGGTCCAAAATACTGTCAAATATTAGAGAAAGGACTACTACTACTATTTGAAACCAATCCGATTGACAAGAATGTCTACCTTTATCAGGAAGATGGAGCACCATGTCATGCAAGTAGCAAAGGCCTAGAAGCAATCACAAGAAATCAAGTCACTGCTATGGGTAGCCTTAAGTTCTGACATGAATCCAAGAGAGCACGTTTGGGAGCACCTTGATCGAAAACTTAATGGTCCAAAATACTGTCAAATATTAGAGAAAGGACTACTACTACTATTTGAAACCAATCCGATTGACAAGAATGTCTACCTTTATCAGGAAGATGGAGCACCATGTCATGCAAGTAGCAAAGGCCTAGAAGCAATCACAAGAAATCAAGTCACTGCTATGGGTAGCCTTAAGTTCTGACATGAATCCAAGAGAGCACGTTTGGGAGCACCTTGATCGAAAACTTAATGGTCCAAAATACTGTCAAATATTAGAGAAAGGACTACTACTACTATTTGAAACCAATCCGATTGACAAGAATGTCTACCTTTATCAGGAAGATGGAGCACCATGTCATGCAAGTAGCAAAGGCCTAGAAGCAATCACAAGAAATCAAGTCACTGCTATGGGTAGCCTTAAGTTCTGACATGAATCCAAGAGAGCACGTTTGGGAGCACCAAAATCACGTCAGTGGTAACCCTTAAAAAAATCATTGTTAAAGGAGTGGCAAAATATTGATCAGACAATCCATGAAAAAATCGAATACAAGCACTGAAACTAGCAAATGTAGGACCGACTCTATACCAGTTCCAAATACTGTTTATTTATGTTGAGTTGGGATTACATAATTAAATTTTGAAATTGGATGTAGTTTATTTCTCCTGGCTAAAACCTTTTCTTAGGCCACTGTATACAATGGGATGCTGAAAACCACTTGAGCTATTTTTCGAGATCTAAACAAATGTCCAAACATCAGAGTGCTGAACTATTATTCCATACCAGTCCTCCTATATGACAGTGAATACTGGACAATATCTACACAGATGATTAATTGATTTATTTTTTACAGTTTATCAACCATCTGTGGGTTTATTTAAAGCTGAAACCTTTTAGATTGGAATTCTTTTTTACAAGTGGAAATTGCATTACCAATTTTTGGGAGAATGAGAATGAATTTTCCAGATACAAGTAATACTATTTAACCCATTGCTGGAGGGAGGAGATGGCTTCATACATGTCCCTAGGGTATTTATTACACATAAATCTCTTCAGATGAAGAGAAGAAAACACAAATGTGATTCTACAGAAGGATACTGAGAGTACCATAGATGGTACATGTGAGCAATGAAGAAGCTTTAAGGAAAAGAAAATTTCCTTAGAAACAAAGAAAAGCATGTTGAGCTACCATACAAATTTATTTTGTAAAAGTTTGCAGGACAAAGATAACAAAAAACATAACACCCAAATAGGAATGTTTTTTGATATTCTTATAATGCTGTGATCATTGCTATTATCTACAGCTAGGGAAAAAGAAAATAAATGAAAACTTTCAGGAACAAGTGCCATTTGGCCGGAAGGTAAGGAATATAAGTCATAGCCATTTCTAGTGAGAGAAAACCTAAGTAGCAATGATGCTGTCCAAAGTGCCACCTATCTAATCCTAGGAAGAATTAGAAGTCCGACGCTAAACTCAGCCCATGAATAAAGAACCCGGTATATTGAGGACAAGATTTGTTTTCTTCTTTTCTTCCTGTGGGGACATTACCCCTTCCATTTACTTGTTGAATGTACAGGTGTTCTTTTCACACTGACACAGATTGGAATGGAAATATATTATTGGGAGATGACCAATCAGTGAAAAACTGACAGGAAGCTATGGCTGTATGTTGAGAAAGTAAATTTATGTCAACATTTTGAGACAACTTTTCTGACGAGCCTCTAAAAATAAAAAGGTAATAAACAAAAATATTGTTGATGATCAAAAACTGATTAAAAAGGATTAAATAAATTTATTGTCTTGGCACCCAACTTTACCAAAGTTATAGAAGACATTGAGATGAACTTTTGACCTGCAGTATTCCTCAGTATAAAAATAAAAAAAGGAATTAACACTGTAACCAAAGACTAAATATGCATAGATGGTGTTCTTAGGACAAGAACAACACATATAAGATTCACCAGCGGCACGTAGAAGAAGTAGTCAACTGCTAGAAGTGAGTCAAGTGAATTCCACAATGAATCTCCAACTGCAGACCAACATACAGTATTTACTACTGTATTTATGTGAATGGGGACATAGCCATTATCGTCCGTAGGTATGCTACAACAGTTATAGGAGACATCGAGATGAACTTTTGACCTGCAGTATCCCTCAGTCTAAAAATAAAAAAAGGAATTAACATTGTAACCAGAGACTAAATGCATACAAAACATGGATGTTATATACACCATTATACAGTTTCTGAAGAAGTTAGACATCCAATACCTTATCTAAACATTAAATTATTTTCATATTATTCCTAAAGTCTTAACTTACAGTCATAACTCTTTCTCCAATTTTTTGGTGGTAAACAGGAATTGCATTCTCTAAGCGATCCAGCTGGAAAGAAAAAAAATTGTTTGGATGATAAAACAAAAGTAATATTAAGAGTGACTCCGAAAATGCTTAATAGACAATACTTATATTGTTTACATTCAATTAACATCATCATCATCTTTGATGTTGTTATCACAACATTTCGCCTGTTGTGCTTGCCAGCCTTCTTCAGAAGTCTGTTGATCTGGGTAACCTTCATAGAAATTCTAACTGAAGTCTTTATTTAATGGGGTAAATTATTCTTGCCCTGCTGTCCATGTCTAGGGATATTGTTGTGGAACGGGCCCTGTGTGAGATGGCGTGTGTTTTGGTTAGCCATGTTAGTTGCGTGTTGAAGGGCTGTTCCCCACAATTATTTATTTTTGTTAGGAAAGATGTGGAAATCATTAGCAATGGTGAAATACAAAAAGGAACATAGAGTTAAAAACATAACAATTGAATTTATTAAGTATTGAAATTACATGCATGCGAACTGAAAAGTGAAACTGAGTTGCGTCCCTTGGATTAGGTAATTATTTGTACCTAGACTCATAACGAAAGAGCTGATTATTAAAATGCAGTTTAGAAGATTGAGTATGTTTTGTGTATTATGCAAGTTGGATGAATGATGCTAGAATTATACTTGCATGAATTGTTGCAAAGTTCTTTAACGTCTGACTGCGTTAGTCAAGATGGGAGTTCTTTGAGAGTCACATTTTGGCAGTGGTGTTGAGTGACGACGAGAAGTTAGGTTCGAGAGTCCGCGTCGAAACAGAGAATTCTAGAGAGAATCACACGTGTTGGGTTTTTTATATCATGTTCTATCATGTGACAGGCTCCGAATTGAGTTGGCACCTAAATTGATCGTGCGCGTGGGAGTGATCTGATTGGTCGATACTGACCAATCAGCAAGCTAGAATGACAGTGATTAACCAATGAATGCCTGTTGATTATTTGTAAATATGATGTTGGTAATAATGTAACAGGAAGAGTGCATTTCCTAGCAGAGGGTAAACTGGTTGTCGTGGACGAGTCCACAATATCATTTCTTGTATTCCTTTTCATACCATGACCACCGAAACCTGGCTACCAAGGATTGTCCCATAAAACACTAGCATAGTATTGCATGGAAATTATGAGTTCAATCCCTGGGCAAGGTAGAACAGACTTTGAATAAATGGAAACAGAATGAGCAACAACTGAGAAGTACTAAAATAAGAACAAGATGAAATAGCCCGAGACATGTGTAGCAGAACAAAATACAATCTGTCCCCATAGATTAAATGTAGTGTTTAGTTTGAAATTCCTTGGAGGTTATCCAGATTACCAGACACTTGAAGAAAGCCGGAGAGCACAACGGCTAAAATGTTTTGATAATAACAAACATGAAGACATTGGTTTGCATGTAAATAATGATAACTTGTCAACACAGAAATTCAGATTTAACAGACCAGTTAAAAAACAGGAAAGCAAAAACTACAAGTACTTCTGACTATATATTACAATGACATTTGAGAAAATAAGACGAGATGGTTCCAGAAATTCTTTCAATCACAAATTAACAAGATTAAATGACATTTTTACATTTGACTGCCAAGGTTTCATATTGTTTTACTTGGCTTCAAATTTCATCTTTTTTTTTTTTTACAAGAAAGTTTATTTCATTTTTTCTTTATAATAAGTACAGATAAAAATCACTGTGTGTCTGTGTGCGTGCATATTAAAAATTTAAAAACTTTAAAAAAATTCACCCTCAACATTACCCGGGTTTCAACCTTACAGCCTTATCGGTAAATATTTACCAAAAATCACTTGATGAGACCATAAGGTTGAAACCCAGGTAGTGTTGAGGGTGATTTTAAAAAAATTTTTTTTACATTATTACCTGCTCTGTACATTCAATTTTGGGGAATTGTGTACTAAGCACTTTCTTAAAATATCTGTCCATTGGCCTTACTCTGGTCTGATCTAATACTTTTTATATTCTTATATACATATATATATATATCTCCAAGTGTAAGGTAGGTTAATTCCAATGCCTAAACATTATATTTTTTAAAAAAGTGGTCAATACAGAGTAGAGCTTAATAATATTTATTAACAACTATAACAAAAACATATTATAAACTGTTACATAAATGCAATCATGTTTCAGCACCACCACCGCCTGAAGAAGCACTTATAGTGCTGAAACATGATTGCATTTATGTAGCGGTTTATAATATGTTTTTGATATAATTGTTTATATATATATATGATGGACTCTCCCAATGATTTTGACGATGTATGAGGATCCACCAACTTCATTCAGTTTTTATGTTTGTGTTGTATGTGACGCTTCAGACCCACTATGCACCTGCATACAAGCCCCCCTATATTGTGCAACAGCGAGGATCTCGGGACATAGCCACAGGAATATTTGTTGACACTTCTCACCGTCGTCGTTAATCTCTTAGCCAATCAACATGGCTGATTTCAAAATTTCTGCTACCACTCTGGCACAAATATTTCCAGTTATTTTGATCCAGAGCACAACTTATTTGAGGTTAGTACGAGGCTCATTGACAGCTGAAACGTTACTCTTTAGCTCGTCTTTATACCTGAGCCAAGGCTGTCCAACAGTCCTTTGTCCACTGTCAAACTGTCTACACATGACGACCTGAGGTATTTTGTCATCACTCATCCTTGCAACATGGCCAGCCCAGCAAAGTTGTGACTGTACAAAGAAAGTCTCAATTCCACCAATGTTGCATTTTGTGAGAAGATTATATATTTTTAAACAGTGAAATTACTAACTGACCTAGATTGAGAAGTCCTACTAAAGAAAGATTATGCCTCTAACAGGAATCAAACATGTATCCCTTTTCCCATCAGGGTAACCGCTTTTATAACCGGAACATGCCTTTACTAATTTGAAGATGGAGACTGTGTTGATAGAGCAAAGTTTGAATTACCTATTTAAGAATGCACATTTCTCGTTAGGACTTCTATGAACTTAAATCTGCCAGCTTCAGTTTCATCCCCAAAATTTGTAAATTGGTAAAAGCACATTTCAGCTAGAATGCTGGTCTGTGACAGGGAGGTACAGGTTCGAGCCTTGCCAAAGAGCACATTTTCTTTATTAAGTTTCTTGAGTGTGTTGGCCAATACATGTCATACACATCATTTAAAATAAAATTGGGGTGTCTATTTCAAACACAGGTATCCACTAAAAATAAAAACATTTGAATACATATATATATATATATATATATATATATATATATATATATATATATATATAAATAACACTTTTTTTTATTTTGCCCATTTATTAAATGCCAGAAAGTAACCTTTTGATTATAGGCAGAGCACACAGATACTGCACTGCTCCTTGGCAGAAGGCCTGAATGCACAAATAAACTGACCCTAGGCAAAAATGCTGGGAATGTCAATTTGATTATTGGTAAAATGCAGAGATATTGCGTTAGTCCTAGGCAGAGAGTGAAGACACAACACTGCTTCAAGGCCAAAATTAATTGATTGATTTTTTTATGGCTTATAGACCTTTTACAGGTTATTTAAAGCCAGAATAATTTTAAATTGTAAGAATCTTTTGGAGATGATAATAATTTTACTGATACAAGTACCACTAATTAACCCATATTTGGGGGGGAGAAGAGGTGGATTCATAATTTTCCCAAGGGTAATTATGTGTAACTGAATATAACAAACCTGACTGGAATTGGAATGGATTTCCAATTCCAGATCGTTATCCATTACACCACCTGCA
Source organism: Acanthosepion esculentum (assembly GCA_964036315.1). Lineage (NCBI taxonomy): Eukaryota > Metazoa > Mollusca > Cephalopoda > Sepiida > Sepiidae > Acanthosepion > Acanthosepion esculentum. Next base: position 100,219,287 of record OZ038492.1, on the reverse strand, counting down.
CATCCAAGCTGGCAGCACCTGGTATTCCCAAGCGGTCATATATCTAGGTATTGACCAGGCTCAACATTGCTTAACTTTGGTAATTTGGTCAAGAAACAGGGAGTGTAGAAATACACTGCTCCTAGGCAGAGGGTCAGAAAGTGGAGATATTCAAATCCTAGACAGAAATACTAATCATTAAAAAAAAAAAAAGAAAAAAAAAAAAGAATTTGGTCTTTACAGGTACTAATCTTCGTAAAGCTTTCCCAAAGAAATAAACATGTGACTACACTCTAATGCCCCTTACTCTTTCAGTGGATAACCAATTACTCAATATTTAGAAAAATCAATAAAATTAGCAAATGACAAAATAATTTGTAACAAAGAATACTGTATATTAATTCACATGATAAATCAACAGAAATTTACAAAAAACTTACTCGTTTTGTAGTTTCTTTTAACTTTGTATTCATAAATGCATTCAATGAAGAATCATCTTTTATGGTTGGCTTTACTGAAAAAAAAAAAGAAGATTTTTTAAAATACTAACAAAAGAAATTCTGCACCAGTTTAACATACATACCTGCAAAAAATAGTCTGTCAAAAGGATGCTTTTTTTCTCTTTAAACTGTTATTACTGTATACTCAGATTTAATTTCTAAAAGGCATGTACACAATTTATGCTGGAGGATTTCTATTGATCCATTAATTTAATTGATTTTGGGGATGGTGGGCATTAACGAGTTATGGTAGAGAGATGTACAACCCCAAATTTTTATTGAATTTTTATAAACTTAAATTTAATACAAGTTTCAAATTCTGAAAATGGCCAAAATTCTAAAAGACACTGTCTAATTTCCTTATTTTAATGTCCTTGGTTTAGTTTCTTTGTTCGGTTAAACATTTTGTAGTTCATCCAAAAAACCATATTTAAGGGCACATAACATCTAGACTATTTGGAACAAAGGTATAATGAAGCCAAAAATAGTTTATTTGCATAGGAAATTATTGGCATATTATCTTTCAGTTTCTCTGAAGTATCAAATTTCTAAGATGCCAAAATCAGCAAAACCATTATTTCAGACTGACAAGTTGTTCTAGAAAAATATAATTTAACCCTGGACAGAAGTTTGTCCATAAAATGAAAATTCTGTCACATGATCTTCGGACATGTAAGAATATGTAGTAAAAAGATCATTTTTCTTTCTTTTTTTTTACCCTGCCTAACCAGTTTACTGATGGTATGAATGTTGGTATTAAAAAAAAAACAACAACAACAAAAAAAACAAAAAAACAACAACAAAAAAAAACCCCAACACCCCCCTAAAAAAAAAAACCCATTTTCAAACAGTAAAACTGATATTATTATGACAGGAATGAATATGGTTAATGCACAAAGATAATCTATTTGGTTATAAATGACAAGAAAACTAATTTGAATATTGTATCTGACATACTCTGTAAATGAGAAGCTCTCAAATTAGACAGCGCCATTTTGCATTTTGACCATTTTCCGGTTCTTATGAAAAATAAAAGTTGTTTATATTTTTGTTATCTGCAATAAACATAATCTATTTTCATCAAGTCCCTGTACCTACAATATCCTTGGAGCCATGAATGTCAGAAGTTCATCGAAAGCCCCATTTAGCAAAATGCAAATGCCCTGATCTTAAAACTATTTAAGATACAGACGTAATATTTGGGATTCATCAATAAATCTGATCAAGGAACACCTGTGAATTTTCTCAGATTTTTCTGAGAGGGTCACGGACCTGTAGCCATTGGATGATTTCAGATGGAATGATCCTACTGGATTTCATTTTAATTTTTATAAACAACAGATTTTATAGTAGGCATCAATGAGTTAAACCTTTAAACCATGTGTTTCTGAAGAACAACAATTCTGTATTTAAAAAAAGAAAGAAAATCAAATTACACGATATTTGTTAGTGAAGTGAACATTAACTTATGCTTACCATTATAATGGCAGGGAATTATTTCAACATGGTAAGGGCTGAAAATAAAAGAGAAAAGTTGCAAAGTACAATCCAAAAATACATAAATAGTCTTTATAATATTGTTATTAAATTCATTTTTGCATATATTTAAAGAGTGAGAAATTTGATAACGATAAAATCTATTTACCATATAATAGAATCTTTGAAGAAGACAATGAAAAGATACAGGGGTTGGACAAAATAATTGAAACACTTGTTAAATTCAAAGAAAATTTATTTAATATGGAGTTGGTCCTCCTTTAGCCTCACAGACAGCTTTATTTAATACGTCTAGGAATGGAATCATACAGCTTCTTGAATTCATCCAGAGGAATTTTCTGCCATTCTTCCATTAGCACCTGCTTCAGCTCTTTAAGACACAACGGTGGAGGATAGCAGCTCCTAACTTGTCGCTCCAAAATCCACCAATGTTCAATAATATTGATATGTGGTGATTGGGGAGGCCACTCCATGTGTTCTAGCTCACTTTCATGCTCTTCATACCAATTCTTAACCGCTTGAGCGGTTTGTATTGTAGCATTACCATCTTGGAAGATACAATCACCATCAGGGAATAAAGTCTGGGCCATTTGATGAACATGATCTCTCAAAATGTCCAGGTAATCTTTGCTGTTGATTCTACCATGCAGGGCAACTATTGGACCGAGGCATTTCCATGATATGGCGGCCTAAACTATCACTGATCCACCTCCATGCTTCACTGTTGGAAGAAGGCAGTCAGGGTTGTAAACTTCTTTGGGCTGCCTCCACACATAAACTCGCCCTGAAGTTGAGAAAAGAGTAAAACTGGACTTGGTTGAGAATATGACTTGCTTCCATTGGTCTGCAGACCAGGCATTGTGATCTCCGCACCACTTCAACCTCTTCTGAATGTTGTGAGTGGAGAGAAGAGGTTTCCTTACGGCAGCTCTTCCATGATATCCAGCCTTAAGGAGCTCACAATGAACAATTTTTGTAGAAACTGAACTATTCAGATGATTATTCAACTCAGCAGTCACTTTGGCCACAGTAGTCCAATGATTTTTTTGCCACATTGCATTTCAATGCACGTCGGTCCCTGTCAGTAAGTTTGCAAGTCCGGCCCGAATTGGTACAGTTGCTTGAGGTTTTGCCCTGTTTCTCGAATTGCGTCATAGTTCTTGATATGGTAGCTCTTGAAAAACCAAACAGTTCAGCAACCTTAGTGATCGAGGCTCCTGCCATGCAAGCTCCAACAATTTGCCCTTTTTCGAACTCGGAGAAGTCACGCATTTAGCTTAAATTTTACTAAATTCTAAAAATAAATAAGACAAAGACAGTAAATTAGATAAATAAAGGTATTCACAATAGATATAACCTGCAATTACAAAGTTTTAGTTAAAGTTCTTAATATAATAGGTCTTTGAAACATAAGAGTGGATTTTGCACCCGTTCCAATTATTTTGTCCAACCCCTGTAGGTGTTAGGGTACTTAACACAAAGGGTAACAGAACATATATACGTGTGTGTGTGTGTGTCTACATACACACAATCCACAAGTGTGAGCTGAAAGTTTTTCTGACTGAAAACATGAATCTATCTCGTCTATTCTCAGCTATTGGTAATATTTACCAACCTCCCACGGGGTAGGATGCGGCACAAGACTGAATTTAATGTGGGGTAATCTGAGCCCATAGGCTCGGACAAAAATTCCCCATAGACCTTGTATAAAACAGGGTCGGGTGGCTGTTTCCTGAGCCAAGACTCTGCCCTTCAATTCAGCTACTGGTAAAATAGTAAAAAAGACTGGCTTCTTTACCTGCCCTTGGTAGGCAACCAGTCTAGAAGGAAAAGTCTGAATTCAAAACCTTTGCTTCTGACAAACATTGGGGGTAGGCAGTAAATGGAGAAAATATCTGATAAAAAGAAGTTATAAGAAGAATCCCTGAAATTCTAAAAGTAGGTACATTTATATTTCAGGGATACAGTGCATTCCGCAAAAGATATGTTTAGACTTAATGTATACTGCAGATTTCACAAAAAAGTATGTTTATACTTAAGAGATATTGCAGATACTACAAAAGATAGACTGTCTAAAAATGAGAAAAGGCATATGGCATTAATTTGAAATCAGTTTTCCTATTTAGTTTATTGATGGGAAGAACAAATCTGATTCTATAAAAGAGAATTTAAAATCCTGTTGCATTTACTATTGACTTCTACTTAATCCAAAACAATGCAATCTTTTCAACTTCTATAAATGGATAGATTTAAAATTAAAAAATACAGCCTTAGAGAATTCAACGAATTCTAAGTTATATATTCTTATAGCAGACAATCACTTTATGACAACCCAAGAGATTTCTTTTTTAACTGGTAACAAGGTACACTGAATAGGCAAGCAGATAAAAATGAGTTTCTCAAAAAGACGGGTAACAAAAATAAGTCTGATGAATGTTAGAGGGTTGATTTCATTTAGCGGCATATCAGCCTCTATAGGTTATTTAATGCTGAAATCTAAATATTTTGAATACAATTTTATGGCTTCAACTAAATATATTTTGAACACAATTGTATTATTGGTCATTTTGCTATAATTATACATTGTTGGTAATTTTGTTATAAAAATGTATTTTTATACTTTTATAGTCCTTTTTTTTTGTTTGGTGGTTCACTAATTTGCCCATAGCTGGGCTCCTAACAGGTGCTACCACTCCTAGACTTGGGAACAGCAGCACTTAAGAGGTGGTTCTATGTTCCTCAAATCCTCCAATCTCTGCTGCCAGATTTAGTTTAATGTCATACCCAGGACTGGATGAACTTTAATTTTCCGTGTTTTCATTAGAGAATAATGGAAAGTCTATCCATGCAGAATAAGTTAGGAATTGTTTGAAAGAAAAAGATTAAAAAAAAAAAAAAAAAAATTCACTAAAGAAAACCAGCAGATATTATTTAGTTCTTACTCTTCTACAAAATCTTAATGCTATAATTTCTTTATAAAATGAAACAAACTAAAAGGTACTTACAGGTGTATATCAGGGGAACCCTCAACCCTGGCTGTTGACTTCAGCTTATGAAACCTACCACCCAGCAATGCTGTGCCATCAACGCATTAGCTGCATCCATAGCTATGGAGCCCAGTCTATCTCATTGTGCTAGATGACCATAAACGCAACAAGAAGGTTCATCTGCCGCTTGACATGTCATGTTTTTAATCCTGCTATGTGTCTGACAACCCTCTTCACCAGAAAAGCCTGGTGGAGAAACCAGTTTAGTTGCCAATGACCCAACCATGCAATAGGTAGTACTGGGTTACACAGTACCAGGAGTATGTGTACAGTGACCTGACATAAATATATGACTGCACTATACTGTTAATAGTATATTTCTAAATGAAGATGCTGAAAAGAAATCTCGGCCCAACCCACTTCCAAAAATCTGTTTCATCAGATTTTTGAAAGGGTTGCTGAGAATGTTTTAGCACTACCCTGTGTGTGTGTGTGTGTGTGTGTGTGTGTGTGTGCGCGCGCGCGCGTATACACGCACGCACACACACACACAGAGGGTGCGATGGATAAATTGTCGTCTAAATTACACAAAAATAAAAATAACTCTGACATTTCATTTTAACAAATATATTTACCAAAATTACTCAAAAATATCTTGAAATACTAAAGAGTATAAATTTATTCAATAAAATTGCCATTGGCTTCCAGACGACTCTGGAACCTCCTGCAACTCTTCTGGACAGTCTCCTTGTTTAAGTTGGTAAATGCTGCCATAATCCTTGCCTTCGGTTCACCTTTGGTGCTACAAGGAGTTTTGTTGGTCTCTTGCTCAACTGCGTCCCACACATAATAATCAAGGAGTTGCAGTCTGGAGAGTTAGGTGGCCAGATGTAGTTGTAGAAATTGTCTGATAGCCATGACTGGGTTCTCCTGCTTTGTCACATGGTGCAGAGTCCTGTTGCCAGACATAGGGTCATCCAGTAGACACCCTCTTGACCCAGGGAAGTACTACCTCCTGAAAGCACTTGATGTAGGCCTCTGTGTTGAGTTTGAGGCCGTTTGAGTTTTCTTATTTTACCAGAATGATCAGAATGAGTTTTCCAACCTGCCAAGACTTCGTAATCACCATTAGACTCATCCAACTCTTTGCAAATCCTCTGCACTGTCATCAGATTGACACTCAAACACTCTGAAATGTTTGTATTGGAGCTTCCAAATAGTACAACATGCCGTTTCCAAATTTCTGGTAGAACAAATTTGCCTCACAGATGGTGCCCAACTGACCCTACTATACTGTGCAGTCAACAAAATTAAAAACAAACAACACACATGCATGTAATTAAAAATATATAATGGCAACAATTAATCCATGGCATACACACTATATATATATATATATATATATATATATATATATATATATATATATATATATATATATAATCATCAGAACTATTCAAATGTAATTTTTGTTCGTTATGTTATAATGGTTGGTACTGAGATTCTAAGAATTCCGAGACATTATTTTAAACTGGGCCTCCAAGATGCTGAAAATGCTTGCAGAATTCAGTAAAAGTGAGTAAATGAAACAAGATCTGAGCATGCTGGTCAAAACCAGCCAAAGACTTAAGAGAAGTTTGTTTTGTTTGTTTGCTTTGTTTTACGGCATATCAACCTCAATGGGTCATTTAATGCCGACAACTTTTTTTTTCCTGGTAATATTTTTGTTTTGTCAAAAACCCATTTTGTTAATATTTTTTTCTCAAAAATGTATAGCTGGTAATATTATATTTTCAAAAACGTACAGCTGGCAACATTATTTTCTCAAAAACATTATCAGAGGCCTTGCTGTTGGACGTAGTTTATCGTCTTACCCAGGACGCGGATGTAGTTTATCGTCATAGCCAGGATGCCTTAAGAGGCATGACATGTCTCTTAAAACTCAGAAGTAGATCACCATTTGATATCCATTATAAAGCGCTTTAAAATAGAAAGTAGAAGAGTGAACTCAAAATCTTTCAAAAGAGTTAGGGTCATATAATGTAGAACATTGCATAAGCACCAAACGAATAGAATTGTTCTCAAAACAAAAACACTTTTCTTACAGTCTGATAACGGGGGGGGGGGGACAAAAATGTGTTATAAAATCAAGGAATTTTTAAAAAAGGACATTGTTAGCTGAATGCATAAAAAAAAAATGAGATTGGAAATAACTCTTGAACATAAAAAACAGAAAAAGAGGCTTACTTACTTGTCTATTGAGTTTGCTGATGTTCTTCCTGTCAGAGCAATAACAGAACCTCGATTATTTCGAACCTGTATGGGCAGAGAGAGAGAGACATATATATATATATATATATATATATATTTTTATTATAAGAGATTAGAACAAAAACATTTCTACATAATAACTTTCATATTTCAGCACTTTGTGCCTCTTATGGCACAAAGTGGTGATTAAATTTAAATGATTTCGAAAAAAGTGTTATCTCTTTCTTGAAAGATAAAGTGGTGAGAAAACACAAGTCAGAATAAAAACAGACTTGTAGGTTTGTCTTGGTCAACAAATTAAGTGTCAGATCTAGGCTAAATAGAAAATTAAGCTCAGGGGGTGAAGGTGGGGGGAGTTATTTTTTCATGACATGATCAACTGGAACTTAGACAGGTGTGTATACACACACACAGACATGCATACTCACTCTAGCATACAAAACCTTTGAATAAATTACTTTTGTTAATTTTATCCCAAAATTTAGAGAGACTAGCAATATGCTTTTCTCGGTACATTTTATGATCTTTGAGGACCAAAAAACAAGTTACTGCATTTTCATTTATACTGTATGGTAGATGATTCAGTGCCTTAAGCATAATTTCACCTTTCAGCTCTTTTCTTAAGTTTTTGCAAAAGTAATTTTTATTATTACAGAAAGTACAAAATGTGTTGCTGCCTTTGGCTTGAATAATTACTTCAAGGTTTAGATCTTCTTGGCAATAATCTTTAGATTGGGTGGTTTTCATTTGTTTCTTCAGTTCCAACCACAATGGTTCAATTATATAGAGATTAGGATTTTGTGCTGGTTAGTCTTGCAAAAGTTGAACCTCTTCATCCACAAGAAACCGTTTTGTTGCATGTGATGTGTCCACCATCATGCTGAAAGATTTCTCCATCTTTGTAGTCTTTCTTTTTAATCACTACACACCAAGCAAGACAATAAACCACTAAGATGCAAGGGTTATTGAATATGAGGGAATATGAGAAAAAGAAAACATTATTACGAAAAACAATACAAGAACAGGAATTAAGAAGAAAGAAGATAATGACTGACATTGCATTTAAATTTTTGATGATCAAATTTGACTGGAAAGCAAGACGTCAGAAGAGATTTCCACATGTGAGAAGTGCAAGAGAAGAAACTGTTAGCATAAAACTTATGGTTACATCTAGCCATTCCAACTGTAAAATGATGAGATCTTGCCACTGATTTTACCCACAAAACTGCAACTCTTTGTTTTAATCAATGTGGTCACATTTAGAATAGGCTTGCCTACTTGGCTATTATCCACCCCCCCATAAATAATAAAGTGTAAACTATTCCTTACAGTGCCTTCTTGCAATCACAAAATATATACCAAACTCATCATTTTTTTTTTTTGCAAACTACCAACTCCAAAATGATACGATCTAAGAAGGTATCTTCTGATTGATATATATTAAGCATTTGTGTTTTTTTTCTTTTGCTTTCATGCAAGTTAAATCATAATAAATGATTACTATTATTATATTTTATTAAACTATTATAAAATCAAACAAGAATATTTTTAGTTCTATCCAAGGCCATATTTCTTTTTCTGAAAATTGTGCATGGGAGATAATCGTGTTTTACATTTTGAATTCTTATCTGGAAAAGATGTCTATCTTACATTTAGAAAGAAAAGAAAAAAAAAAGCGATTCATTTTGTTGTTAGTAAATTTTCCATGTTTTTATTTCTTTTTTAACTTCTATTTCCAATTTATGATAAAAAGCAGAAAATATAAATGTTGTTTGTTAATCTTTTATCAAAGTATTTTTTAAACCAAAAATTAACAGAAAAATGCGATGAGTAAATTGTCGCTATTTTATAATTTTGCCCACGCGTGCTGTTTGTTTTTGTAGCGAAAGAGAAAGTCACCTACCTCGAAAAAGAGTTTGTGCTTTGTGCGTGGTCTGCTGAAGGTAAATTAAAGAAAATAGCAAAAACCTTCTACTTTAAGTATCAGAATAACTATGCTAATATTATTTCCTCCCTGAATGTTGTGGACAATCAGAAAAAATAGCTGCTGCTTTTTGCTTACTAGGGAGCGGGATTTTTGGAGCTTGGTGAGCATAAGTGCGTTTCTGTTGTTGCAAAAGGGAAGGTTGGCTTTTCTGACCTCGTTTTTCATGACTACATTGCCTGCTGGACTGCTTACTACAGATTTGTGATTGAACTTAGTGTTGGCAAATGGATTTTTTTTGTTTCTACTGACCTCATTGATTGATACCCAAATAATTTTTGATTTTGTCGACTGCACAGTATAATAGTGTCAGTTGGGCACAGTCTATGAGAGAAAGAAGACAATGACGCAATTCACGCTGCTAGAAATTTGCAAACAGCATACTGTACTGCTTGGCATTTGCACCGGAAGCTCCAATACGAACATTTCAGAGTGTTTAGGTGCCAATCTGAGAACAGTGCAGAGTATTCAGAAAGAGCTGGATTATATATCCAGCCAACATCATGGCATTTGGAGTGATCACTAGTGATGGCCACATTCTGCCACCATTCATTTTCCCCACAAGGCCTCAGACTCAACCTGGAGGCCTACATCAAGTGCTTTGAGGTGGTAATGCTGCTCTGGATCAAGAGGATGGCTGCTGGAAGAACGTATGTCTGGCAACAGGATGCTGCACCATGCCACACAAGCAGGAGAACCCAGTCATGGCTGTTAGACAATTTCTGCAACCATGACACCCCTTACATGTGGCGACATAACTCTCCAGACTGCACCCCCCTTGATTTTTATGGGTGGGATGCAGTTGAGCAAGAGACCAACAAAACCCCTTGTAATAACAAAGATGAACTGAAGGCAAGGATTATGGCAGCATTCATCAACTTAAACAAGGAGACCATTCAGAAGTGTTGCAGATTCCAAAGATGTCTGGAGGCTGTGGTTGAAGTCAATAGTGATTTTATTTTTTTTGGTAAATATATTTGTTAAAATGAGATGGCAGTGTTATTTTTATTTCTTTATTTTATTTTATTTATTTTTTATTTTTATTTATTTATTTATTTATTTATTTATTTATTTTTTTTTTTTTTGCGTAATTTAGACGACAATTTATCCATCGCACTCTGTATCTTGTATGTTTGCGGCTTCACAGTTCACTTTCGCTTTATATTATGCGTCTTGGAGTTTTTCCAAAAGAATTCTGTCTTACTGCAGAAATTTAAATATGCAACTTATATATGAAATCAGATTACACATTGAATCTTATATGGATTTCCCCCATTACTTACCTTTACAACATAGGATTTCTGGTCTAGATCAAGCCTTTCCAGTAGTTTGTTCCGTACAACTTTGAATGAATTGTTTTGTTCAACAGATATACACAAACATTCAGTGACACTGCTAACTAAATAAAATAACAAAAGGGAAAAAGAGATAGAAAGTAATTAAAAGGATCAACAAAATAAAAATTAGCTATATCTATATATATATGTGTGTGTGTGTGTGTGTGTGTGTGTATGTAATATATATATATATAGTAGGCCAATGAAAGAAATTTGAGATAAATTTTTTTTTTTGAAAGTATGAATTAAAATACATTTTTATAATAAATTCACACATTCTAGGAATTTAGGCATATTCAATGAATAGTTTCCACAAAAACTATCTACAAACCCTATAAAATGTGGCAAACTGGTAATTGTGGCAAAAAAAATTAATATATTTCATCAGTAATATAATACATGTGCAATCTCTAGCACACACAAGTCCAACTTCATTTTATTTTTGTTGAGAGAGGACACAGGCACGTCCAAAAATACCAAATTTTTAACATCTTTTCTCATCATGGTTTTATTTGGTCTAAAGGAATAATAATATATAAGAAATACTATTAGTCTTATTATTATTATTTTTTTTATCTCTTGAATTTCTTTCTACTAATCCTCCACATATAAGAAGTATATGTGGACAATCTTTCTTTACTATTTTATATATACATATACAAGTAAAAGTTTGTCACTTAGCTGACTGATGTTATCTTCAGCATCCAGTTTCATAGATGGACCCATCTGTTCACTCTTCAGTAATTGACTGCTTATATTTCTCGATTTTTCTTTTTTATGCATTTATTATTGGTGTAAATTTTTTCTATATTTTTTGTGTTTGTATGTGCATTTGCATGCGTGCAGCCATGTGCCCGTCTATGCAGATGTATGTTTGCACAAAAAACATAATGGCGACAGAAAATGTGTGTGTGTGTATGGGGTGGTGGTCATTAATTACATCAATCCTACTTTTAGTATATTTCAAATATCTTCATAAAACAAAAACATTAAAATTACGTTAGTGATAGCATTAATTTGCTGATTTAAAATAATGAAAATTTATAGGGAAAATTTGAATAGAAATCTTTATAAAAATTTCTATCCCCAGTGTTAGTACTTACGCTTTTGTTGTAACCTAGTTAAAGTTACTGAATAGAATAATCATATGAAGGTTGGTAATAAATGATAATACTTAGGACAAGAACAACACATATAAGATTCATCAGAGTTGCATAGAAGTAGTCAACTGCTAGAAGTGAGTCAAGTGAATTCCACAATGAATCTCCAACTGCAGGATGTCTACCAACCACCTCACACAGTCTGATGTGGCACAAGGCTGAATTTAATCTGGAGTTTCCAAGCCTGTAGGCTCGAAACAAAAAATTCCCCGTAGACCCCTTATAAAACAGGGTCGGGTAGATGTTTCCCTGAGACGAGACTCTGCCCTTTGACATAGCCTCATCTGGGGATCCTCTCTGCCCGGAGGCAGAGAGTTTGACCAGCAAAGCTGGAGACTCTCTCCAACTGCAGACCAACATACAGTATTTACTACTATATTTATGTGAATAGGGACATACCCATTATCATCCATAGGTATGCTACAACAGCTTTTAATCCCACATTGAAAGCCTAAACAAAAGCATACAAATAAACTTTAATAAAATTTTATAAATGAAATATAAACTGATGTGCAAAAAGTTGATAAATTTGCTAATTTTACTCCAAAATTGAGAGAGATTAACAGTATGCCTTAGTAGATTTTATGGTCTTTGATGGCCAGAAAAGAGGGTTACTGCATTTTATTAATCTAGTCTAATTTTTGTTGTCTTCCAGGTTTCTTTGCATTTACGAACACTACCAGTAGTATGTTTTCTGGATGGTTTGGTTTTGGTTTGGTTTGTTTTACAGCATATCAACATCTCAATGGTTTATTTAATGCCAACAAAATTTTAATTGTTGGTAATATTTTTTCCTTCAAAAATCTATTTCTGGTAAGAATTTTCCTTCACTGGTAATATTTTTTTCAAAAAATGTATTGCTAGTAATATTTGTTTTTCAAAAATGTATTGCTAGTAATATTTGTTTTTCAAAAATGTATTGCTGATAATAATATTTTTTACAAAGTATTTCTGGTATTAAAACCTATTTTTACACTTTCATAGTGTTTTGACCCCAGTTTGTGGAGTTAACTATTTGCCTATAGCTGGGACTCTAACAGGTGCTACCACTCCGGGTCAGGGTGAACCTGGGAACATCTGCAATTAAGTGGTTCCACACTCGTCAAAACCTGATCAGGGGCCTTACTGTTGGACGTAGTTTATCGTCTTACCCAGGATGTGGATGTAGTTTACCGTCATACCCAGGACAGTCTGGATGGTCTGAATACCATTTCCAGAAATTCTCAGCCACCTGGCTAACTCTCGTTGAACTATATTCTGCCGCAAAGTCAAACTTCATCTTTGTTTGAGCAGAAATTTTAGCCATGATTTTAGTGTAAAAAAAGAAAGCTAATGTTCAACTAAATTACAATGACTTGTCAAGGCACCTTACATTCATGTTAATAAGATGGAACAATTCCTACTTAGAAATGTGCATATTATCACGACTTTATCATCTCAGATTTTTAATTGGTTCAATAATTTTGCATGCTCTTCTTCTTCTTCAACTTATTAAAGCAATATAGCTTTTGTTATACCGTACTTACGAAAACGCAACAACTTCTTTTAATATACTCAAGGTCCACAGACACTACCAATAAACAATTTAAACTTCTTAATAAAATAAAGTTAAAAGATCTTTAAATTAAATATGTAATCATTTTGTAGCTGGTCCAAAACATTCACATGCAATGTAATTTCCAAACATCAGATATTTTTAGAAAAATAAGCTGAAACAGCATTAAAATCCTTTTTTATATTATTATTTTAGAAAATTAAACATTCTGCTGTTTTTAATAAAATTGTTTACAACTGCATGCATAAATTCGTATCCTTTTTGCCTGAGTTTTTGTCATCCATTGCAGACCTAAAGAATTACCTTCAAATGGAATTAAATTGATAATTAAAATGATTTATTAATAAAAAAAACAAATTAAAAGCATGGGGGCCTATTTATTAGTTTACTAACCAATTTCTCCAGAATAATATGATTTATTTTAAACCAGTTTTGGTTTTTCAATTTCTTCCTACCTAGTTAGGTACCTCCACTAATTTGGTATACATAACGTTTAAAATGAATTTTAAAAAATGAAAAGGCTTTCTTGAAGTTTTCATTTTAGCTTTAATTGAAAGCCAAAGGATTTAAAATTTACTATTTCCAGTAAGCAAAATACTCTGTGGTGTATTTCAAACAGAAATTATATTGGTTGGAATCGATTTTTTCCCCTAGTAAAATCGATAAAAATCAGACATTTTTGTCACATTAGTAAACAAAAGATAATTCTTATTTTTAAAAATTTTGCAAAAATAAAACCTATATTTCTAAAACATTATTTGAGGAAAATTAGCAAATTTTAAGTTTAATTAATCTGATTTTAAACAAATATTAGTTATAGCATAAAATGTATGCAAACATTTCTTAACTAAGGGGTCTTGTTTCTCTGACGCGTTAATAATAGATTTATTGACAGACAGACATGTTCATAGTTAAATATGGTGGAGCAGAGGATTAAGTTTATAAAGGGGGACAACCCTTAAAACACCTGACCTTTTAATGATTATTGGTTTGTACATCCATACGTCAGAAATTCTGCACATAATCACATATAAAAACAAATCGAAATTCTTTTAAAAAATATTTGGGGTCGTCAGATTGTAATAGGCTTTACAATATATGATTAATAAATATAGTTTCACTTAATAACAATATTTCCTGAAAATTATCACATTGAAAATTAATTAAAAAAGATTTTAAAACTTTATAAATTATTCAATTTAAAATTGTAAAAAATGAAAAACAAATCGTGACATTTTTTTCTCCAGACAATATTGTCTTTAATTATACACAAAGCAATTAAAATCTTCTCTAATTAAATAATGATTTAAAATGTCTTAATTTTATTGCGTTTTTTATTTTTCGATTCAGAACAGATTTTCGGTAAGACGGAGGTCTAATTTTGCAAAACAAAAAAAAAAAAAGGTGATTTCAATTGTTCAAAGAATTCTACTTTTAACTAATTAATATAGTCACTAAAAAAATGATCTTGAATTTCTCAAAATTTCATAAAATTAAGTAAGACGTTGAAAAATGTAAAAAAAAAAAAATTACTAAGATTTTTTAATAAAAAAGATTTCAAAATAATTTAATTAATCTGTGAATAAGTTCTGAAAATTTAATTACAATCCAACAATTATTTGATTTTTGCAAGAATTTACAAATTTTAATGTGTCTGTCACCGCAAAAATGAGGCTAAAAACATTTGGGATGCTAAAAAAACTTAGTACAACCGCTGACGCAAGAAAAACAAGTTTTTTTTAATCAAAATTCCGAATGTTCTAAAAAAAGAGTAAAAAAATAATTAAATAGTCAAAAAATACTTTGATCCATTATTTAAAACTATGTTTTCATTACGTTTTTTGGAGCATGTTTTCATCAAGGTATGGTAAATATTTGGCGTTTTCGTGTGGAGGTATACGTAGTAATCTCCGAGTAAAACTTTTCCATAAATGTCATTGTCAAGAAAAACAAAAGACAAAATCTAGTCTCTAAATCAATGATCATGAAACAAGAATGTTTTTTTTTATTTTTTTAATGCAGTTAAAATTAATTAAGCCTGCATAAAAATGTCTAAGTGTAAAAATGTAGGTCCGATTATCCGCGCAACATACACTTATTTATTTTTTATAAACACGAAACCAGAGAAAGCGGTTATATTCCCTCCCCGTCCAACGAGCTCACCGGATCAATTTTTTTTTTTTTTTTTCGTTTTTGCTTTGATACAGTTCTGTTTAAATGTAACTTAGTTTATCTTGGAATTAAAATAGTAAGCAAAGGAAAAAGGATGAATGCCAAGCGCAAACGAGAAACATGACACCTTTTTTTTGGAACGTAGAAAAAAAAAGATAAAGTATTTTACACTACAGGAAGATATTTATTCGTCAGTTAGTCAATTCTGGTTAACAAATAAAACAGAAAATGAGAAACCGAAGGGTTCAATGAAATAAAATTATATCTTTGTCACAAACGTCAGTAAAAGTAACAAATTTCAATGATAACTTAACACTCATTGCTTACTTTCCTTTGTTATTGTTTTTCTACACTTTTTTAGAAGACATTTTTAACATTAAAATTAAAACAACGCAACCAAAAAAAAACATTCACAGACTTGCGGAAAATGTTTAAAACCATAATTGCACAATTTATATGCATGTAAATAACATAATACAAGTTAAAATAATCTAAAAACTTACTTTTGACAACAGGAGAAGATATTTTTACGTAAAACACTTTCTTGTCGACTGCCATCTTGAGATGTAAATTTTATTAATCGGTGTAGAAGCAAACATTTCCCATAGTAAATATGTTCCAAACTTGACTGCGTTAATAAAAAAATTATTTTATCTTTTTGGTTAGTTGTTTTTTTTTTTTAACTTGTGATCTGTGCTATCCTTCATTTTTAAGTGGTTAATTTTTTGCGATGGTAACCATTAGCTACATAACCCATATGATTCCGTTTCATGTTTCTACCACTTTATGTAAAAGAATTTCTTAAATGTACTCACTGTGAATCTGTCTTATTTTTTTTGTACATGTCGAGGATCAGGAGTCAGGAATTACTTTTACAGTCAGTAAAGGTGTAATTCTTATGAAGATTCCACATAATAAGTCTTCTTTTATGTGCCATGTCTCTTCAGGATGCAAGCTATCATGGCTCTTCACAACTTCCTATCCTTTGTCGCTCTAAGCAAAGTTTGTCTCCTTATTAGCTCTCCCAGTTCTACCTTCTATTTATACAAGTTCATTAGGTTACTCAATGTTTCCTTCTGTCCTTCTCACCTACACTTGTGCATGTCATGTATATTGGCCTTGTGTAATGATTAAAGAAAATGCACAAAGTGTTGAAAATTACAAAATACACCTTTATATACACAATATTATGATGCCGAAGGATAAGTTGAAAGTTGAAGTTTTAAGAGTTCAAGTGTTAAAGTCCTGGAAGATACAAGAGATAGATAAAAAAAAGAATCTGGGTGAAAGTAAATATATATATGTATGTATTCAAATGTAGTAGCTGCTACTTGAACATTTGAAGGAAAGTATGTTTGTTTTCAATTTAGCAAGGACGGTTCAGCCATGTGAGGTTCAGCTAGTTGTGCAAATGCTTAATTTCATCTCTGGGTTGTTACGATGACCACAGCATCAGAGAATAGACAAAATTAATTTATTGAGTCTGGTTTTGTAGTGATTTTTTATCTGTTTAAACAGATCTATAGATCAACTTTGAAAAGGCTGCTCGCTTCCCAGTAGCTTGCTGCCTTATATCCTGGTTGTGAAAGATTTCTGATTGGTTGTCCAAACTAGCTATTTTTACAAATGGTGAAATTTTGGTCTCCTTGTAATTATTTGTTTATTTCTTTTCTTATGTCCTGATTGTGAAAGCTTTCTGATTGGTTGGTCGAACTATGGTTTTTTTTTGCCTGGTGATTTTTATTATTACTTTATTTTTAGAGATGGTGAAATTTTGGTTTTTGGTATTTATTTTTATTTATTTATTTTTCTATCACCACAAATATCCTCATTTCTTATATGCTCTGTCCATAGTACTTAGTATCCTTCTGCGGAACTATATTTCTGTTACCTTGTCTTTTCTCACATTAACTACCATATAGGAAGATTGATATTACAGTTTGACATTCTTTTCTTTGTTTTAATAAAATTTTCCTGTTTCTCAATCAAGGCATTTTTCACTATTCCAATGTGCCTTTGGATTTCTGTGTCACGTTTTAGATATTAATAAAAACTACAAATAACTGAGGGTTCGTTACAGTGGCTAAAAGGACAGCATGACACTTCTATCCAAATATCCTGATTGGTTGATAATATCTGGAGTCAAAAAATACAAATTTTGCAATACAAGAATGTTTTCTACAATTCACTACATGGTGAGTGAACAGAATTTTCTCCTGATTTTGTTAAAGGAAATCTCAGCTTTACTGATTGTCAGAAAAAAACCCCTCTAAACCTTATTAATTAAAATTTTTAATTGATCTGCGAAAAAGAAACCAATCAATTCAGTTTTAGCTTGTATATTAGTAGGCTTACCAACAAGAAAAATTATACTTACAATCAGAAGGAGATAGTCAAAATTTCTGGGACATATAATGAGGAAAGAGAGCTTAGAGAATTTAACACTCATGAGATATAGTGAAGGCAAGAGAAGCAGTGGAAACAGTGGGTAACCTATTTAATGAGTTTGTGTGAATGGATGGCTGAAAAAGAACAAAATGTTACATACCATCTAATATTGCACCATGCTAGACAATTATGAGTTACAGTAAATGAGACAAAATTTATTATATGCTTATCCATGTCATAACTAACTCTGACTGTTAGTAGCCGCAGGCACTATGCTTTACTGAAATGTGATTATCCCTATAAATAATTACAAAGGAATTATTTTTGTTTTTTACAATAATGTTCACTATATACAAGGCGCAAGAGCCACTCGAGGTAGAGAGTTACACAGTAAGCTATAAGGGGAACGAACAGCTTATGATGATATGTCGGAAAGATAACAGTTAATCCTAGACTTGAACATGTTAAGATTGTCGTGATTGGGGAAGCATCCATTTAGGTGTCACTTCAACAATGTAGGAGTTCATAAGAAGAAGCTGTTGGAGTGGAACTTACATGTCACTAATGGAATATGAAGGGAATGAGGGTGGTTTGCTACAATGTCCGTGGTATGGTGGATCTTAGTTGTGAAGGTTGGAAGTGTTGGAACTGAGGAATGTAGTTCATCTGAACCTTTTTATTATATAGAAATAGCAATAGAGTAGCAAGAGCTTTGCAACATTTCATCTGTGGGGAAAGGGGTTGCAGGGTGGAAAATAATTAATCACTCATAAGACTGCGTAGATGCTTTTGGATTCTATCAAGACTGGAGAGTGAAGACTTGGCAGCTCCTGCCCATATATGGCAGTAGTACTACATTTTTGGGTGGATCTGGCTCTTGTGAAGGTAGAGGATAACAGGAGAACTCAGGTACTTACTGGAGTAGTACAGATGTAACCCCAAGAGTCAATCCTGGTCAACGGCAACCAATAATGTAGCCCACACTCCTGTGGTTACCATCTAGCTCACTACTCACTCAACATATGGCCGGTTTATTGCTGGTATCATGATGATAAGCACAGTTCCACTTGACAACTATTCATTCTTCTGCCACATTGTGCTTTTGATCTCAGGGGTGAGAAGAACGCTGATGAAGCAAACTGAAGTGAAGATGGGTCGACTGCTGGGAGCTACACAAAAAAGGGAATTCTTTGGAATAAAGAACTAACTCAGGTTAGAAATGCAACAATGATTTGGTTTATATATTATTTGTTGAATACAGCAGTTTTAAACCTTCCCACTACTGTATAATCAAATGACACCGGGATCCCCTTTGGAGTCTGCAGCTTGTGTTACTGGTAACTTAAATTTCTAAGTTCTGGTCTTCAGGGCCAGCACAAGGTCTTGGTCAGGAGGTCTCAGCGAACAATTAGTAGCAGTAATGTGGGGATTCTTCAAGTTGTCCAAACTTCCAGCTTATATGGAGTCCTTCCTGCATCCAGCAGGTGTAGGGTTGACTATGGTTTGGGTTTGGTTATCTTCTACCATTAGCATCAACCTTTTTCTAAAATTCCATATTTTTAAAATTTGTTTACTCGAGTGATTTTTTAAATTTGGGGGTTGTCCAGTTCCCTTTTGAGAGTGGTCAGAGGAATCAAGCCATCTCCTTAACTCCAACTATCTTCATGTTTCATCTTGCACCACTGCTCCATATAGCCGGTGCTAATTTCTCTCTCTGTTTCCCCACATGTCAATCCTTGTCATGGCGTCAATAATGTAACCTAAAGAGTCAATCCTGGCCAGCAGTAATGATTAATGTAACCCAATGCTCTGCATTAGTCTTCAAGTTCCTTCAGACCATCATGATTACCATCTAGCTGACTCCTCACTCATCAATGTGTGCCTCGTTTGTCACTAGTATTGTGATGATGGATACAGTTCCACTCAATTTAGTTGGTGTTTTTCTGTTTACTACCATTCACTCCTCTGCCATGTTTTGATGTGATCTCAGAGGGTGAGAAGATCACTGATGAAGCAAACTGAAGTGGAGAAATAGCAATAGAGTAGCAAGAGGTTTGCAACATTTTGTCTGTGAGTAAAGGGGTTGTAGAGTGGAAAATAATTAATCACCCATAAGACTGCATATATGCTTTTGGATTTTTTCAAGACTGGGGATTGTCCTGCTTCTTTTTAAGAATGGTCAGAGAAATCAAGCTGTCCCTTAACTCCAACTTTCTTCACATCTCATCTCACACCATTGCTCCATATGGATGGTGCTAATCTCTCTTCCTTCTCCCACTTTCTCAGCATCTAACCTCAGCCCACTCCATGGGTTGATACATGGTCTTGTGATGAATCCAAACTTCTAGAAGGCATAGGTAAAAAACGATTTTCAGTTATTAATCTTTCTTTATCAGTTTATCTCACACTGTGATTTCCAAAAGCCAGGGACTTGTTTGGAGCCCATCCATATGGCCCTCCTGCCAGCCAATCTCCTGAATTGTCACAGGTGGGAAAGAAAAATATTCTCAATCTCTTTACTGATAAAAACAGAAGTTTATCTTCCGTCTGTCTATACGTTTTCTCAGTCAATGAGACTGCACAGCCTTTTTGCCCACAGTGACTCCAAAATAGTAATTAATTTTTCTTTATCACTTGTATCCAAAAGGATCTGAATTAATGTTGGATATAAAAATTTTCTTAACGAATGTCAGAAATTAAAATGAACGTACCCGTCAGGCTAATCTCTATTTTTGTAGGAACACTATTCTTCTGGCTGGCTGATTCAAGCCAGGGGGATTTTCCTGGCTTTTTATCCAAATCTTTAAATGTTATTTTGGTGACCACCTGGGTTTCTTTATGTTATCCTGTTTGACATCTTCGAGGACACATTAATGTTCTTTTTCTCATCGGCAGGAAGTGGGGATGGATGGGTAGTCTTAGTTTTGATTAATCTTACATTCTCGTTGGAACCACTCAGGACTTCATTTACTTCTTTGAAACATGATTTTTCAATCCATTTCATTTTTAATTTTCTTCTCAACTTTCCAATCCATCTTCCTGCAAATTTCAACAATTATCATCCACTTAGTAAACTCTTTCCTTTTCCTTCTTTCATTCTTTTCCTTTTTGCTTGATGAAATTCCTGAGATCCTAGTGTCACACAGAGAAATGACCATTTTCCCAGCATCTTTAACAATGGATTATACAGTGTAACCCAGATATAAGAGAGTTGTCGGGACCGGAGAAGAAGTCTCTTATATCCGGGTTTGGTCTATTATATATACATTAACACAGGCTCTAATTTGGGACCAGAGAAAATCACTCTTATATCCGGGTCTCTTATATCCGGGTTACACTGTATATACAAGTTCCATTTGAGGTCTGGGGTGAGTTTAAGAACCAATAGGTGCTCAAGTCATAGGACCTACTAGAAAGAACACCCGTTCATCATGATAGGCAAAAATTCAGGATCCACTTGGTGATGATGAAATGTCACTGAGTGGACACTAACAATAACCCCGAACTCTGTATTCATTAATAAATCACATCTTCCATCTCAAGATATGAGAATTATAATGTTTATTATTGACAGATAAAATATTTACATAGTATATGTTATTAAGATATGACAGCTGAACAATCATAAGGGCAGATTACCCTCATGATCCTAGAATTTACACTACTCTGGCCATCATTAAATTTCCGTTATGCATCATATTGTGTCATGCTGGACAACTGTGAGTAACAATGAATGAAGAAACAAAATGTACTGTGTGATTATCTGCAGTAACCCATGGCATGGCTAACTCTGATTGCTAGTAGCCACAGGCACTACACTTTATTTAAATGTGATTGGTCTTTATAAATAGTTACAAGGGAATTAACTCTGTATTTATTAATACATCACACAAAGCAATAGTAAAGGGTAAAATAATTATCTAGAGAAACTTAAGACAGGATGTTGTGGAGAGCCATGATCAGCCTCATTCTGAAAGGACTAAGCACATAAAAGCAGACCATGTGTTATAATAAGGCTGGAATGAAGCCTGTTTGAGGATGCTGTCCCAATGTCTCACAAGAGATATAAGCTATCAGTATTGGATGTTTTCTTTCTTTTCTCTCTGTGTGTGTGTGTGTGTGTGTGTGTGAGAGAGAGAGAGAGAGAGAGAAAACCTTGAAATATAATTAAGGGGTGTGGGTCATAAAAACACTTTATTATACTATTGTACTATTAGCCTAAACTGATAATAAAAACTGAAAACTGCCCTGCTTTGCAACTGGGAAATTATGGCAAACCTAATAGTAATAACAGTATTCTTAAGTTGCTATGAGATTTGTCTGGAATAAGAATTATGGAATAAATAAAACACACATTAAAATCTATAATAAAAATGACATCAGGTGCATATTTTTTTTTTTTTTACTAAAAGCCATGATGTCATATTGGATATCTTACCCAGAACTGGAGGCCTAATCTCAAATTTTGTCGTTCTCTTGGGAGTGATGATTTTTAGTTTGGGTTTGCAGTGGTTCCCTGCTGTAGTTGGCTTAAGAAATTTTTGCTTTTTACATTTGGAATTATTTTAGCCTATTTAATTGAAGTAAGTATCAGATTATTTTATTTACTAAATCATTTTATGATTTCATTGCCAAAACAAACTTTTTTTTGTGCAAAATTCACTAAAACATTATAATTTAGGAAACTTGGTTTTGTTATTTGTTAATTTAACATTTTTCCTTTAAAGTTAATATTGTTCTTTATAAAATTTTGGTTCATAAAGACTAGTTTCTTGTCTAATAAAATGCTGTCCTGAATAAATACTCCTTAAGCTTCTCGGCTGATAAAAAAAATGAAAACTAATAGGTTATATTTTGTCAGGTGGTATATTGGTCTGCTGAATGATGGAAGACGAGAAACAAAATGAAGACGGGAGTAAAAAAATATATTGCCAAGTTTATTTTTGTTAGAGAAACTACATTGACAAAAATAAGATTACAGTGTACTAGGCAACAATATCTCTGCATGTTCATGTAGAGAGTGAGAAGAGCATTGTTGGTTTTGTAATTGGTGAAGAGTGTTGTCCTGAAAAGGACAGTTTTGTAATCGTTGTTGTCCTGAAAAAGACAGTTTTGTAGTTGTTGAAAAGTGTTGTACTGAAAAGGAAAGGAAAGCCTTGTTTCCTGTTTAGGATTGGGTTTCTGGTTCCTTCTAAAGTCATCTCATTCACTTTCACTCACAGTAGCCTCTTGCATCATCTTGCTTCAGGTAAATTGATAAAATGAATATTAATTCAAAGAAACTATCACTTTATTAATTTAAAAAAAATTATTAAAAAGCTTCAACAATTGATATATCTTAATTATGTATAATTAAATATATATATATATATATATATATATATATATATATATATATATATATATATATATATATATATATAAATTAATATATATAAATCCTTACAGAGTTGTACTTTAAACTTTATTTTTATACGACTCCAAAGGCTCTGTTGATACGTCGAAATCATAAGGGACATAACTCTAAATATTGGCAAACATCACTTACGTCCCTTGATGATAATGGCTGGCGAATTATTTACAAGTAGGTATTCAATTAAACGACCACTCGAGTCAAATGTGACACAAAGTCAAGTTTAAAGTGTGTTGATGGCCCACGGGGAGGTGGACTGTGAATATAAATTGCTCAAGACCCTTACACTTTTGAGGACGCCTCAGGTAATAACCCTGGTTCCTTCAAAAGATATTCTCTGGGAGAGTTGACACTTCAAGTACAATAATATTCAATCTTAGTCCTCAAGCACATTTCCAAGTATGCTAGGGTGGTTAGCTAATCCCTGTTGAAGACGCCTGCTCAGGCACATTTGCGCTTCTTCATCATCCACAGAGCCAAATTGTGGTTTATAGTGCACCTATGGTGAGCAGAGCTTAGTCACAGTATTTTCTCGGAGAGATCCCATAATCTTTGTATGAACAGTAGTTGAACAAGCCTTGTATGCTCAAACACTCGGTCATGATGACTTGCAACTTTGTGCTAACACAATCAGAGTTTTCCAACAATTGCATCTTTTCAATTTCATTCTTACTTGTGTCAACATGTGATATTGTTTTTAAGCACTTCCTGATGGCACCACATTCTGGGATCATTTCCTGTGGCCAATATTGTCATGAAGTCACATCCTTAATAAATCGACCATGGTGAAATTTGAACCAGAGTCTCAGGATCAGAATACTAACATTTTTTTAATCATTTCAGCCAAAGCAAGATGATACAACTGTTATGGATTTGAATCAACCCACCAAAAAGAAAAAGACGAGAAATGTTTTTAAAAATAAAAATATTTTTATTTTTATGTTTTTGCAACTAAATTTTTCATATTGTGTATGAGTGTTCTTACAGTCCTTGTTTGTTGTTGTTTGCTAAGATGGAAAGAAATGCGATTTCTTTGCATGTATGTGTGAGAAAAAAAAGAGGCAAAGGAGAAAGTGAGGAGGAAAGTGTAAGTGTCACGTAGCTTGGTGAGGAAGAGTTTAAATATCTTGTGGCTTGTTAAGAAAGAGCGTAAATGTCATGTAGCTTGGTGAGGAAGACAGGTGAATGAGTAAGGGAATTTCTTGGTTGAAAAAGGTTCAATATTTATTTTCCAACATCTTTAGCAACGGATCATATATATGTTCAACTTGAAGCCTGGAGTGAGCTTAAGTCCTAATCGAAGTTCATCACTCATAAGACAAGGTAGACACTTTTGGAAAGTGAAGACTAGGTAGCTCCACTCCAGATATGGCAGTAGTAATCCATTTGGGGCCTGATCTGGCTCTTGTAAAGTTAGAGGATAGCAAGAGGTGTCAGGGACTCAAACAAGAGTGTTACAGCAAGAATATTTGGTCCAACTGTCACATTTTTCTAACTACTGGAAAACTTTCCTCTCCAAAAGACAGTACGTTCTTCTATTTATAGCTGGGAGAGTAAATTACCATAACAATATAAAAATATAAAATATTTTTATTTTTATGTTTTTGCAACTAAATTTTTTATAGTGTGTATAAGTGTTCTTACAGTCCTTGTTTGTAGTTGTTTGCTAAGATGAAAAGAAATGCGATTTCTTTGCATGTATGTGTGAGAAAAAAAAGGCAAGAGAGAAAGTGAGGAGGAAAGTGTAAGTGTCATGTAGCTTGGTAAAGAAGACTGTATGTGCCATATAGCTTGGTGAAGAAGAGTGTGTCACTATCTTGGTGTGGAAGGTAGCTGAATGTGTAAGGGAATCTCTTTGAAACTGCACAGTCATGAATTGTTGTCATATGTTGCCATCCCTTCTCCTTATCAACCTGTCTGACCTAGAAGCTTTGCTTAAATACTCTTCAAAGGGATCATAAAGCATGTTTTTCACTGTTGACAAGAACACAATCCATTGGTTGAAAAATGTTAAATATTTATTTTCAAATGATTAATTTATTAGCTGGAAGGATGCGTGGATTCTCCAGCTCATAAACCATTTTTTTGTTATTTTATGATTGACTGTCTCAGTGTTTATTTCTCTCTTCACACCACATAGCCATTAAGACACAGCAGGGGTTACTGAGTGGGAAACTGTTATGGGACCTACCTTTATGGACTAAATGGACTCGTCCTATTACTAGATCCAGAGATGGATATGCAATGTAATTGGCCCTGATCTGTCATCTCGTCTGCAGTCGCTCTCTCACAGATGCGCCGTTGCCTCACTCTGTCTTTTTTACAAATACTTTCACGGTAATTGCTCCGATGAGCTGCTTTCGCTGGTTCCCAGGCCTCATGAATTTAAGCGTCCTACGAGGCTGGCATCCCGTTCCCACCCCTTCACTCTTGAAACTGTTAGATGTAGACGTCTCTTCTACTCCAATAGCTTCATATCTCACACCTCTCACCTGTGGAACTCCCTTCCTTATTCCTGTTTCCCTGACAAATATAATCTCCAACTATTTAAGTGTAACGTCAATCAACATCTCCAGTTGCCTTGATCTATCCACTTCCCTTCTCCACATCCTTTCCTCTTTCACTCCTATCTGCTCTCACTCCAAATCCTCTGTAACCCCTTTGCCTTGATTGATCCACTATCTTTCTCCGCATCCTTTCCTCTACCACTCCTATCTGCTCTTCCTCCAAACCTTCTGTAACCCCTTGCGTGCTAGTGGCTTCCAGCCTTGCTTGGGGTGAAAAGCTTAAAAATATATATATATATATATATATGTATATATATATATATATATATATATATATATATATATATATATATATATATATATATATATGGGGAGATTATGCCTCTCAAGTGGGCTGTCTACAGTTGACTACTGTACTTTGCTGTCAGTCGGACATGCAACACTTTTGTATTTGTTCTTTTGTTTAATAATATGTTTTCACTAAATTGCTGAGTTCGAGTTTTCTTTCAGACCTATTCTCTGTCCACAACAGAAACAATCTAAGAAAAAAACCCTATTAAGGAGAGGGGACAATAAAAGAACAAAAGACTTTAAGATAACTCAGTGAACATATACATATATATATATATATATATATATATATATATATATATATATATGTATATATATATATATATATATATATATATATATATATATATATATATATATATATATATATATATACGGAAACATGTTTTGCCTACTTATTTTCAATTGGATCCTTTCATATTCATGGACAAGATTTTTGGTGTCATTCAAGGAAGAGAGATAATTATATATATTTTATTCTGAGTACTTTCTACATTAGCACAATGTCATCATCAGGGTGATGTTTATTTCAAGATAAATATTGTAGCGTTCATCATTTTTAATGACAAAATTGCTGTATTCATCTAAAAGTTAAAATTTTTTAATTGTGAAGTGAAGAACACTGAGTTGAGTACTGTGATTGGCTACTGTTCAATGAAATTATTCAATTATTCAATGAAACATGTCTCAATGAAAACATGGTGCCAAAATATATGCACTATATATATATATATATATATATATATATATAAATATAAAAGTGAACATAGATGTCAACACTTAGAGGTGACAGTCTGTTTCATACTAGATGTAATCGTCAGGCCATGAGTGTTGTTATTTTTCTCGGCTATTTATATATATGGGTCAGTGGTGCATTGTGGGTAGTCTATTTTGGCGGATATTTTGCCGGAAGTCGTTTATTTGTTTATTTATTTATTTGTGTCAAATTATTTTGCTTGTTTTTATTTAAATTTTATTTTTATTTTTTATCTTATATATTTATTTATTTTTATTTTATTTTTTTTTTCATTGGTGTTTTTATTAACGTAGTAAAAATTTGTTTATATAGCTTATTGTGGGTAGTCTATTATGGCGGTTATTTTACCGGAAGTCGTTTATTTGTTTATTTATTTGGGTCAAATTATTTTGCTTGTTTTTATTTATTTTTATTTTTTATCTTATATATTTATTTATTTATTATTTTCATTTTGATTGGTGTTTTTATTAACGTAATAAAAATTTGTTTATATAGCTTATTTAATATATATCAAAAGAAAAACCATAACACAGCATCTAAGAATTTGGTAATAAATTTATTTCAACAGATAAGTTTTTAATATCTGCTTCATTAGACCCAAATTACAAAATAGTTTAAATTTATCCAGACAATATGTTACACCACAAGAGAACAGGAAGGAAGTAAATGTTTAAATTACTTGACCTAGAAAACTTTTCTGGGGATTTACATTATTGAAGAGAGGAGGGGGGAAAAGAATAAGGAGAAGCAAGTTACACAATGTCTATAATATTATTATTATCACATAATAATAAAATATTAAACAAATTTTATAACAATAACCTACCAGATAACAAAGCCTCTTGTAATTGTAGAACCAAAATAACTGGCCAGTTATTTATTGTGCAGGAGTATCTAATTTTTAAGGGTTTTCTATTAAAAATTTTACTTAATGGGTTGTTTTAATTAAAATGTTTGTCAATCAATTTCAGAAAGTATTGACCAATATTTATATTAGATTGTTGGTAGAGAGGAGGGTTAAACCATATAACTTTTCTTTTTCTATGTCTAGTTGTATCTTTTTATTGCTGAAAATAAAAAATAATCTTATAATAATGCCCTAAAAAGTGATTTTAATCACTGGAATCTGTAAAAGATACTTGAAGCCAATGGTGATTTTATTGAATAAATTAAACTTACTCTAGCATTTCAAAATATTTTTGTATAATTTTAGTAAATATACCTGTTAAAATGTTAATGTTATTTTCATTTTTTGCATAATTTAGATGGCAATTTATCCATGGCACCCTGAAATTTTATTTTCCATACCCAGAGTTATATTTTCTGTTTTCTTTTTAAATTTGTAGGCCTAATGAATTCGATCGTGATTACGATTCCAATGTAATAAATTAACCATGGAATATTAGTATTTGAGCCTTTTATATTATTAGATTAAAAATAATGAAATTCCTAAATCACATAAGAATTATCTCCCTTTATTAAAAAAAATGAAGACCAACTCCCCTCCTTAATAATTAAATTAAATTTTTATTTAACTATATATCCAGAAGGAAAAAAAAAATTCCAGACTATAAATATTGAAACAGTTTTTTAAGCATAATCCAGGTGAATCCTGTAATTATTTTTTTATAAAGGAAATTAAAATAAACCTACGTATCTTCTCTGATTCCATGGCAACCAAAAATGCCGGCCACTCACATTCAACTTGAAACGGTTTGTTTGTTCAACTATTTTTTTTATATTTATAAAAACTTCTAGAAATATTATTTGTAATACATTTTTAATGGAGTATTCGACTAGAGTGGTTTAATATATTTTGTCTTACTTCTGGAAAATGAATGTTTTCATCCCGATTTTTTGTGTTTGGAAATAATGAATGAATGAGGTCTCAATGTCCAATGCTATTTTAAGTTTTTTTAACCGATTTCGTCAGAATGTCTTCTTTGAAATCAGAAATCATTTAAAAGCTCTAATAAAAATTGTAGTAAATTGTTTTTTTAATGTTTGTGTTTCTCAAACTATAATTCAGTTTGAATCTTTAAAATAAATCAGGTCGATTTATTTTTAAAAAATATTTTTTTTTCTTTTTTAATTTAAAAAAAAAAGGATTTTAATATTTACTTACAGGTTTTAAATTATTTAAAATAAGGTGTGAATACAGTTTTCTTCTAAAATTAATCTGTACCCATAATGATCCATTCCTAAAAAATTGATGATAATTTTTTTCCCCTTTGCATTTACGTCTTGTATTGTTTCCCTCCTTATCCGCGGTTTCATTTTTAGCCGATGCAAATCTCACAAAGAAAGTTTATTTATTTATAGTTCCAAAGCGTAAAAAAAAGTGTGATAACGATTCAAATATGACAAAAGAAAAGAATAATGCGTAAAACTGGGCGCTATTTCGCACCCCCACAAAGTAAAACACAACCAGATAAATTTATAAAAATGAAAAGAAACTTATTTTTAAAACAGATTTTTTTAAAAGTTTAACTTCATAAAATCAATTTAAAATAACAACAGTTGGACTGTTGCAATTATTAATAATTAAATTTAATTTACAAACACTAGCAATGGTTTTAAAAAAGCTTCTGTAAATGTGTTTCTACTGCAAAAAGTTTCTAAAAAGAAAGTCAGAAAGCTAAAGAAATGAAATCTATTATTTTAAATCCACAAATTATGAAACAAGTTGTTATGAATAATCAAGAGTGGTCTCCCCTTTTTTTGTTACTCTCCTCTTTGAGAGCTATTTCTGTTTACTGAGACTATAAAAGGACAGTATGCACATACCTTGTATTCTCAGTTAAATAAAGCTTTCTTAAAGCCTACACCTATATACTTTTGTCATTACACAAATATTAAGAAAATAAGGGAAATCTATTTGTATTTTTTTTTTTAAAACTAAAAAAGAACTGAAGACAAAAATCATTGTGTGGTTGACTTTGCCATGGATGGTGTGAAAGTGTCTTAGTGCCAAAAACTGTTTCTTTTAATGGAAAAGGTAAACGTTTTCGACTTTAAAAAAGAAAAATGTCGTATGACTCAATAATTCTATTATTCAGGCTACAGGGTGGTCTGAAAGTTTTGTCAACCCCAACCCCTCTTCCAAACTGTAGGATTTAGTGTCAGCCTTCTGAAATAGAAAATTATATTACGTAGGGATGGACAAGACTTTTGGATCACTCTGTATGTACGTATGAAGAACTAATCGCTTCTAGGCCTTTTGACCTGGATGAAAGAGTAGTAACTGTTCTCTCCTTATTTGAGAGGAATGAAGGTGCTAAGTCATGGGGATTCAGCAGCACCTTCATCATTGCACTTAGAGGGGGGTGTAATATCGACACCAGCCTGACTTGTGTTGTGGATCCTGGGGAATTTTCATCCTTGGCAAAATATTTGATGATTTAGATCCTTCAAGGACTTGTGCTAATATAAATATGAATTTGTGTTAATACAAAAATGAATTTTCTTGAAATTTCATAAATTTAAATAAGTGTGGTGGGGTGGTCACAGTCACAAATCCCATGACCCATTAGGGGCACCACATGTACTGCAGCCGGAGTAGAAGTGGTGTTTCTTCGGCAAGATAGCCTGATGAAGCTCCAGGACAGTTTTGAATTCAGAGTTTTCCTTCTCCTAGACAGGTTGCCACCCAAGGCTATAGAACCTAGTCTGTCCTGCCTAGCTGGGGTGGGGGAGAAGAGGATTCATACCTTTCCCAAGCGTATTAGCATGTAAGTGAATGTAATGGATTCGACTGGAATTTGAACTCAGCTCTCTTGGCTATCCATTACTCCACCATGCTTTCTATTGGGTGGGGGAGGTAACAGATGTAAAAAAAAATATTTTTACTAAGATTTTCTAAATAAACGAAATGTTTCTAAAATAATTTAAGTCATTTATGAATCTGATTTATCTGATATTTGCAAGAATTTCTAAATCAATGTGACACTAAAATTTCCCATACTAATTTATGGTCACTAAAATTTCCCAATACCAATTTATGGTCACTAAAATTTCCCATGCCAATTTATGGTCACTAAAATTTCCCATACTAATTTATGGTCACGAAAATTTCCCATACCAATTTATGGTCACTAAAATTTCCCATACCAATTTATGGTCACTAAAATTTCCCATACTAATTTATGGTCACTAAAATTTCCTATACCAATTTATGGTCACTAAAATTTCCCATACCAATTTATGGTCACTAAAATTTCCCATACTAATTCGTGGTCACTAAAATTTCTCATACCAATTTATGGTCATCCATTGACACAATAAAACAAAATTTTTAACCAAAATTTTGAAGGTTTTATAAAGGATAAAATAATAAAGCCATAAAGATTTTGATGATAAAATTTTTATTTGTTTTTATTAAGTTTGGGGCATTTTTTCATGCATGCTCATTTTTTAGTGAATCTTTGGAAGTACTTAATTAAAAACATTATCCACATAATTTTTGAGAAAGAATTCCTAAATGTTCTATTTTCTTTCATATTTCAACTTGACACACCCTTTTTCTTACAGACATATTATGTTTTGTCTTTTCATGTTATTTGTTCTAGATGGAAAAAACAAAAGTGAAAGTAACAAGAAAGATGTCACGGAAACGGAACATTGACAAAGGTAAAAAAAAAAGTGTGCAGCTCACCAACTTCATCCAAATTTGGTTCCATAACTTTCTTAGAGCTAAATTTTTTTCACATGGTCATGGTGAATTCCTGGGATTCTCATCTTTGTTGTTTTCATAACATTTCGGCCATTGTGCTTACTAGCCTTCATTAAACCAAGCCAGTTAACCTACAGAGCATTTTGAACTGAACTGTTTGTTTAATCTATGAGGGCAGATTGTTCACTATTTACATTATTTGGACCATTGTCCTCATCTTTGTCGCCATATTTATTACAACGTTTCGGCTGTTGTACACACTGGCCTTCTTCAGGTGGCTGGAATGTCGAACTGAACCCTTTATTTTGCTCACTGGGGTAGACTGTTCTAGTTCCATATCAGTTATCTCCTGTTAATTCCCCTCTCCAAGTTAACTGGGTATTGAACTCACACTCTTTGGGTCCTGTCATTGGATA
Organism: Acanthosepion esculentum; assembly: GCA_964036315.1. NCBI lineage: Eukaryota > Metazoa > Mollusca > Cephalopoda > Sepiida > Sepiidae > Acanthosepion > Acanthosepion esculentum. Next base: position 100,187,341 of record OZ038492.1, on the reverse strand, counting down.
TAATCAATACCTTTATCCACTGTGCCATGTGTCCTTGAGGATATCTGTGTATGAATTTCTGGGTATTATAAACCTAATGTCTCAGCAACCATTTTTTACCAGTGCTCATATTGCAATGTTTTCCTGTTATCATCACATGTTTTTACCAGAACTCATATTGCAATCTTTGTTGTTATTATCGCTTTTCTCTGGCACTCCTTATTACTGGTTCCCATATTCTCAGATTGTTCTCATTCTGCTTGACCATGTCAAGTGTCTAATGAAAAGGAGACATTAAAACTAATTAATTAATTAAAAGTAGACATTATACTTGTAGAGGGGAGGGAATTTTTTTTCTTAAATTGCTTTTTCTAAGGACACAAATATTTTTCTTATTTGGATTTTAATAACAGAAAAATTATAGTTTTACACTGAATTACATTTTTTAAAAAATACCATATCCCTTCAAGATATAAGCCATCAAAGCTCTCCATAGGTTTCTTTATTATGTATGAATTGCCATGACTTCTATGGAAAGTTAGTAGATTATTTTTTCATTCCTATATCCAATTTTGAATACAGAGTTGTCCTCCTGGCTGTGATCCAAGAGATTCCAGTCTTCCTGCTATTTAACCCATATTTTGGCATAAGGGGTAGTTTCTACCTTTCCTCATGAAGAAGAAATTTACTTCATTTTTATAACAATTTCGTTATTTTATATGGTCTATTGTTTGATTGAAAAACCACAGAAAAATAGCCTAATGGGTTAAAGCATTGGTTTGTGAATATTGTGACATATTAATTCTGAGTTCAATCCCTCAGATGGGCAGTATGCACTTAGACTCGGTGGAAACAGCATGAGCAATGACTGAGCAGTACTAAAATACAAATTTGATGAGATATCCCTAAACATAAGCAGTGGAACGAGAACAATCTACCCTCATAGATTAAATAAAGAGTTCATTTTGAAATTCCCTGTAGGATTTTTTTAATCATTTCACCCCAAGCAAGACGATAATTCCACTAAGTCAAGAGGTTCCTGGGGTGAAAGAAAATGAGAAGGAACTAGAAACCCAGCCTTAAACAGGAAACAAGGGCTAAACCTCTGCTCTTGTTCAAAAACTGGGAAGATGTGCGAACTGAGCAATAGGCAAACCTAACCCAAACTGACAAGAATCTCATGAAGGCCAGAGGGCACAATGGCTGAAATGTTGTGACAACAACTGGATGATATTCTACATGTAAATAAAGTAAATAAATACTAGGTGCGATGGATAAATTGTCGTCTAAATTACCCCCCCCCCAAATGAAAATAACACTGACATCTCATTTTAACAGATATATTTACCAAAATTACTCAAAAATATCTTGAAATACTAAAGAGTAAATTTATTCAATAAAATCACCATTGGCTTCAACCATGGCCTCCAGATGACCTTGGAATCTTCTGCAACTTTCCTGGACAGTCTCCTTGTTTAAGTTGGTGAATGTTGTCATAATCCTTGCCTTCAGTTCATCTTTGGTGTTACAAGGAGGTTTGTTGGTCTGTCTGTCAACTGCACTCCACACATAAAAATCAAGGGGGTTGCAGTCTGGGGAGTTATGTGGCCACATGTAAGGGGGTGCCATGGTTGCAGAAATTGTCTGACAGCCATGACTGAGTTCTCCTGCTTGTGTGGCCTGGTGCAGAGTCCTGTTGCCAGACATAGGGTCTTCCAGCAGCCACTCTCTTGATCCAGAGCAGCACTACCTCCTCAAGGCACTTGATGTAGGCCTCCATGTTGAGACTAAGACCCTTACCAACAAATTCGAGAGTTCTTTTCTTATCAGAATGATCAGTGAGTTTTTCGAGATGCCATACCTTTGTAATCACCATTAGACTCCTCCAACTCTTTCTGAATCCTCTGTACTGTCCTCAGATTGACACCCAGACGCTCTGAAATGCTTATATTAGAGGTTATGGCACAAATGCCAAGCAGTACAGCATGCAGTTTCCAAATTGTGGGGCAGAGTGAATTTAGTCATGGTGCTCCTTTTCTCACAGATGGTGCCCAACTGACCCTACTATACTGTGCAGTCAACAAAATCAAAAACAATGTGTATGTGCAAAATAAAAATAATAAAGTGGCGACAATTTACCCATCGCATCCTGTAGTCATGATTCATTTATTGCCTGATAATGAAATATAATCTGTTTTGCTTTATTTTCAACAATCTTTCTTTTGACAGTGTTATAAGCTGTATCAACAAATGGATTTAAAACATTTGGTCACCAACTGATATTTATAATTCTTTGCCTCATATTATGGACGGTATTCTTGTGTTTAACCAAATGTAAAAACACATGACAAGCCTCATTGGTAAAGAATTTATTTTTGTTATGGAAAAATGGATTATTAATCATTCACATGAATATTCATTTTAATACTCACTTCCTCCTTTGATCCTCATTGGTTGCCCAAGATTTGTGGTTTTACGGAAAAAGTAAGCTATGCTTAGTGAACACTGTATTTGATGGCATATAAGATACAGCTTTAAAAAATGGCTCCAAAATTACCATGTATCCAATATGCAAAATTGAGGGCCTCCTGTAGGTTAATTTTATCCCAACACTCACTACCAGAGGCTATAATCTTTATCTTATATAGTCATTTCTCTTATCTTATATAGTCATTTCTCTTATCTTATATAGTCATTTCTCTCTAGCTTTATTTCATAATTTACTCAACAACATTACTATTATTAAAATTATCAGGATTATTATAATCAGTATTGTCAAAGGAAGTATCATAACAATGTACTAGCAACATCGGTCAGTACCAATTGATTTACCGCACCTAAATATGCCTCAGTTCAGCCCCTGTCATTAACCACCTGGAAATTAAAGAAAGGGATATTTACACTATTTTTGTGATGTCAACAAGTATTTGTTGCCACTTTTGTGATGTCAATGACTACTCTTTGTCACTTCCATAATAGTCATTGTAGTAGAGACTTTGTAACCGCAATCAGTTTTTTGGGGGGTTCAATAATAATAAGTTTCTCTGGACAGAGTAAATTAGCCATTCCCAAAAATGGTTAACAATGAGAGTATATTAAATTGTAGTAGAATTGTTCTAGACAGTGCGTATCGCTTATTACTAAGCTTCAATATACTTTGCATATCAGCAGAATTCTCCAGAATATATGTGTTCAAGACAGATCCATTAAGGGGGGAGATGGATCATACCACACACTATTTACATTGTTTGAACAGTTGTCCTCATCTTTATTATCATATTCACAATGTTTTGGCTGTTATACGATCCAGCCTTCTTCAGGTGATATACGTTGGAATTTTGAACTGAAACCTTTATTTGTTCTCCCAAGGATACATGGCCAAGTAGATGAATGTATTGGTTAAAGTAATCCAAAAGTGACTTGATCCAAAGAGTTGTGAGTTCAATACCTGACATCAAAAAAAAAAATAAAATAAAATAAAACTTGAAGAGTTACTAAAGGGAATTAATTGAAAACTGAGATATCTAGAAAAGCCACAGCACATAGAACTAGAACAATGTACCCCCGTGGACTAAATAAAGGGTTCAGTTTGAAATTCTAATGTAGATCACCCGAAGAAGGCTGAAGCATACAATGGCCGAAACATTGTGAATATGACAATAAAGATAAGGACAACAATCTGAACAACGTAAATAGTTACAATACCTCATCTCAGAAATATAGACAGATGTTGAAAGAAAGAGTTGTAACTGAAATGAAATACTGGTAATGGTAAAACACTAACCTGGAGAACACAATGTTAAACCTGCAAAAATAATATGTACAGCATATGAAGTGGCCAAAGAAGAATAACTGTAGTCGTCAGTGTGTTTACATTGTAATTTCTTGCTTTATGCTCAGCTGTACTGCAAACTTGCTTTTTATATACAGTAATGTTTCTGCTGCAGTTTAAGTATTGTTTTGTAATCTAATGATAGCCTGATTTAAACATTACATGCTTAAGTACATTAAAAACATTTTTCTGAATATGATCTGCTGAAATGGTAATGGTAATATTAGTCCTTCCATTATAAAGAAACATTTGCCTTTCATTGACTGAACAGCTAGCATTACTGTCAGTTAAAATTTATAAAATCTTTCTCTTAAAACAGCTTTTCAGGAAAATGGTCTTTTCAAGTCTCCTGTTATCAATCTTTCCAGTATTGATGCAGGTTTCCTTCCTAACCTTTTATTTGAAGTACCGTGGAAAGTCAACATCAAATTTTTTTGCACAATAACAATTTTTATAACTTGGAAATAAATTTCGGAATAATTGAAATCAATTGCAAAATCTGGCAAAAGTCAGCCTTGAAATAAAAATAATTTGTACAGTAAGGACCCAAGTATATCAAATTGTCTTTAAATTAAGTCGTAGCAGAATTATTGCTGAAATTTTAAAATGTAAAATTAGAGATTAATGCACTGCAGTGATCAATTTTGAGTTCTGTAGTTTACTGTTGCCTATCACATCTACTCCTCCCTACCTATTGTGATGAAGGCCCAATCAAGATCCCACTGCAGGCGCTAGCTTAAATGTCGCCTGATAAGGGCGGCTTTTAAATTAGAACATATCTATAAGTCTACCATTCGTCCATGCTTAGAATATTGCTGCCACATATGACCTGGTGCCCCTGCTATTTACCTTGAGCTCCTTGATAAGATCCAAAGAAGAATCAGCAATATTATTAGTCCTGATCTGGCGTCTCGGCTTCACTCACTTTCCCACTGCTGTAAGGTTGCCTCTGTCTTTTCTATAAATACTCTCATGGTAATTATTCAGATGAGATTTTCACTATAGTATCTTGACTTTTTTAATTTAAACACGGGACTAGACTGGTGTCGAAATCTCATCAATTTACAGTTGAGCAGCTAAAAGTTTGTTCTTTTGCACTCCTCACTTGTGGAACTCCCTTCCAGCTCCATGCTTTCCAGCCAACTTTAATCTGCAAAAATTTAAATGCAGTGTCAATTGCTATCTACTGTCCTCCTGATTACCCTTTCCTCTTCCCGCTCACTATTAATGTTTCTGTCCCTAATTCTTTCACACCCAGTAACCCCTTGTGTCTTAGTGGCTTTACTGCCTTGCATGGGGTGAAACTGATTAAAATAAAAAAAATTAATTCCGCATTCTGAATTTTACAATGGATTCAGGATAAATTCCAATTCCAGATCATAGTTTCTGTTTTGGAAAGTTTTATCTTAAGTTCTACTTCTTGGAACTATTGGTTTCCCTGTGAGTCTTTTATGCTCTCAAATACAATAACTAATACTGTCATTTTTTTTTTTTTTGATACCTGCATAAATAAACAGTAGATTTTGCAGTGAAACATATCTGTGTTTTCCAATGTATAAAAGTTTTTTTAAATTTGTAACATAAAAATGGCTAGATAGCTTACATATTGGCAAACCATCCTTCCCTCGTCTTTTTCCCCCTCTTCTCCTTGACTCAACTTTCTCTCTATTCTCTTCTTGCCTCTTGCTAACTGTTCTTCACATGCATACAAATCCATTCAAACTTGCTTTCTCTTTTTATGTAAAATTGTTGACGGTAAAGAATATATCGAGTACTGTATTATGAATTGTCAAATCAATAATTATGTAAATATCAAGATGATGTGGTGAGATCTAGACTACAGCTTCAGTCTGCACGAGTAGTCAGCCATGTTGTCAGAAGTCTTGTTTGGAAGGCTGACAGATTCCACTCCCCCAGCTAATTTTGTCATCTACTGTTATGGGTCCTTACCTATAACTACAGAATGAACTCTTCCTAACACTATGTATACTACGCCTCTCAAGAGAGAGAGACGAATCGAGTCGAGCCGATAGTAGTTCACTCCAAACCAGACTGACAGTCATACTAACACCTTCCACATCTTGTATTATTATTCCGTGTAATATATCTTCGTTATTTCTACTCTTGTGTTCGTGTTGTTCTTCCTTGGTCCTAACCTGGACCATAACATCTACCTAGGAGAAGGACACTCCAACATAAAACCTATGACCACAGATTTGCTAACATCCTACCAACCTGCACTATGGCACATAAACCCTTGCTTTAAAAAATGCAATCAATTAATGCATCCACTGCACTGCACCTTAAAATGCTAGTTGCACAGGCTTGAGGGCTACCCCACTTGCTTTCTGCAGATGTGGGAGGGCCTATCAATCAGTATCAATCATGGAAAATGTTAGTAAATCTTTGCTCATGAAGTCAATCTATGTTAAGTTATATATTTTAAATAAAGTGTGACAGTGTTGACTAAACTAAAATGTTGGTGAGTATTTTCTATTTTTTAAAGTACATCATTTTAATAAAAATGTTTTGCAAAAGTTAAAAATAACCTGAATAACTCATTACAGTTCAACAAAGTATCATGTTACAATACAGTATGTAAACAAAATAAGATTGAATAAAACTTTGTTGAATAGATACTCACTAGGTATGCATCAGTCTCAGGAGACTATGGAGTTGTACTCAGAATGATGTAGAAAACACAAAACTTGAGTAGGTAGATATGGAGGGTAAAGACTGTTATCCCTGGACTAGGTCTCCGCTCTCCATATTGTTGAAATGATTCAATATATAAAAGTAAGTGCCAGTACTCATGGTTTCAGTACCATCATAGGAGTTCCCAGGATGTTAGTGAATACAGCCATGAACTGCCTTAGCAAACCCAACTCTGGATTTTTGGATTTTTCCTCAGTGGACTCCCAGAGTTCATCCCAGGAGTGAGTATTGCTGATAGCCAAGGTTTTAGAATTCAGTTTCCCTTCTCTCAGTCTCATTGCCACCGAAGGCTAAACCTGCTATTTAACTCAGGCTGGGTTGGTGGAGAAGTGACAGTTTCATGCCTTTTCCAAGGGAATTAGTACAAAAGTGAATGCTACTTTTCCAAAATTTGAACTCAGCCCACCAGTTCCCCTTTCTAGGCAGATATCCATTGCACTGCCCACACATGAAGCAATAATATGTTTTCAAGATTTTTGAACAAATTTAAATTCCAAATGATTACTTTGCATTCCGGGAAAATCTATCAAGAAAGTAAATATTAATGATACAAGTATTGAGGTAATCAGAGAATGAATCTGGGAATCTTCAAAAGATTTAAATTTTTATTTTTCACATGTTTGGTGTTAATTTATCTCTGGGAATTTAATTTAATTTAGATTTTTTTTTTTTTTTTTTTTTAAGTGGTTCACCCCAAGCAAGGCGGGAAGCCACTAGCACACAGGGGTTACAGAGAGTTGGAGCTAGAGCAAATAGGAGTGATAGAGGAAAGGATGGCGAGAAGGATAGGGGATAGATCAGGGCATCTGGAGATGTCGATTGATATTATATTTGAATAGTTAGAGATTATAGCTGTCAGGTAAACAGGAAGAGGGGAGGGAGTTCCACAGGTGACGGGTGCGAGACATAAAGCTATTGGAGTAGAAGAGGTGGCTACATTTAACAGTTTCGACAGTGAAAGTGTATGAGCGAGATGCCAGCCTAGTAGAATGCTTAAATTCGTGAAGTTTGGAAACCAGCGAAAGCAGCTGCTCAGAGCAGTTACCATGAAAGTATTTGTAAAAAAGACAGAGGGAGGCGACGGCACGTCTGTGAGAGTTTTAAAAAAATGTGAGATTGTTTTGAAAATTTGGTTTCTTGCTTTTTACCTTCAAGACATTAAACAAAAATAACAAGACGCCTTCTAATATATTGATGGATGGATATAGACACATAACAGCCTTTATCGGCAAATAAAGTGGGATTGGCAAGCCTTGTTTAGATTCTGACCAAGGCTGCTGCATTCACTTTTGCACAAATACTAATGAGTAAAATATGAATCTATCTCTTCTTCCCCTCCAGCTATGGGTTAAATAACAAAGCAGGCTGGGAAATCTAGCCTTGTTGGCAACCAGTCTAGAAGAAGGACACCTTTGAATTCAAGCCAGTTGGTCATGGAACTGGCAACATCACTCTGAAAACCTAGTTGCTATGGTTACCACAGCATCAATACCTAACATGATGAAGCTATGGCCCTGTACTGCACAGGGGTGTCAAGGTTCAACTGACCAAATGATGTATAAAACAGTGAATGTGAAATGTTGGCTTAAGCAAGTACACCTAACAGATACCCATCCCTCTCCAGGCAAAATCACCGCAAATGTTCTCTAATTTGAATGCCTGCCTTGTTAATGGACACATTGATTTCATCAAGGGAACCATCTACTGTAGCTATTGGCTTCAGTCTCAGAAGCCTCCCTGCTTTGTGATGCCAGGTCACCACCACATTGACTGCATACATAGCTATAGTGTTCAATTCATCCCATTGTGCTAGATTGACCTTACAAGAAGACAAATCCCCTCTTTGACAGGTCTTGTTTTTAATCCTGCTGGGTGTGTAGCCATTTTCCGCACCAGAAGATTCTGACACAGCTTGAACTGACTTGATATCTACACACAAATATACACTTTTTTTTTAGTATTGACATCAGAGTCAATGGATTTTTGTTAGATATACCAAGTATTATTGTCAACAAAAAATATAAGGAATATATGAAAAGACTCCAAGATCAGACTGAGGCTGCATCTGTGTTAATCAGTTACTTCCACATTCTGACAGAAAACCAACAATATTTGGTGATATCATGAGCTAGGTTGCGTCATTTAATGACATATGAACCCTTCCCAGTTTATTTAATGTGAAATAGAATTTTTATAGGACAAAAATCACAGTGAATTAATAAATAGTTAAGTCATAGATCCAATTTTACACAATAATCTAAAAGGTAGGATATCCAGTTGATACTGGAGTCCAAAAGATGAACATTGTTTGATTTTATACCTGAGTTTGCAAATATCAACCTGAAAGGTGGTTTCTTTTTGGTAGAAGCCTTACTCATCTGTAGGGTAAGCAATTGGTATATTCTAAGCCTTTCTGTTAGGGCAAGATATTATGAGTTATTGCTGGAGAATCTAGGACTAGTGGTAATAATGGTTCTGCTCTGAAATTATACCTGACACCAGGCTTTCTGGGAGATTCTGCTACTGTTTTCACAGTAATATTTATAAAAAAGTTATGTCAATAATCTTAGTGCCTGCAATATACACAGATTGAAATTCTTGTAGATAACCAGTATTGGAAAAGTATGTGTAATTGATCTGAACTGTTATTTATTTGTCAGCCTCATGTGGCTGAAATTTTCTTTGAGTTTATTCAACTTGTATACTGACTCTAAATGATTTTGGACAATTTTGTTTATCAAGCAAAAACAGAACATAAAGAAGAAGAACGACGGACAAATATTGCCAGACAAAAGGTAACTGAATGCAATGTATGACGCTTCAGTTTTTAATTGATTGCTTGCAGTTCAGGAAATGGTTTCTGATTTTGAAAATATTCATTTATTTGTTTTCTCTTTTGAAAATGTTTATTAAATAGGTTTTGCTTTTTAAAACATTAGTTTCTGCTTTTGAAAATATTAATTAAATACTTGCCACTCTTGAAAATGTTCATTAGTCTCCACCTTTTAAAATTTTCACTAAATAATTTCCACTTTTGAAAATGTTTAGTGAATGTTTCTGCTTTTGAAAGTGTTTATTAAATAGTTTCTGCTTTTGAAAACATTAATTTCTGCTTTTGAAAATGTTTATTAAGCAATTTCCACTTTTGAAAATGTTCACTAAATATTTTCCCCTTTTGAAAATGTTCACTAATAGTTTCCACTATTGAAAATGTTTAGTGAATAGTTTCTGCTTTTGAAAATGTTTCTTAAATGGTTGCCATTTTTTAAAACATTAGTTTCCACTTTGAAATTTGTTATCAAACAGTTTCCATTATTAAAAATGTTTAGTGAATAGTTTCTGCTTTTGAAAATGTTTCTTAAATGGTTGCCATTTTTTAAAACATTAGTTTCCATTTTGAAATTTTTATCAAACAGTTTCCATTATTAGAAATATTTAGTGAATAGTTTCTTCCTTTTAAAATGTTTCTTAAATGGTTGCCATTTTTTAAAACATTAGTTTCCACTTTGAAATTTATTATCAAACAGTTTCCATTATTAAAAATGTTTAGTGAATAGTTTCTGCTTTTGAAAATGTTTCTTAAATGGTTGCCATTTTTTAAAACATTAGTTTCCATTTTGAAATTTGTTATCAAACAGTTTCCATTATTAAAAATATTTAGTGAATAGTTTCTGCCTTTTAAAATGTTTCTTAAATGGTTGCCATTTTTTAAAACATTAGTTTCCACTTTGAAATTTGTTATCAAACAGTTTCCATTATTAAAAATGTTTAGTGAATAGTTTCTGCCTTTGAAAATGTTTCTTAAATGGTTGCCATTTTTTAAAACATTAGTTTCCACTTTGAAATTTTTTATCAAACAGTTTCCATTATTAAAAATATTTAGTGAATAGTTTCTGCCTTTTAAAATGTTTCTTAAATGGTTGCCATTTTTTAAAACATTAGTTTCCACTTTGAAATTTGTTATCAAACAGTTTCCATTATTAAAAATGTTTAGTGAATAGTTTCTGCCTTTGAAAATGTTTCTTAAATGGTTGCCATTTTTTAAAACATTAGTTTCCACTTTGAAATTTTTTATCAAACAGTTTCCATTATTAAAAATATTTAGTGAATAGTTTCTGCCTTTTAAAATGTTTCTTAAATGGTTGCCATTTTTTAAAACATTAGTTTCCACTTTGAAATTTTTTATCAAACAGTTTCCATTATTAAAAATATTTAGTGAATAGTTTCTGCCTTTTAAAATGTTTCTTAAATGGTTGCCATTTTTTAAAACATTAGTTTCCACTTTGAAATTTGTTATCAAACAGTTTCCATTATTAAAAATATTTAGTGAATATTTTCTGCCTTTTAAAATGTTTCTTAAATGGTTGCCATTTTTTAAAACATTAGTTTCCACTTTGAAATTTGTTATCAAACAGTTTCCATTATTAAAAATATTTAGTGAATATTTTCTGCCTTTTAAAATGTTTCTTAAATGGTTGCCATTTTTTAAAACATTAGTTTCCACTTTGAAATTTGTTATCAAACAGTTTCCATTATTAAAAATGTTTAGTGAATAGTTTCTGCTTTTGAAAATGTTTCTTAAAATGGTTGCCATTTTTTAAAACATTAGTTTCCACTTTGAAATTTTTTATCAAACAGTTTCCATTATTAAAAATGTTTAGTGAATAGTTTCTGTTGATTCTTTGTCTTTCTAATTCCTTTTCTCTTTTCACCATTCATAAATTTAATTTTTTGTTTATTTCTACTCATGATATACCAGTAAAGTATACTTTCCTATATTTTTAAACAGGTTTTCTTATATTCAACTGCCAAAGTCTGTCTAATGCTTTATTGTATTTTTGTTATTTTTGAATAAGTTGTTTCTATTTGAATCAAAATTATGTATGAACTGCCCCAAAATTATATTTCTGTTCAAGTATTTTTTTATAATCTCAGTTATTTTCAAAAACGTTTTTCTAAGAAACTAAAGAATGTAGCTTGTCTGAACACTTTCCTTGGAATTAGCAATAGATTAGTAAGTGGCTTGAAATGTTTAGTCGCTGAGAAAATGGTTTTAGAGTGATAAATAATTCATCACCCTCAAGGCTTTTGGACTCTCTCAAGACAGGAATGTAAAGACTGGGCATTTCTCGCCCAGATATGGCTGCAGTATTTCATTTTCAGCCTGATCTAGTGAAGGCAGAGGATAGCAGGAAGAGTCAGGTACTTACTGGACTGGTAAAGTTAAGTGCATATTTCTACTTGATTTAGTAAAACTCCCACTTTTTAACATGTCTCCTTTGATTCCATAAATTTAAAGTTTTGAAGAAACTAATTCAAAACCATAATTTGTCCAATCTGTGAACTCGGATTGATCCATTGACATTTTGTCCATTCTTCAAATCAAGAATTATGCATTTTTGTAATAAGACACACAGAAAATACGAGTTATATTCAAATGCTTGTGTTGGGAGGAAAAGTTGAAGCCTAGAGACCTTGCTTTCTACAATGCCGATATGATTTGCACACAGAGTTAACATTCCCCATTCCTGGCTTTTAATTAAACATGTATTAATGAAGGATTGCTACCTAAGTACACATTTTATTATATATATATCTATATATATGGATATTACATATCCACATGTACAAAAACAACACACATAGATTTAAATTTGAAATTTGAGTCTAACAAATGATTCTGTGTGAAAAAAGTAATAGTTTATTTGCTATACCAAACTTATATGCAGTGAAATTACCATTTTAATAGATGAATTGAATCACATATAAAATGCACTAAAATACTACCCAATAATCCATATAATTTCTACATATATTATCAAAAAAAAGGGCCTTTACAATATTAAACTAAAGTAATAATGGTTTAAATAATTTTTTTTTGTTTTAATCAGTGTCACCTCAATCAACACCTTACAGGTACAAAGGGTTACAGGGTGTGGAGGAATTACGAACAGAAACATTAGTAATAAATAGAAAGAAAAAGAGCAGTCAGGAGGACAGTAGATAGCGATTGACATTACATTTAAATTTTTGCAGATTAAAATTGGCTGGAAAGCATGGAGCCAGAAGGTAGTTCCACAAGCAAGAAATGCAAGAAAACTGTTAGTAAAGAAGTTCCAGCGACATTTAGCTTGCTCAACTGTAAATTGATGCAATCTCACCGCCAGTCTAGTATTGCGCTTAAATTCACACAATCTAGGAGCCATATTGAAGAGCTCATCTGAACATTACCATGAAAGTATTTATAGAAAAGGCACAGAGAGGCCACCTTATGGTGGTGAGCAAGAGACTGAAGCTGGTCCACCATATCAGGACCAATAATATTGCTGATTCTTCATTGGATGTTGTCAAGGAACTCCAGGCACATAACAGGGGCACCAGACCATATATGACAGCAATATTCTAAGCATGGTAGTGTTGTCAGCACAGATACCAAGTTGAGAGCTGATGTCATTGGGAAGGTTGTTAATGAAGATTAAAAACAGTGTAGGACCAAGGATGGATCCCTGGAGGACACCCATGTTAGTACAAAAGGATGTAGATGAGTGGCCATTCAGGACAACTTTCATTTCACAATTTGATAGGAACAATTGGATCAGCTTAAAAATGTGCCCAGAGATACCGTAATTTTTCAGTTTGTGAAGAAGACTTGAATGCCAGATTCTGTGAAAGGCTTTCAAGATATCCAATGCTACAGCTTGGGCTTCACTGTTTTTATCTAGAACATGATAGACTCTTATTATTGTTAGTACATCAGCAGTTGACCTGGAGAAATGAAAGTTGTATTGTTTGTCTGAGAAAAGGCTCTGCGATGAGAGATGATGATGAACCAATTTGTGTAATCACGAGAACCAAAGTTTTTAGAGGCTATGTGTTGCCTCATTCTCTCAGTAAACAGGGACTTAGCTACTTCAAGGAATCACTTACATTTGTTACAAGCAATAGCAAATAGGTACCTGTTATGATGAGAGCTGTCATGCTGGTATAACCGGAAACAGTGGTTCCTCTGTGCTATAGCAGCTGAGCATGCTGATGTGAATCATGGAGAGGATTGCAGTTTTACCTGTTATTTCTGAGAAGGGATGAAAGTGTCCCTGCTGACTTTAATTCAAGAAGAAACCTCAGTGGCACAATTTTTAATTGGGTAGTTGAAGATGTCAGTCCAAGGGGTGTCATAAAGAAAATCCTGGAAGGAGTCCCAATCAGCATGCTGGCAATGGATAGAGGTCTTATGGATAGGGGGTTCTTGTTTAATGGATGCGTGGAAGGAGATATCAATAGCTACCACAAAATGGTCAGTATTATGAAGATCAGCAAGAGCATGGAGAGGATGTAGGGAATAGATCCAATAGAGAAGCATGTTGCTCACTTTGGCTAGGAAAACAAGTAGGGAAGTCCAAGATTTGAGTGAGCTATTGGCAACGAAAAAATTTAATGTCTGTATACCGGCAACATCAGTACCTTATTAGAATGTTTCAGCCATGTCGTGAGCATTAAAGTCACCAAAAACAAAGATGTTCACAGATGGATGGTGAGATAGCAACTTTTCTACACTGTCAGCTATTGCATCTAATATACTGCAGTCTTGGGAAGAGGGCAAGCGATAAAGGGAAAAGAGCTGACAGTTTAGTAGTGAAAGATGGAAGCACTTGAAAGAGTAGTTGACAATTCCCTGGCCATCAGAAGATTATCCTGGATATAAACACCAAAAGCCATGCATGTGAATGCTGGAATCATTTCAGCGAAGGGGAAGAGAGGCTGGAACAAAGAATTCATTGGTAACAATGGAAGAATTCAAGTAGGTTTCGCAAAAGGCAAAATTATCTGGTGACCATTTCAGGAGAAAAGATTATATGCTGTAGAAGTTGGAATGGATACCACACATATTGGAGAAATAGATATTGAGTGGAGTAGGTGGTTTTTTTGTTAGCTTGTTTAATTTTATTTCTTTTTGTTGTGATTTCCATGTTTTGAGGAGAGAGAGATAAAAAAAGATCACCCTAATTATCACTATCTGTTGTCGATGGCAATACAGGCCAGCCAGTGTGTGGTTGAGAGCAGAGCATAATGTGGCCTCAGGGTTGACCACTGGAAATACATGCAGGGACACATACCCATATGCAACATGGCACTACAGATACCCTGATATTATGCAACTTTTGATTGGAGCAGCCTCTCTAAGTGCTACAAAAGAGTTTGGGCTCGTAATGACCAATCGGAAGCAGCAGCCAGCAAACTGCCAACCCAGTACCCTCACAATGGAAAGTCACAGCCACTGGTTAGTCTGATCACCAAAAAGTAGATCTTTCTCCACATCCTCTCCTTTACCACTCCTATCTGCTCTTCCTCCAAACCTTCTGTAACCCCTTGCATGCTAGTGGCTTCCAGCCTTGCTTGGGGTGATAAACTTAAAAAAAAAAAGAAAGTTAAGTCATTGTGTTCCTGGTAGAAGAAAGCCAAAGAACCGATAAACCATATACTGATCAGGGAACAAGGGATGGACCTCTACTCCTGTTCAACAGACAATGGAAGGAGTGTGGACCAGACGATAGGTGAGCCTATCTACTGCTATTAACCTGTGGAAAGAAAAATAAATAAATAAAAGCACATGAAATACAAAAGAATTCATATAAGTTATGATGTCTGCTACCAACTAAAAATCGAGATGGTAAAACTTAATGTACTTTTGTTGCATTCATTTTTCAGCATTGATGAGCAACCTTGTAAGGTAAACATTTTCTAAATTAAACAAATTTGGAGGATGGGGTGAAGTAAGAAGTCAGATAATAGCAATGGGGAGAACAAAAAATACACACGACCCAATGAAGGAAAGGAGAAAACATCACAGTCTCAAGCAACAAATAACAACAAAAAATAAAATAAAATTCAAAGAATGAAACAGACATTTAAACAGCTACAAGAAGAGGATGGCACAAGGCAAAGTAATATATGCGCTCTACAAATGCTTCCTTCTAATCTTTAACTCTTTTTTTTATGGACACTACAGCCAAACTTATTATCAATGATGTTTGGAGAAAAATTATGGCTCCTCTCGAATCTCAGCTTTCCTTGGCCAGACACTAGAGATGGGATGGGTGAGTGAAAGGTAGGTGGTAGTGCAAAGCTGCTCCTCCCACCCCCTGAATTGTTCACTAGCTGTTGGTAGTATCACGGTGAAGGGGAGCGGGTTGGTCTACCTCTCATTTTCTTCTTTGCCATTTTTGACTTTTTTTTGGGTCTCTGCTGAGGAATTAAGAGTCATTCCCCAATTACCAAAAATAACAAGTCATTCACAAACAAATGCCAAATTTCAAATAATATCCATATATATATATATATATATATATATATATTTATATATATATATATATATATATATACAAATGCTTGGAGGTACAAAATCTATATACTATTTTGAAAAAAAGGGATTTATTAATGGTAATAGTCCCTAAGGCCCTTTCGTCCATCAGGAGAAAATTGTTGGAAAAATTGATATATTAAACGAAAAGAACAGCAACGAAAATGAAGAGCAACAAAAAAAAGGGGGAAAAACACGCTAAAATGAATAACATATAACTATATATATTTATAACGAGGGGAGGGGAAATTGCATGTACATAATATATATAAATATATAGTTATACGTTATTGATTTTAGTGTGTTTTTCCACCTTTTTTTTTGCTCTTCATTTTCGTTGCTGTTCTTTTTGTTTAATTTATCAATTTTTCCACCGATTTTCTCCTGATGAGATGTTGGATGAAAGGGCCTTAAGGACTATTACCATTAATAAATTCCTTGTTTTTAAAATAGTATATATATATATATATATATATATATATATATATATATATAATATAATGTTTAATGATGCAAATTAAAATTTAAATCCAGTATAAACAATTCTGGTCAGTGGGTGGGCCTGAAGTAAGAAATTTGGTAATTAATAGCAACGTTTGCAGTCAATATGAGAATATTCGTGACTTTTTAAAATGGACAGACTTACATATAAAAAATACAGAATAATAACAAAGACAGGTGTAACCCCCCCCCCCCATGCAATTGGAATAGAGAATATAAGGAAGAAATCAGTCATCCTCTAAAGATCAGACTTAAAGAATAATCAGAAAGGTAAAAATCAGGTATAGTAGATCATATGTAGAGAGGAAGAGAAGCTAACTTCTTCCTGTGAAATGAGGTCAGAATAATTGATAAGAAACCACAATGAAAAGCCTGTAATGTGAAAGAAGCTGTACAGTTTATCAAAACTTTTGCATAAGCAAACTGAGTGTAGGTTTTAATGTAATATAGAAACCAATGTATTGGGAAGCTATTTTTAGCTATTAAGGTCTCCCATATCAGTTGGTAAGATATGGTCACTTCCTTTTAAAACTACTTGTTGACATGAAACTTTAGCACTATGTATGATAACCTTCTTCAAGTCTCCTAAAACAGAGGGGAATTTCCTACTGAGTAAAAGATTCGATAAGCATTTCTAATTACTTTGATAAATTGAGGTGTTTCTAATTAAGATGAGTAATTAAAGAAAGTCATAATTTCTAGTTGAAGATCATATTTGTCAATAATTTCACTGTAGATATGTAAGTGATTTTATAATGCAAATCCGGTAAGAAAGGATGGTTAATGATTGGGAATTAATCCCAGTATTACTCAAAGAATTAGATTATTATTCATAAAAGTCCGAAATAAAATATTTCTGAAAGTATCACTATATAGATGCTCAGTATTTACATTAGTCTGACTATTGTCCTCATCTTTGTCGCCATATTTGTCACAACGTTTCGGCCGTTGTACGCTCCGGCCTTCTTCAGGTGGTTGGAATTTCGAACCGAACCCTTTATTTCGATCACTGGGGTAGACTGTTCTAGTTCCACGAGCCATGTTTGATGGATGTCAGTTATCAGTTATCTCCTGGTAATTTTCCCTCTGAAAGTTCTCCACTGCCTGAACCGGGTATTGAACTCACACTCTTTTGGGTCTGTGACTGGATCTAACCAACGCCTTTATCCACTGTGCCATGTGTCCTTGAGAACACACCAGGAAAAATTAGCAGGAGATAACTGATAACTGACATCCATCAAACATGGCTCGTGGAACTAGAACAGTCTACCCCAGTGATCGAAATAAAGGGTTCGGTTCGAAATTCCAACCACCTGAAGAAGGCCGGAGCGTACAACGGCCGAAACGTTGTGACAAATATGGCAACAAAGATGAGGACAATAGTCCGACTAATGTAAATACTGTACATAATACCTCATCTCAGAAATATAGACAGACTCTATATAGATGCTTTAAAGATGATTTTTTTTTTTGCTGGATAACCTGAGATAAAATATAGTTCTGTTAATTGCAATACAATATTACAATGAATCAAATGTACTTTCACCTTTGCGCGCACACACACACACACACAATGTGTGCATACTCAGGCAACAATTCTTCATTAATACATGTTTGATTAAAGGTCACAAAGAATATTTCAAACACTTTTACACAACCATGTCTGTTTCTGTATAAGTCAGTGCTTAGTGAATGTTAAACTGTTTCAGTTGTTTCACAATTTAGCAAGATCCAAGACTTGGGCAAATACTGTGAATATTTATAATTTCTGTCTGATTTGTGAGTTCAGTCCCTGGCCTGGATAGTACAGACTCTGCGGAAACAGGATGAGAAATAACTGAGCAGTATTAACAGATTGTAACTCTATCAGAGAGAGATGAAATTTAAATTTTCATTATTGCATTATTCCAAAATTTTAACACATCAGAAGATAGCTATTAATATCAACATCTGAGTGCAAATAGTTATAATTGAAAAAATTAGTAATTAATATATAATATTATCCATAAGTACATGTACAAGAATGTTGTTTTTGATAAAATTTTTAAAATAACCATAAATATTTTTAAAAAATGCATATATTGTCAAAAACTCCTTTTCCCACAATATAGCTATTTGTGCTATGTTATAATGCTTATTGCCTAAACAATAATAATGCTGAATAATTTTTTTTTAAGATTAAGGTATATTTAATCACATCTCTCTAAATAGTTTCGCGATCTGTAAATTAAGAAACGCTCTTATTTCTTTCTTATAACATTGACACAAAATTATGATAACTTTACTTTCCAATCGGAAACTTATAATTAACTTACAGATCGCGCATCTATCAGAGAGATGAAATTTAAATTTTCATTATTGCATTATTCCAAAATTTTAACACATCAGCAGATAGCTATTAATGTCAACAACTGAGCACAAATAGTTATTAATTAAAAAAAATTAATAATTAATGTATAATTTTAAATTTATTAATTAATAGAAAATAAAAGTAATTCATATTAATAAAATCATAGAAACAAATTAAAAATCAGAAAAGTCAGAATCTCAAGTCGCAGAAAGATCGGAATCGGATATCTTCAGATACATATTTGTTTTTGATGTTCTTCATTTTTTGATGTTCTTCTTCATTTTTTATGTCCTCATAATGTAAATTAACCATTTTATAGCTTTTCTATTTATGAAAAACAAGCCATGACAAACACTCACCCTCCCACATCTGACCCCAACCCCACACACGCAGGTAATTTCACTTATTTTTCCACAATATAACGATTTGTGCTATGTTATAATGCTTATTACCTAAACAATAATAATGCTGAATAAATCTTTTTAAGCATTAAAGTTTGTTTAATCACATCTCCCTAATAGCTCTCACGATCTGTTAAATAAGAACAAGATGAGATATCCCAAGGCATGGACAGTGGAATAAGAACATTCTACTCCATGTAGATTAAATAAAGGGTTCAGTTTGAAACTCTCCAAAGGTTGCCTGGATTGACACCTGGTGAAAGCTGAAGTACACAATGGCCAAAATGTTGTGAGAACAATAACAAAGATCAAGACATTTGTCCAAATATAAATTATTATTCATGCTTGTTGTTTTTAAATGTCATTTTGGATTTTCAGCCTTAGAGTGTTTGTGTATTATAAAGAATTGAAGCCTGTAACAAAGGATCAGTAACATTCTTCCCTGGGCAAAATGAATTGATCATTTTTTATACACAAGGTTAGATCAATAAGTTTGTAGCCTGATACATAGTTATTAGCTGAATTTTGATCTGAAATGTCCGATATAATATTTGGCCTATGGTGATTAAAATAAGTATAGCTTATATGTGGCACAAGGCTAAAAGTAGGGAACACCCAGTGGAGATCAAACTCACTATGCAATTGTAATTGATCTAGCAAGACAAACTTGCTAACCATTACACCGTGTTGAAGTGAATATGTGATTAATATTCACTAAGGAAGATATTATGATTAAAAATCAATATTTCTTGTTTAAAATAAATGCTTTTTTCATCAAGTTAAATACTTACTGAGATGTTAACTGAACAATGTGTGTGCACACACATATATAAATTCTATATAAATCATGTTACCGGAAACATCTTGCTATAAGAGATGCCCTGTATGTTAAACATTTCTCCCCTACTATCAACCTCACCCTATTTAACAGTGGGAATGGTGAGATGAAAGTTTTTTAAAAATAGAAAAAAAAAATTTGCAAAGACTCAGAATAAACATTCACATTCAAACAACACAAAAATAAAATAGAACTTAAACAGTCAAAACATGCGGAAAAACTAACAAACATCTAAAAGAAAACCTCCTTGAAAATGGCGAAAGAAGTGTCGGAAAGCGCTTTTGGGACAATGAAAACTATGGAAAAGTTTTGTACTCCTTTACTATCACTGAACGGAAAAAAACGCTGGAAAATCTAAATAAAAAAAATAAATTTTCCTTGTCTGCCATATCTAATGAAAGATGTTTACAAGAAAGCTTGCTGACCAAATATACATTAATATATATATATGTGTGTGTGTGTGTGTATACACACACACATATATATATATATATATATATATATATATATATATATATATATATATATATATATATATATATATGTATATATATATATATATATATATGTATATATATATATATATATATATATATATATATATATATATGTATATATATATATATATATATATATATAATTATTTATTTGAATATTACAACATAAATATGTTATAAAATCACGACAAAAGTAGCCATTTTGTTTCAACACTTCTTGTGTCTTGTCAAGTGATAATATAGAGTATAGAATAAATGGTTTTAAAAGTTTCAAATTAATCAACGATCCTTAGCTAAGAGTAAACGCTGTTACGTAAGCCAGAGTAGCCAATCAAAAAACAAGTATAGGATGATTCGAAAAATTTGACAACTAAGCAAGGCTATCTAGATATTAAAAGATTTATAAAATTTGAAATTAAAATTAAAAGTAAAAAATTAAAATTACCTATTTAGAAATCTAAATCAGATCTCTATTAAGTTTTAAATTGTAGAATTACTAAGGAGAAAAAAAAAAATAAAATAAAAAAAAAAAAAATAAATAAATAAATATAATATATATATATGTACACACACATATTACTTTTACTTTTGACAAAGAAATTTTATGAGTAATCTCATCGCCAGTTGCAAGTGGTAAGGATAATACCAGGTATTTTAAATACTTTGAGAACTGGTTGTGTGGCCTTGATATAATCTGATGACCAACCAGATGGGACCTTATACTTTACATGCATAACTAGACACTCTACTATGTACTTACTCAATTGGTAGTGAGATGTTATCGACTAAACTTGTGTACTGTGTCACATTTCTGTGCAGGACTTTTGGGCAAAACACATCAATATCCAGCTCTGTCAGCACCCCTGCCCCTATATACAGTCCAGATTTGTCTTCTAGTAACTTTCTCTCCTCCAAAGCTAAAACCACCACTGAAAAGGAGAATTCAGACTGGATGATATTAAGATCAAGGAAACAGGAACATGGCAGCTAATAGCAATCCTGAATGAGTATTTGACAGCATGTTTTGAAAGGCTGAAGGGACGCTTGAATAAGTATGAAAGGTCCCAAGGCTTACAGCCACATCATGTTGAATCCTGTACAATCACCAAAGTTAAGCAACATCAAGTCTGGTTAGTATCTAGATGGGTCATCACTTGGGAATACCAGGTGCTGTAAGCGTGGATGTGTGGTGGTGTAATGGATAATAGCTTGGAATGGTTAGAGCCAAGTTCCAATTTCAGTTGGGTTCGTTATATTCGCTTACATGCAAATACCCTTGAGAAATGTATGAATCAACCTCTTCTCCACCAACTATGGGTTAATTAGTTATAGTTGTATCACTAAATCATTATTATCTCAAAAAATTTTTTTTAGAGTCTAAAACTATTTTCTGGCTTTAAATACCTTGCTTGATAAGCCATAGAAAATGAAAAAAAAAAAAAAGGTCCCAAGGAGAGTATTTTGCAAAGGAGGGATTATGGCACTATTGCTCAAGGAAGGCCATTTTGTCATCAATATTAACTAACTGGATCTTTTGCCAACTGACCTTACATGTCTGTATATATTATTTGTGTTTACAGCAAGGTTGGAGAGGCTCGCTGTCTTGCATGATGAATTTGGGACATTGTCTTAAATGGATGATATCATTAAACAGAGGTCATAAAAATCTATGTTCATTTTTATGTATTGTGATAATGCATCATTTTATGAATTAAATTTTGATTTTGCATAATGCGTGTTTTAATTTCCTTAATGTTGCTGAATTTGTCTTGTGAGGATTTAATTTTTGATAAACAGAATCTGCATTCAATTGGAAGACCAGCGTTAAAGAAAAAAGTCAAACCAGTTGTGGATCCACCATTTTCAAAAGTAAGTTTTAAGAAATAATTATTTATTTATTTATTTATTGTACAAATTATTCTTTGGTTCTTGTTTCCTCCTGTTAAAGACTTTTAACAAAGATTAAGTTTTATTAAAAAAGAAATATTTCCTATATAGAAGCCATAACTATAAAAACCAAAAAACACAGTATCAATAAAATTTAATTCAGATCTACTAAATATATTTCACAACTAAAAGAAAGACACTAAAAGAAAAGATAACAAAAACTGATGCATAAAGATATGATAAGTGAAAAAAAAAAACTTGATAAAATATAAATCCAAATAGTTGTGATCGGTACAGCCAAAGCAGTAAAAATATAAAGCTCAAAATTAATTGGACAGTCAAATTACTAATTGTACAAATTGAAAAACCTGTAATTATTTGTAACAAATAGACAACTTGCCAATGCTTGCCCCCACCTAAGTATTTTGCTTCTATGATTTTAAATCAGATGGGGCAGGGGATGTCCCCTCCAAGCAACCTTAATTACCCCCCTGACAGTAGGTCTTTTCGTCCTCATATATATGAGCAAGCATGTCTTGGTACCTTAGGTCTCTGGCCAGTATGCTGTTTCTGACTCCAGGAGGAGTTCTGTGTCCTTGATTTCTGAGTAGATGAGACATGTACACTCAGAGTAACATGCCTGCATCTTCTTTCATGGATTATTTGTCCCTTCATTAAGGATGCTGTCGGTAGATATTTTCTAGGTTTTGGGATTATCTGCCTGATAGGGATCCCAACCTTTGATTGATTTCAAAGGAGGCTATCCTTTTGGCAGGTGAATAATATTGGGGCTGTCTATATTTCTGAGATGAGGTATTATGTACAGTATTTACATTAGTCGGACTATTGTCCTCATCTTTGTCGCCATATTTGTCACAACGTTTCAGCCGTTGTACGCTCCGGCCTTCTTCAGGTCCGACTAATGTAAATACAATATTGGGGCTATTGTACTTCCATTTTGTGAATGACTTCTGGACAGTGCAGTAGTCTTCAGTCGGGCCTCTTGATGCCACAAGGAAGGGTACTGTTATAGCTGTATCTCTGGATAATTCAATCCAAGTTATTTATACATGCATCTCTTGTGGATGTGTCTGTCTCACTACCTTGTCTTCCACCAAACACACTACTTTCTGAGAATCACATTGATAATGTCCTGCAGCTGCTGTATGAATTGTTGTGTCCTGATGCTGTCCAAACACTGAATGATTTTGCAATTCGATACAGTCGACACATCCCTGGATAGTTGATCTTATTTTTCTTTTGTCTTTGCTGTTGTCACAACAATTCAGCAAATCCCTTCTTTATATATAATCTATGTGGTCGTGAGCAAAGAGTATGTATATGAAATAATAAAGGATAAGTTCAAGCTGCGATTCAAAAGATGTGAGTTTGAGTTTCACAAAGTAAAATTGTGATAAAAGAAATTTTAGACAAAAGAAAACTACTAATCAAAATTAAAAAAAAATATATAATGGCTGACAGGGGTTCATTTACAAAGTTTTGTTATTTACCGAGAATTTTTATATCTCTAATCATTGGTTGAATTCTTCACAAAAAGACATTGATGTTAGAATTGCTGTGACATGGACAGCATTATTGAAATGAAAGTCAAAAATGAAATAAATGTTTGAAAGTGCAACTATCTAGGTCAACAGTAAAAACAGCCCCCTCTTCTATGGGTCAAGCATTTGAACAAAATTCCTGAAAACAAAAAGATGGTATATACACACTCAATTATTGAGCGCGATACTAAATGGCAACTGAAACCAATATACGCGCAAAGAAGAATTATATGGGAACTGACCAAAGATTACAGTCACAATCTGTGAAAGGTGAGTGTGGTTTAGTGGCCATTTTGGGAAAAGATCAAGAGGTAGACTTGCAAGAACCTTCATCGATCAAATCATAGATGACATCGGAATCAGAATGGAGAAACTGGGTAGAGCTATGGATGACAGAAATGGCTAGAAAGAAGAGGTCAGAAGTGTTTGTTTGAGGACAATCAGATAGATTCATAAATTAAGAAATAGAAGACATACAGTGAGAATCAAACTTGCTATACACTTGTAATGATGAGGAAGACTCAGTTTGTTAACCATCACTTTATGAGATACACACAAAAGACACATTTTTTATTCTTAACATTAACTTTGTAAAACAACATTATTTATGTTTTTCCCTTCAAACCTTCTTTCAGTCATTTTCTTAATTTCATCCTCCTTAAACATTTCATCTTTTCCTACAAAGAACTCGTGGCGGAGTTGGCAATTCTTGATATCTGACTCCAAATAAATTATTTTCCACCAATAAAAATATCTCCATGTCCAAATTGAGTCAAAGCAAAAGGTTGACACAAAAACTGAACACTCATGAAGAATATGCATGAAAAGAACGAGAAGACAAAGTTATGGTTTCAAGTGAATCAGTGATAATTATTTTAACAAATAATACAAATTTATTTTCTTCTTTTAAGATGGGTATGAAATAACATGGATACTTCTGAGTGGAAAAGAAGTTACAGTGGGTCATTGATAAAAGGAAGTCATACGAGTGCTGTGAGTGTCTGTGCATGTGGGTAGATGGCAAAGTAAAACAGTTGAATATCTCTGAGGGGACAGCCTGTGTCTTTGATGAGAGAGAGAGTGTGTGTGAGAGAAAGTGAGAAATAGTGTCAGAGACATGAACAAACTTGATTCTGATTAAACTGATGGATATCATTCCTTATATAAGGGTTAGTAAGATCAGATAACCTGTTTTTTTAAAAGAGTTGAAATAAAGCATTCTGATTGGTCAATAAATCTAAGAAATCCATTTCCTTTCAAATTATACCATCTCATCCAGATGATTTCGCTGAATCCTTTGAAGTCTGAATTAGAAGTTTTTTAGTTCAAAAGAAGCTTTTCTTATTGGCTCTAAAATAATTGTTTATTACATTTGAATTTGTACTGATCCGTATTTGATACACTCTAAATTATTATAAACAACTCAGGGGCTTTTTGCATACTTCCAGGGAACTGAAATCTTTTTTTCTTAAAGACCAGAATAAATGCTAATCGAAACATGGAATATCTACTTAATATGGCCAATGAGTGAAAACTTTCCAGCCTAGTTGTAAACATTTATATTAATATGTAGTTTCTTAAGAAGTAATAGATTTTCTTATTTAGTAATATGACATATTTTATCACTTTAAATGTTATTTTAGTTGATACACATATTTGAGTAGATGCACTGTTTATTTATTAAATGGCATATTTATTTATTTTCCTCTACTGGCCTTGAATATTCAAGAAATTTAATTAAAGGAAAATAAATAAATATACTTTTTAATAGATAAACAGAGCATCTACTCAAATATGAGTATCAACTAAAATAACATTTAAAGTGATGAAATCTATTGCATTAATAAAAAAACTCCATTACTTCTTTAGAAAATGCTTTGTTTACATTTGGATACAAAACTGAGCAGATATGAAAACGTATAGAGTCTATGATGAGAAGAATTTCACTTAATGGCATTATTTAGCCCTGCCTGATCAGCTGAGTTCTTTATGGCTGAGTCAGAATAAGCACGTCAGATCTAACAACAGTTTTTCTAACTAAAAGGTACACGGGTTCAGATCTTGCCGGAGAGTGCATATTTTTCTTTAATAAGACTTCCCAGATATTCAGGCTGGTAGACGAAAATAAATAAATACACCGTTTAATAAGCTAACGGAGGATCTACTCTAATCTGTGTGTCCATTAAAATATTGTTCAAAGTGATAGGATTCATATGCAATGCAGTTTATTAAATTCAAATTTATTTCATTCATTTCAGCACGTGGAAATGCCGTCCCTCTTTTGTTTTTCAATGAATTTACAAGAAATTGCTCCCAATATAAACAAAGTAAGTATATTTATATTTGGCATTTGGTTTTAAGGTTTCCATGCCATATTAATCTGTTCAAATAATAATGCTACAAAGCTAGAAACAGTTTATAGAACAACATAATCATTACATGATAATATTACTGTTTTCTTTTCAGTTATAAATTGACATTGTCTATTTAGTAACAAGTCATTTGATTATTGTTTGAATTTAAATACTTATGTCAATAAAAACAGTACAGTATTACCCCACCATTGCACTTATACATGGGTGATATATATAGTATTGTTAGTAATTAGTCATAGTCACAATTTATGTTGTAAATAAACTCCCAATTTAGTTTATTTGCATTTTTACAACAATGTTTTTGCATGTAATGCTGTGGAAGTTGGTCAGTGAGTATTGCTCTGTATCTGCTTTGCTTTCCTCTTTGAGGAAAGGTAGTCGCTTGGCATAGATTTGTGTAGACAATCTGGCATTTTTGAGTTGACTGACCACAACCTGCTGCAAAGTCTCATATTTATTTTCAGTGATACAATTTAAAAGGTTTTTGAACTTACCTAAACCAAAAGTAATTGTTTGAAAGTTCTCTTTTGTAACTTGTGAACTATTTTCTACTGTCTTCCAATTTTTAATCTTATTTTAGATTTTATTTTTGGCAGCTTTCTTCTAGGACCCATTGTTAATACACCACCCCACATATATATGTTTGTGTGCAAGATCCCTTTTTGTGTGGCTTTTTGACATGCCTCAGAAATATTTACATATCAGCCATTTTAATAATTAAACTTTGAATATTATTATATATATTCCAAGGCCTTCTAATAGGTGCCTGAAACTGCAGATAGTACCAGACTTTATACATACTGTTGTAACATTGTGTGTGTAACACAAAGTAGAATAATATGAAGTTAAGAAATAAGAAGAAAAAAAATCTCCTAATACAGCCACACAAAGTATTGTAAATATATTTCTGAAATATGATAGATTTGATAGGCGCAGTTGATGGTCACAAGTCCTGCAAGATAAAAGAAAGGAAGAAGGGTGGGTATTTTTCATTAAATGAAATTGAGAATGTGAAATTTCCTGGTAAAGAAAGGAGTTTCTCACTCCCAAATTCTTTAGTGAGAAATTTTTGGTTTGGTAGATCACCAGCAAAAAGCTGGAGTAGGAAAGTTCTTTAACTCATTTTCGCCCTCTCCATCACTGACAAGTAGTCAGCAAAATTTCCCTACTGGGGAAATAAAAGTAGTCAGTACAGATCATGTGTTGTTCTATTTATTACTATAAGAATGCCTTTCTCATGCTGGAAAGACAGTTGATTTGATTTTCAGTAAACAGAGACTTTGTGACTTTGGTGTATTGGCCTGAAGGCACTAAACTAAATCTAATAGTTACTCCCATCATTTTATTAAGGTTTGAATGGTATTTCGACCAGTTTAACATAACCTTTCTTTTTATTTATTGATATGCATTCACTTTTTATTTACATATATATTTTTATTCTATATATAAAAAGAAAACAACCCTCAACAGATCTAACTTAACTTTCTTTCTAAAGTTTATATGCGCGAAAATTTTAGCTTGATTGATTCAGATTGATTTTTTGGGCTACATAGCAAAAGGATTTTGTTATATACTACATCTGTCCTATAATAGTTGTTAGATTTAATATATGAAATTTATATGAAAATATAAAAACTATAATGGACACAAGCATGATATTTCTGTAATGGAATGAAAAGATAGATTTAATATATGAAATTTATATGAAAATATAAAAACTATAATGGACCACGAGCATGATATTTCTATAATGGAATGAAAAGATAGATTTAATATATGAAAATTATATGAACATTTGAAAAATATAATGGGACGAGCATGATATTACTGTAATGGAATGAAAAGATAGATTTAATATATGAAATTTATATGAAAATATAAAAACTATAATGGACCATGATATTCCTTTAATGGAATGAAAAGATAGATTTAATATATGAAATTTATATGAAAATATAAAAACTATAATGGACCACTAGCATGATATTTCTATAATGGAATGAAATGATAGATTTAATATATGAAAAATATATGAACATATGAAAAATATAATGGGACAAGTATGATATTACTGTAATGGAATGAAAAGATAGATTTAATATATGAAATTTATATGAAAATATAAAAACTATAATGGACCACGAGCATGATATTTCTGTAATGGAATGAAAAGATAGATTTAATATATGAAATTTATATGAAAATATAAAATCTATAATGGACCACGAGCATTTTATTTCTATAATGGAATGAAATGATAGATTTGATATATGAAAATTATATGAACATATGAAAAATATAATGGGACAAGCATGATAATTCTGTAATGGAATGAAAAGATAGATTTAATATATGAAATTTATATGAAAATATAAAAACTATAATGGACCATGAGCATGATATTACTGTAATGGAATGAAAAGATAGATTTAATATATGAAATTTATATGAAAATATAAAAACTATAATGGACCACGAGCATTTTATTTCTATAATGGAATGAAATGATAGATTTAATATATGAAAATTATATGAACATATGAAAAATATAATGGGCCACGAGCATGATATTTCTGTAATGGGATGAAAAGATAGATTTAATATATGAAATTTATATGAACATTTGAAAAATATAATGGGACAAGCATGATATTTCTGTAAGGGAATGAAAAGATAGATTTAATATATGAAATTTATATGAAAACATAAAAACTATAATGGACCACCAGCATTATATTACTATAATGGAATGAAAAGATAGATTTAATATATGAAAATTATATGAACATTTGAAAAATATAATGGGACAAGCATGATATTTCTGTAAGGGAATGAAAAGATAGATTTAATATATGAAATTTATATGAAAATATAAAAACTATAATGGACACAAGCATGATATTTCCATAATGAAATTAAAAGGTAGATGTAATATATGAAAATTATATGAAAATATGAAAAATATAATGGGACAAGCATGATATTTCTGTAATGGAATTAAAAGATAGATTTAATATATGAAATTTATATGAAAATATCAAAACTATAATGGACCACAAGCATGATATTCCTTTAATGGAATGAAAAGAAAGATTTAATATATGAAAATTATATGAAAATATGAAAAATATAATGGTACGAGCATGATATTTCTGTAATGGAATGAAAAGATACATTTAATATATGAAATTTATATGAAAATATAAAAACTATAATGGACCACAAGCATGATATTCCTTTAATGGAATGAAAAGATAGATTTAATATATGAAAATTATATGAAAATATGAAAAATATAATGGGACGAGCATGATATTTCTGTAATGGAATGAAAAGATACATTTAATATTTGAAATTTATATGAAAATATAAAAACTATAATGGACCACGAGCATGATATTCCTTTAATGGAATGAAAAGATAGATTTAATATATGAAAATTATATGAAAATATGAAAAATATAATGGGACGAGCATGATATTTCTGTAATGGGATGAAAAGATAGATTTAATATATGAAATTTATATGAAAATATAAAAACTATAATGGACCACGAGCATGATATTTCCATAATGAAATTAAAAGGTAGATGTAATATATGAAAATTATATGAAAATATGAAAAATATAATGGGACGAGCATGATATTTCTGTAATGGAATTAAAAGATAGATTTAATATATGAAATTTATATGAAAATATAAAAACTATAATGGACCACGAGCATGATATTCATTTAATGGAATGAAAAGATAGATTTAATATATGAAAATTATATGAAAATATGAAAAATATAATGGGACGAGCATGATATTTCTGTAATGGAATGAAAAGATAGATTTAATATATGAATTTTATATGAAAATATAAAAACTATAATGGACCATGAAACATGATATTTCTGTAATGGAATGAAAAGATAGTACTACAACATTTTTTAATCTTCAACTATTCCTTTATACTTGTATTTCTTCTAAAAATAGAAGTCAAGGAAACAAAACTTTAACAAAAAAAAATCAATCACTATATCAGTATTGTTTACTATATCTGCTGGTATATAGCTCCCCACCCACCATTTACTTCTAATATTACTGTATTCTGAATTTAGGTTATGTACAAGTGCTGTTAATCTACAGCACCTGGGTAAGCAATAGTCGACGTAACACCCCAACTTTGCATATAAGACCTAGACGATTGTCGGAGTCAGTTTTGGAGAAACGAGTGTGTTAATTCAGAATTATAAAATGGGAGGGTAATATTTTATCCACAGGGATTTAGGTCTTTTTTTATGATTCTCACTAGCACAAGCAGTTTGGATTTGTTTTGTCAAGAGTGAAACCACAATTACAAGCCACTCTACTTAAAGTGTGAATTACTTCAATAGATATTGCAACAATTAAATCTTTCAAAATTACTTATATATAAATTGAACTCTCACTCGGCTCTTGGCAACCACATCCAGATTTTCTTCTTTATGACTTCTTGGCACTTCACTTTCACCCTCATAACTCACGTATCAAGAGCTTAATGGTTGTTGTACAACTGACAGTTGTCGAGGAGCTTTTCCTAATTCTTTTAAAGTGCTGTATATTTTTACAACCTGTTTT
Source organism: Acanthosepion esculentum (assembly GCA_964036315.1). Lineage (NCBI taxonomy): Eukaryota > Metazoa > Mollusca > Cephalopoda > Sepiida > Sepiidae > Acanthosepion > Acanthosepion esculentum. The sequence goes on along the minus strand of OZ038492.1, from coordinate 100,156,439 downwards.
ATTTAAGAGTAATGTAAGTGAAATGAGTCTTTTCCTCTTCTAAGATTGACTTTTTCAAAGGAAATTGATTGTGGCTCAGGAAAACACTTTGGCAAACATGGAGAAATGTGCCCACAATAAGACAGAGTGTCAAAATGATGATTTTTCCCTGACACTGCGTTTTTTTAACACTCCTCAGCATGTTTATTGTTTTCAAAAGCGATGATTAGAATTGTAATAAAACCTAAACATATGAAAGTGAATTTGTACATTTTTCTTTCTTTCTTGAGAATTGATAACAAAAATAATAAACACTATTTATTTCTTTTAGATTGTTTGGCAAAACACCAGCTAAGTGCCAATTGATTCAAAATTTATAAATAAAGATTTCCTTATAGTTGACTCACATATTTTAATAATTTAGTAAATGTTTATAAATTTATGAATAAAAAGTTGTTTTCAGATTTATTTCTTTATAAATTGGTAAATGATAAATATTGCATTGCATTAGTTTTAATTGTATTAGTTTTTAGAATGCTGTAAATATAAAATTATTGCAAATAAACAATCTAGAAAAATAAATATTGTTAAATATTTTTGTTGTAAATTCTCAAGAACGAAAAAAAATTCATAAATTCACTTTTGTCATATGTTGAGGTTTTATTCCAATTCTAATCATCACTTTTTAAGACAATAAACATTGCCAAAGAGTGTGAGGCTAGTTAAAAAAACAAAAGTGGTGTCATGGTAGAAACCATCCTTTTGACACTACATATTGACTTTCTTTGGCCATCTTAAAAGTATCTTTTGAAAGAAAAAACTTTGTACTTTGTGAAATAAAAATGAGTGAAATTTACAGCTTCAATCTAAAATCCTGAAATTTAAATGAATGTTAAAACTGAAACGATTGAAGGACACTCTTTAATTGTGGAGTAAGAAAAAAATAAGTTTTTTTTTCTTGTTCAAAATTAATTAAATATATGAAAAGAATGAGAACAACAATTTGAACTTATTGAAATCTTTATATTGTTTTGTCTTATAAAACTTAGTGTTGGTGGCATGATTCTTTATTTTAATTGTTTTGATGTTCACTCTTAATGCAAATAAAGACCTTTGAAAAGTTGTGGTACAAGCTCTCTTGCTAAGGAATCACTGGAAGAGCCTTCTCAATTATAAAGTCCCTGAAAGTAGTTGTTAATGGGCAGTCCTCTCAAGCTCTATCAATCAACACAGGCATCCCCCGGGGGTTGCTTCTTGAACCAACCCTCTTTTTACTTTACATAAATGATCTGATTATTTGTATCTATGCAGTGGTATATGGGTGTGCCTCCAAAACTTTAAATGACCAGAGATTGTCAGCTGATCTCTCCTCTGATCCAGCTTTAACAGCAAAAACTGTCTGCTCACATTCAATACCCCGTAAACCAAAATAGTGACATTGTATCATCAACGAACGGACCTTGAATTCTTACCTATCTTGATGAATGTGTGCTTTCTCGGGTAGACTACATGCCTCTTGGGACATAAACTCAACCCAGACCTCAAGTGAAGATGCTGGAAAAATGGTCGCTTCGCTGTACCACTCCAGTAAGTACCCAACTCCTCATGCTATCCACTACCTTTACAAGAGCCAGATCAAGCCTAAAATTGGAATACTGCTGCCACATATGGCAGGAACTGTCCAGTCTTCACTTTCCAGTCTCAGTAGAGTTCAAAGTTGTCTCCGTGTCCTTGTGAGTGACAAATTATTTTTTACCTGGTAACCCCTCTTTCACAGATAAGATGTTGCAAGCCGCTAACTGCTGTATCACTACTTCCATGGAAAGTGCTCGGATGAGCTACATTCCTTAGTTCCACCAGTTCTAACCTTCATGGCTAAGACCCGCCATGCCAACCACCCTCATTCCCTTCATATTCCACTGATGAGATGTAAGTTCCACTCAAGCAGCTTCTGCCAATGAACTGCTGCACTGTGGAACTGACTCCCAAGAAGGTGTTTTCCCAATTACTACAATTTTAACCTGTTCAAGTCTAGTTTTAACTGTTATCCTCCCCACATATCTGTCTAAACTGTGCCTCTTGCTCTGTAGCAAGTGGCACCCAGGCCTTGTACAGGATGAACATAACTGTAAAAAAAAAATAAATAAATATATTGCAACTAACATTTTGAGTTTTAATTTTCAAGTAATTTACTGATTAAGAAGCTTGCTGTTTGAAAAACGTCTCTCACTCTGTGGTAGAGGTTCACAGATTGTGTCCTGTTGTGCCTTTGGGTGCCATGGAAATTTTAATACAGTTTTTATGCAATCTTACTTTTACAAGGGAATTGAATGAACTGGCTCTAAAATGGGTGATCATTTTACAATAAATGTGTAATATAAAACTGAACCCTTACTTCATGTCCTTCTTTGCGACACATGAAATTAAATGAATTTTAAATTTATAATAAAAATATCTGATAAACTAGACTCTTAAAATGTAAATCGATCTCTCAGTTCATTGTTTCCATAATATAAAAGCTACATTTCCTGAATAACATCCTTGAATAAACAAAGATTAAATTCATTCAATGCAGTTAAAAACACATAAAGAAACAATTTTTCATAATTTTTTTTATTTATGTTTATTTGGTTGTATTCCTTTGGATATTGTTGGTACAGTCGAGAGGAGGGCCATGTAGTCTGGGCAGCACACGGCCTTCATATACCATCGCCAGTCTAGAAGGAAAACTGCTGCCTTGTATGTCTTGTCTCTTTAATTTCTGAGAGAAGGAATGGGGTTACCTCAACACCCCCGGTGCAAAAGGAACTGGCAACTCACTGCACTATTCTACCTTGAATGTCACCATCAACCACGATTGTGAGATGGAGGGGAGTGATGACCACATCAGCGCAAAATGCATTAACTGAATAAATTAATTAATTAATTACTTGGTTAAACCTTGACAGTTATGTTTTTTTTTTTTAAGTTTTTAATTTTTTTTTACTAACCTAACCACATGTGTAGTTATTCAGTAATTTTTAATTTTGGGCCCAGTGGGGGAAAAAAAAAATCTTATGTACTGAGGGTGCTGTGATTCAAAGAAGTTTAAGAACTACTGCCCTGTGGAACTCTACATCAGGAATAATTTTAACCTTATTTTGTTGGTTATACTTACAATAATTCTTGACAAGTGACAAACCTCTTTTCTAATTTTCAGTGTACAACATTGAGCGATAAAGCAATTGTTTTCTGAATGTATTTGTATATTTTAAATAATAGGTTTTAGACATTTAACCATTTTCTTTTAATTTTCTAGCATTTTTATAGTCATGTATGTTGGCTTGGAAAACGAGTAATTCTTTTAGGAATGGATATAATTTGGAAAAATCCAGGATGCAGATTTATATTTAGACAAGATTTAATAGCAGCACTCTCACAAATTTTCCATCTAAGCAAGTTGCTTTCTTTTTTAATAAGTGCAACATTCATTAGCACAAAGTTGTTGTTGATTTTATTTCTATGAATAAATAATGCATTTCATAAATTATGTATAAGATTTTTTCAGTATTCATAGATAGATTTTTTAAATTTCAGAAAGTTTTCCCAATCTAAAGGAAAATTAAAAGAAAACAGTTAAATTTATGACATTAAATTACATCACTTAGCTTCTTCCATAATTTACCTAAACTTTTCAGTTAATCTGATAAATATTTATGAGTGTTCTTGAATTAAAAGATTTTGAAAAAATAACATTTTTACTTTTATTTTTAAGTGCTTCTTGCAAAATAAAATCTTTACATTTGCTTTGATAATGTCCACCAGAAGATGAAATGCACTGGCTGAGATAAGTTTTCCTTTTGTCTTTATTCATATATATATATATATATATATATATATATATATATATATATATATATATATATATATATATTGGTTGTCCTTTGTGATCAAAGAAGACTGTGCTTTGTAATTCATCAGTGTATCCAGAGGTGACTCTGCAAACCAAGTCAGGAAGAACTGTTTACACTGAAAGTCAGTGATTGTGATCAATGCCAAAATTGCAGGGTGGTGCTATTCTCTTTGATTAGTGAGTTTTTGATGCTGGGTTTCTTTGAAGTTTACACAGGCTTAGTCAACAATGACGTGCCAATATGAGGATTCAGGAGCACACTCTTTTAGCTCTTTTGGTCTGATCTTGTACCAGTGGCGGTTAGTTTTGATTCTTCTTACTGTTTATTTAGTTGGCTTTGATGTCTTCTGCCACATAGAAGCTCTCTCTGCATGTTCCTGGGAATGCAATATTTTCTATATATCATAATCAGAAAATCATAATAATCAAAAAGATTATGAGATAAAAAATAATAAATGTATTCAATGCGATAAGATCATATTAAATGAATATTTTAACAATTTATTCATTAGCATGCTTTTACTGATAGATCTTCAGACTTGTTATGAGCACAAAGATCCAGAAGTGAAATCATGATAATGGATAAACTGCCCAATTATTTATTTTATACAATCATATATATATATATATATATATATATATATATATATATATATATATATATATATATATATAGGTGACTATACTTGTGTTGAAAAACCTTTGAATTCTTGATTTAACAAGAGCCAAATCAATCTCGAATTTTAAAAAAGGTTTTAAAAAAGAAAGAGCCAGGAACATGAAAGTCTGTCGAAAATAATCGCACAGATACAGGTTCAAGGCCCAAAGAAAAAACCCTGATACGAGTAAACAACTAACTAACTAAAGAGCTCAATACAAACGTAGAGCAGACCTATATATATATATGATGGGTTCTTTTGGTGTCTTCAATGTATGATGGTCCAACAATTCAGCTCCATGAACTGAATAGTCAAACTACCCACACGTGACTTCATTATAGTGGTAAAGTCTTATGCGTAACTATTCACACTTTTCAGAATAACTGAATACTGAGAACTGACGCACATAGTATGCTATGAGGTCTCCAAACAGCCCTCCACATATTTTGAATTCGGCATTGTCCTTCTCCTAGACTGGTTGCCAACAAATGCTATATATGTAGTAAAAAAAAAATAAAAACTTAAAAAACTTATCTTCCCAATTTCAAGTTTCATAGATGTAATTTTATAACTATCTTGATGGGCCAATTACATCAGTTGGTTTGATTGTTCAGTTGAACCATCCAACCCCTGATGGGCAAAGTGCATCTGCAAAACAGGAAGTCCAGAAGTTTAAAATTTTTTATTTGTTTACTATTAATGCTTTATTTCTTAATACTGAACACTGCCCAGCCATGGGATTGAACTCACAATTTCTATGTTACCAAATTCACGAATCATCACTTTCATCTGGATTGACATATATCTGATGAAGGCTGGAGGGTACAACAACCAAAATGTTGTAATAACAACAATAAAGATGAAGACAATAGTCTGTATGTAAATAGTGTAAATAATGACAACTCCCTATCCCAGAAATTCAGACAAAAAATACAATCTTTTTTATATATGCTGGGTCTAAAAATCACACTGAGGCATGAAACTGTAGTGTTGATTCCTGTGTGTACACTGTGCGTATGTGTGTGTGTGTGTGCGTGTGTATATATATATATATATATATATATATATATATATATATATATATATATATATATATGTACATAGTGGGGTGGAGTGTGTGTGTGTGTGTGTGTATATATATATATATATATATATATATATATATATATATATATATATATGTATGTGTATGTACATAGTTGGGTGGAGTGTGTGTATATATATATATATATATTTAATTAAACCTAAAGAGCCTTTAGGTTTAATTAGGTTTGCTCTACTTAGTGTATTGAGCACTTTACTTACTTGTATTACTTACTCGTATCGGGGTTTTTTCTTTGGACTCTGAACTTGGATGCTAGATGATTGTCTTCGGCTGACGTACGTGTTCTCTGTTCTTTCTTTTTTGTACCTTTTTTTCCCCTTTGGTATTGGATTGTTTATTTACAAATCAAGGCACGTAAGGTTTTCCGGCTGAGTATAATTTCTTATATTTATAAGATTATTACTATTATATATATATATATATATATATATATATATATATATATATATATATATATATATATATACATGTACGGTACTTAGTGTAAAGTCAAGAGAACATTGCTACATAAGTAATGCTACAATCTTGACACCAAAAATGAATGACAATTGCGTATATATTTATGCTCAAACACATGGATGGGTAACTGTACCTTACCTTAGATTATTTATATAGGTGTATTTGTACAAACTAAAATGCATACACCTGTATGTATGTGTGTCTATGTGTGTGAGAGTGTCATACCAAACAAATACAGAAGAAAATTCCCCCCCTCTACCACACACAAATAATCAAACACAAATAAACATAAATAGATCCACTTTTGAAAAAATAAATCAGTTTGATAATCACAAAAGCGTGAAACCCAGGGTTACAGACTACTTACATACAACTGAATATATATATATATATATATATATATATATATATATATATATATATATATATATATATATATATATATATTATGTCATTCACAGACAGTACTGTTTCACTGTATCACAGCTCCTCAGTTCGACTAGACTTCCGAATGCCTCAAGCCAGGATTGAAACACAACTAATTTGGTGTCAGCCAGAGCTATCTTCACTCGGTAGAGTTACACAACTAAATCTAGCATATTGTTTTTACAAATGTAAACAAATGCCAATCAGCCAAAGTGCTCCATTCATTTTACTGAAGAGCTTTGCATTAGTGCAGGTGGCTGTTATATATATGTATATATATATTTAGCAGCATATTTTCATTCGCACAGGTTTGGTTAAATAATTTGAACGTATTATGTCTATTTATAAAAATACTTTTTATAGGAAGTGTTATGATTGGTCAATGTTAGTGCATTAGGATTAACTTAATAAAACTTCTTTGGTGATTATCAATTTATGGATCTGTACACAGTAGCTCTATAAATTCCAAATTTTTTTTTTCCACTGTTCATTTTTCAGCATATCAAATTCAAATTTTTTTTCCATTTATCCACAGATATTTTACACCCCCTGAAGATGGGCTCAGATGAGATTGAATGTACTTGGGAAAATAAAAATTATTTGAAAGAAAAGTTTGGAATTTTTCTTAATCAGTTTTCTACAGCCACCAAAGAATTAATTTTTGGACTTGAAAGGATTAAAACTGAAATAAATATATTACAGATGTCTAATCATTTAACCAAACCTACTTGAATATATATATATATATATATATATATATATATATATATATATATATATATATATATAAAACAACTAAAAAGTTCTAAATTAAAGAAAATATAATGTTTTTTTAATGAAAGTATTTATTTATTTTTTTATACATATATGTAATTTGATATTTCAAATCGACCTCGATCTTTCATCAGAAATAACTGTTTGGAGAGGTTAATTTACAAGTAGCGACCGTCGCGAGATGCGGATGTGTATATATATATATATATATATATATATATATATATAGTGCTGTTCGATAAAAGTGACTCACTTGATTTCTTTTACTAAAAATAAATTTTTCTATTGTTTTTGGGGGTTAAAATAATTTTAATCTTACTAATATAAAGACCCCTTCCCGACCACCTAGGAAAAAAGTTTATTCACCCTAAGGTATTCTATTGATAATTATAAATTTGTATATAAATGAGCTTCAGGAAAAACTCTGTGCAAAAAAAGTGACTCAGATATCGCATTCTAATGATTAAACTGGTAAATTTAAAGAGCTTTTGACAAAATATTGAAAACTATTTTACAATGCACTCAGAACAATATTCTAGAGAATTCTAGAACAACTTAAATTAAATCTAGAGTATTCCAGAATATTTCAGAAAGTCTCATACAGTATAAAAACAGCTTGAAATAGCCACTCAAGTCACTAACCAGATGAAAGGGTACAAACACGCATCAGAACCACTTAAGGCATCTATTATTGACCTCTCAAAAGCAGGCAAGTCTACAAGAGAAATTGCAGAAATTGCTATAAGCTTGCAATCAACTGTCTCTCGAGTGCTTAGGGCACATAATGATGCCACTCCTGCTCCAAGGAAGGAAACAACGGGACGAAAGAAAAAGATTGATGATAGAACTGGCAGGTTAATCAAGAGAGAAGTTGTGAAGAATAGGACTATAACTAGCCAAGAAATTGCAGCCAGTCTAAGCGAAGAGCAAGGTGTTAGTCTTGCCTCTTCAACAGTCCGTCGGTGGCTGTTAGAACAAGGCTAGAAATCTTGTATACGAAGGTTTAAGCCGCTAATAAGCAAAGCCAACAAAGCCAAGAGACTTGAATGGGCTCACTATTACAAAAATTTCACCGTAGAAGACTGGAAGAATGTTCTCTTCTCTGATGAAACGAAAGTTGAGCTAAATTTAAAGGATAAGGTGAGTCACTTTTATCAAACAGCACTGTATATATATATATATATATATATATATATATATATATATATATATATATATATATATATATAATTTTAAATAATAATTAGAATACATCCAAGTTTTAATGTATTCTACCCATGACATCACAGGTTATATCAAGAACTCATTGATATATATTTTCAAAATTGCAACTGAGAAATTGTATTAACTCAATATGGCTTGTAAGCATAAAAACCAGTTTGCTTGACAATCTTACTTAAATGATAAACATTGAAAGCATTTCTTTTTTTATTAAGTATCTGAATATTTCCTTGCAGAGTGAAAAACATCTGAATCATGAGCAAAATCTAAAAATGAAGGAGAGGAAAAGATTGATATTCACAAAAAAGCTACACAAAATGTATCAACTTGCGATGGCCCACCAAGCCACTTTCTCTAGGTAAGCATCTTTTTACATTAGTAAGCATTTGATATTGAAAGTTTATTATTTTCATGAATAAAAAAGTAATTTTAAAAATGATTTCTTTGACCTTTATATTTTTAGAAAACTCTATACTCAAAACAAATTGACAACCCCCAAAGAAGTTTTAGTAAGTTAATCCTAATGCACTAACATTGACCAACCAGAACACTTCCTATAAAAACTAGTATTATGACCAATCGGTTTTCTATGCACCTAGCCTCTTTTTGGATTTACTTTATTATTTTAAAAATAATTGCAAACTCAATTTGTCAGTTGGTTCATCATATTTTCTTTCTTACCAGATTCAAACTCAGATGCCTTTACCAACCATTTACCAAAATTCCTTTCATTGAAATTTTCACAAAATTTTATATGCATTGTAATGACTTTGGCTTTTTTTCTACTCACAGCTATGAGAGTTTTTGATTTGATTTGTTGAACGACATAACTTCTTATCGGTCATTTAATGCTGAAATTTAATTTTCTTGAAATCTTTTGTAATTTATTTATTTATTTTTCATTTAAAAATGGATTGCTGCTAATTTTTTTTATGAATATGTTTATTGCTGGTATTTTTTTTAATGAAAATGTATTGCTGGTATTTTTACTATAAAAAATGTATTTTTATATTTTCATAATGTGTTAACCTCAGTTTGGGGTTTCACTTTTTACCCATAGCTGGGACCCTAACAGGTGCTACCACCCCAGGTCAGGGTGGACCTGGGAACAACAGCAATTAAGAGGTGGTTCCACACTCCTCAAAACCTCCCAATCAGAGGCCTTTCTGCTGGATGTAGTTTATTGTCATACTCAGGACAAACAGCATAAGAGACTTACCTTCATGTGAACCTATTGTATCTAGTAAATATCCTTATTCAAGAGAAGTGCATTTACTTTTATCATCCACTTTTACTATTGTAAATGAAATAGACCATTGTAAATATAGAGAGGCTCATAGACTGTTATGGCAGATTAGGTCAGATCAGTTTCCGATCATATCAGAGATCAGCGCTAGAGGAAAAAAAAAAAAATCATCACAACTTTGCCAGACATTGACTGTTCATTTAAATGCAATAAACTTATTCATTATTGTTATTTTATATTCTCTATTTCTCTCCTTTTACCCATGAACTTCATTCTTCTTCCATCAACTACATGTTAATATTCCTTTTTTTCCCGCCTCTTTGGTGATATCTTTCAAAATGGCCAAAGTATCCTTGATGGTAATCTTTGAATTGTTCTTGACATTTTTGAGAATTTTTCTTACCCAATAAAGGTGATACTTTGGGTTGCTTTTCCTTTCCAGAGTCTGTACTCAAGTGGTAATTTTTTTAATATTCTTTCTTTCATTCTTAATCAGATGCACCCAGATGGTGTTCATCTCTATGCTAGGCCTACTGAGGAGATTGACAAAACTTAACCTGTGTTTTGAATCTTTCAGTTTTTTATCCCCCAGTGTTGTTCTCTGTTATTTTCATTTCCCCATAGGTAGATGACCACCTTTTCACTCTCCTTATATGATCAGCCATGCCTGATTTCAATGTTTTTCTTTGGAGTACAGCTTCTTGTTCTTCATCCTTACTTTTAGTCGTATTCATAGCCACAACTGTATGAAACTGATGACTAAAAGCTTGAATCCTTGTCAAGATGCTGTTTTGAAAACGCTATATGAGCATTTACTGTCAACAAAATAAAAAAAAACAATTGTATGTGAAATTAAAAATATAAAATGGTGACAATTTACCCATCGCACCATATAGGTATGTTTAAGGCAAATAGTATATTAGTAAATAGTACATTTATGTTGAAGAAAAATTTAGATGATGATGGGAAATAACAAAAGAAATATGAAATACTTTATTGCTGGCATCTTCAGAAATATTTGAGACACACTGGTGCTTGTGTTTTGAGCTGTGCTCCCCATTGGATGAGCCAGCAGTGCTTTGATTACATCTCAGATATGTCCTTGTCGAACTTCTAACCATGCTCATTGCTTATGGCAACCAGATCTGTTAGGAAACATCAAGATGAGAATGCAAGAAGTGCCTTTTAAGAGACACCTTGCATACTTTGATATACTGTCAGCATATTATTATATTAAATCAGCATAATTTTCATGGCTGAGATGCAAGTAAGTTCTACGCAGCTAACATGAGTGAATATGATGCTACCAGCTCAAGAGGATATACTATTAATGGAATGTATATTTACCTACAGCATAAATATGTTATGCACTTAGCTCAAAAATCCAATGTGCTAAGGCAATTCTGGGTATAAATTTTGATCTCTAAGTAAACGTTGATCAGGTTTATGCAAGGTTAGAAGTTCGACAAGTATAGACTTGAGTCTATAGGTTGGGTTTATACTTGATTCTGTAGGTAAACATTGGTCAGGTATATACTTGAGTGTATAGGTCAGGTTTATACTTGAGTCTGTAGGTAAACTTGGGTGGATTTATACTTGAGTCTATAGGTTGGGTTTATACTTGGGTCTGTATGTCTGTTTGATACTTGACTCTTTATTGTTGGGATTATACTTAATTCTGTTGGTAAACATTGGTCGGTTTTATACTTGAGTTTATAGGTTGTATTTATAATTGATTCCGTAGGTAAACATTGGTTGGGTTTATACTTTTGTCTTCAATCATCCACCAAAAATGTAGCCATTATTTTGTGGTGGTGAGACTTACTTCTCTGCATTGGATACAGTTAGTGGCAATAGGGCAATATAGGAATGCAATCCCATTAATCATCTCTCAATATCTTTATATGCAATCATAGTTTATTTTTTATTTATATAGATGTGAAGGGTGATCTAACAGTCAGCAGTATGTAAAATGGATTTGGTGAGCAGAGCTCAAATTCCAACTGAGATAAGTTTGTGTTCACTTCCTGCTAATACCCCTGGGAAAGACAGAAATCAACCTCTTCTTTCACTCCAGTTATGGATTAAATAGCAGGACAGATAAGTTACTCTAGCATTGATTGGTAACCAAGCTCAGAGGAGGGTAACTCTGAATTCAGAATCAGATGTTGAAACCACTCCCCTCACCTGAGTAAAAATCAGGGTGATGAACTCTAGGATAGGCATAGACTCTACTAAGGGAGGGTTCCTGGTAGAAATCCCTTGCGAATCTGCAGGCCACACAACTACTTTTACTATTATTGACATCCATGGGATAAAGACAAGAGAGGGTTTCCTTTGATTTTGTGTGAGCAAAGCCTGGTGATGATAATGAAGTTTTAGATATTTATAACACTTGATGCTGGAGTTGATTGATTGATTGAGTTATCATTTATGAGTTATCAACCTGTCATGAGTTATTTAAAGCCAAAACATATTTTAACTTGTAAGAATAGTTCTTTTTTTGCTAGTGGATATTGCATTAAAAGTTTTTGAGAATAACAATAATTTATCCAAATACAAGGCCTACTATTTAACTCACATCTTTTTCATCCCTTCTCAAGGGAATTTGTGTGTAAGTGAATGTAATAAACCTGACTGGAATTCAAACTTCAGAGTTGCATTATTTCTTGACTGGCTGCCACACAATGCTAGAGACCCCAGTATACTCTACCATTTAACCCATAGCGGGGTGGATGGGTAGAAGAGATGGATTCATGCCTTTTCCAAGAGATGAGTACAAAAGGGACACAACAAACTAGACCAGATTTTGAACTTGGTTTGCTGGTAACCATTATGCTTTGCCTACCTTTATAAATATGCAAATATATTGAATATTAATGGATGAAAAACTCCTGTAGATAATCTTTGATAATCAGAATTCAAAATGTTGGTGTTAACTTAGACTTGATCTGCCAGCATCTGCAACAAAGTTGCTACCATTTCAGCCACTGAGCAAATCCTGCAAGTTTTCTTTAAAAATTTGACTTTCTGTTCTATATATGTGTTCTGTATGTGTTCAAAGTAGTTGAAAATAAAATAAATGATGTAACATAGAAAAGGTTTTAAAGAGTTTAATGAGTTATGTGCTGTTGTTTTCTTATAGGATACTTGCAAAACATTCAGATGATTTTGGTCCTGACATGGACCCTCTTGGATCGGTTAAGGTGAGTGTTTCCTTTTCAATTTGGCCCAGCAAAACTCAAACTTTTAAATAGCTGTTATTTTAGTCATCAATCAGTTCTATCGTTTCATTATTTGATGAAGTGTTTATAATAGTATTTCCTTTTAAACAGAGGGGCACAAAAACAAGTCCGATATATAAAAGAAATAGAAGAAACATCATCTGGTTCGCACCACTATTGAATATGGCGGTAAAATCTAAGAGAGGAAAAACGTTTTTTTAAATTGTTGAAAAAGTGCTTCCCTAAAGGATTAGAATTGTCAAAGATTTTCAATAGGAATATAATCAAAAATAAGTAACAAATGCATACTAATGGGGGTAAACAAATAACAAGGCATAAGAGAAAAGTATTAAATGGAAGAGATAAGGAGAACCAAAGGTGGAGTTGCAGATATCGGAAAATCTGTCCTTTTAATGGAAATTGTCAGATTAGAAATGTGGTGTATCAAGCAACAGTAAAGTAAATGGCTGTCAAGTCAAGATATACATTGAATCAATGGAGGGCGCCATTTAAAAACAGCTATTATAATCATAAAATATCTATGGAGACATTGAGTTTCATATGGGTATTAAAAACATGACAAAATATGACAACAAGAGTCAAATGGGAAATAATCAAGAAGATTTTGAGTTATGGAAAAAGATTGAGACTTTCCTGGTTTATGCTTGGTGGGTGGGGGGGTGTTGTTTGGAAATTAGCAATAATAATGTACAAAGGCCTTTTGTTTGGCGACATGAACAGGAACATAGGTGGTATGATTAATTAGAAAGTAGTGTGAGGTGATAATGATAACCAAACTTGCTTGAAGATCCAAGAAGGCAAACTGCAGTAGTATAGCAAGGTAGATATAGCTTTTTAAGGTGAACATTCTTAACATTATGCTATGGTTTAGGTATTCGGCACTTTTTGAAGTCTACTAGGACGAGTTAATTTCAGGTTAAATGTGTGTGTGTGTGTGTGTGTGTGTACATATATATATATATATATATATATATATATATATATATATATATATATATAGGTGTGTGTGCATGTATGCACACATATATATATGTGTGTGTATGCATATATGTGTTTGTGTATGTATATATATATATGTATATATGTCTATGTATATATGTGTATGCATATATATGTATATATGTGTATGTAAGCCACATGTAAATAATATTATTTTTGATGGGTACTATGCTAGAACATATATAACCCAGACCAGTTGAGATTTCACTACAGATGTCTCTTCACAAATTTCATTTAAGTTTAGTTAAAATATTAAATGACAGGTAAATTGGTTTATTATTTTCAAACTCTTGATTTAATTTTCTTTTGGAAATTATTTTATGTGTCATTTTTAATTTTCAAAGTTAAATTAAATTAAATTAAATTAAATTAAGCCATTTTGAAGGGAGAAGTATATTTTCTTTCATTATAACAATTGATTTTTTCTCAGGAAGATGAAAATTTCCATACACCATCTGTTTGATGTCCAAGTGTTTTTTTTCTTAAAATTCCCTTCTGAAATGTGTGTGTATCAGTTTGTACTCCATTAAATCTGCTGGTTGTTGCTTTGTAAAATCTGATAGATCTCTGAATAATTAAATTGATCAATTTTTCAATTCGTTGATTAAATAGGTATTTTAGATTTTAAACAATGAAGACTTTTATTAATTGAAAAGACTGATTTGAAATAACTCTTTTCCTGTTTAATTTTAAATCAAGCAGTTGGAATGTAAATGTAGATATTTGTTTTCAAAACCCTACATTCTTATCCTTAAGCCATGTTTGCAAGTGCTCTTTCCTTGTGGGGATTGTAGTTTTTTTCTTGAATATGAGAATTATTTGTCTGTTTGGTGCCCTAAATAAAAACTGAAAAAAAAGAAGCCAAATACTTTTTGTTTTTGGTATTTCTGGTTTGTATGAAAATAAGGGAAATTGATGGTTCTTTGATTTAATTGCTTCCACCATTATTGGTTTTTAGCATCTATTTTGCATGGTTTCCAAGGATTTATTGCTGCCTCCATCCTCTACCTGCTGAAGTATTGCCTCCTGGCTTGCCACTTTCTCTGACACCTACACTAAGAAACATTCTTTATTATTTCTCGTCAGGCTACAACAAAGCAATAGTATTGTTGTATAATAAATATGCCAACAAGTTTTGTTCATGAACAAACGTAATGAAAAATTCATTCTTTTATGAGCCTAAAAACATTAACTGATAAAACTGAAATCAGTGAGCCCATTAGGGTTGAATGTAATCCAAAAAAAAGAGATCACTTGCCAGAATAATCATAAAATATTTACATATCTTATATAGAATGGGGATAACCAAATAATATGGCAGCAGAATTTTTGTCTTTGTCATTCAGCATAACATTTGAGTGTGACATTGAGAAAAAGACTAAATATGTTTTTTTTTCTAAATGATAGTATCTGTGTATATCTCTGAGATGAGGTATTATGATTACTTACATTATTTACATTATTCTGACTGTTATCCTCATCTTCATTGCCATATTCACAACCAAAACTTGAAAAGTTGAGTTAAAGGGAAATAACTGAGGCATCCAGAAGAGGTATGGCATGTGAAACTAGAGCAATCTACCATGGTGGACAAAATAAATGGTTTGGTTCAAAATTCCAATCACCTGAAGAAGGCCGGAGCGTACAACGGGTGAAATGTGAATATGGCAGTGAAGATGAGGATAACAGTCTGAATAATGTAAGTAAATGATGGTAATTTATTGCCCAAAGTTTGGCACTACATTTCCTACTGGATGAGCAGTTATGTTTCTTTACTTGATTTCCATATTAGGAAGGCAGCCATGATATAAAATAATACTGCCTCCCTGCCCCATCATAAGTATTAATGGACATATTTTTCTTTTGATTAATGACAACACTTCCTATACAATAATGCCAACTATCCCATTTTTGAAACAGTGGTTATTATTGGGTTATAGGGAGAAACCTGGAATGAATACTGGATTTTTTATAAACCTATATCAGAGTTTTTCTTTTTAGAAACCTGTAATTAATATCAGATTTTTATTTTAATAACCAACAATCTTGTGTTGTTGCATTTAAACCTAACAGGAGTAATTTTTTTTTTTAAATAATAAAGTGAGATAGCCCTAAATCAAAATGATCACATGTAAACAAAGATAATACTTTTCCAAATTGCATCTGTTGTGGTTCCACATTTTATCAGCTCCCTCCTGGGTAGAAATTTAAGAACATTTAAGGTAAAACCCAAAATGACAAATGATAATTAAAAGGAAATAAAATTAAACATGAATAAAGAAACACTTTTAAGTGAAAATTTGCAATCAAACATCATTAAATGTAACCTTGATACTATTTTAAATGCCCTAAAAATAATTATTTATTAAATGTTACTCAAAATGAATGGTTAAATAGCATTGACTTAATAAACTATTTTATTTTAATTTTTATAATTGTACCATATTTTATATTAGGCATTAATAGATTAAAAGTTATATTTCTGTGTTTGAGTGACGATTTGTTGCATTTAAACCTAACAGAAGTAATTTAATAAACAAATAATGTAAGTTATCTTAAAACAAATAATGAAAGTTATCTTAAAACAAATAATGAAAGTTATCTTAAAACAAATAATGTAAGTTATCTTAAAACAAATAATGAAAGTTATCTTAAAACAAATAATGTAAGTTTTAATAAACAAATAATGTAAGTTATCTTAAAACAAATAATGTAAGTTATCTTAAAACAAATAATGAAAGTTATCTTAAAACAAATAATGTAAGTTATCTTAAAACAAATAATGAAAGTTATCTTAAAACAAATAATGTAAGTTATCTTAAAACAAATAATGAAAGTTATCTTAAAACAAATAATGAAAGTTATCTTAAAACAAACAGTCCAAATATTAGGACAAATATGGGAATGTCCCAAATTGTATTTGTGTTTTGCAGTGATCATTGATAGAATTCTTGACACTCGAAAGTTGCAGGCCAATTGAATTTCTCTCTGAAAACTATGAAAGCATTCTGGGCGAGAATTCTGCAATTTTCTATTTTGCACTATCAGATTTCTGGTTATTCCTGAAATTGAAAGAGGCTTTGAAAGGTCAACATCTTTCATTTAATGCCAAAATTGAAATTACTGTGTGCAACTAGATCAAAAGTAAACCTGAAACTTTCTTTGTGGATAGAATTAAAAACTGGATGGAAGATTTGGAAAAATGAGTAGCAGAAAATGAAGATGAGGTTGAAAAATAAACTTGTAAATTTGAAATGGAAGAAATTTATTACTTATCAAATCATCCTTTATAATGATAAATATTTATTGATCATTCACAAGATACATCTTTATTGTTATACTAGCAGCATGGCCCGGCGTTGCCCATGCTTGATTCAAAAATCGTACGACTCATACAGCAATTGCTATCACTTGACTTAAAATATTTTTGCCCTTCCTTGCCTTTAAAGGAGTGCCCTTTGCCGTGCTGATGTTGCTACATGCCTTACTTCTTGCCTATCTAACACTGCGAATTTTTTCTAAGCTCTATACTAAACATTAAATCTGTTACGAAAAAAGAACTAAACAAAATGAACACAAAACGATCAGCTTTCAAAAAGGACTCGTAACTGGAAAAACCGAATGAAAAAAGAATGTTAACAACAAATACTTTTTCACACCCAACCCAGTTCTGCGGAATCAGAATCAACGTTGAGTTTAAGCAAGCGAATGAGCCAATTGGAGTAAAGTGCCATGCAGATTTAAATTTTTCCCACTTGTGACGAATGCAGCTATCGATTTTTTTTGCATGCTAGCATGCTAGTTAACATTTGTGTCAGTCAGCTGTTGGTTCTCATGCTGGCCAATAGAATCTTCCTGCCTATTCGTGGCAGCCAGCTATAGGCTCTCACTCTGGCCAGTAGAAAATGGCCGCAAACTACATGAAAACTGCCGTAGAAGGATGAAAAAATCGATTATTTCCACTATCGATGGGAGTTGGGAAATGCAAAGTCAGTCTTGGCCTTCCTGCTAACTTGGAGCATGTGCATGTAAATTTTGGTGCAAATCCGTCAAAAATTGCGGCCATGCATTCGTTACACACACACATCCTGCCATTTATAGATCGAGATAAGAATAAAGTGTTGCTTCTGACACTTGAATTTGAACATAGATCGCCAGTGAGCAAACACAGCCAATCCCATTTTTGAATTAAGTAGACCACATGACCGTAGAGGAAACGTATATATGTAGAAAGTACTGATAACTAACGATCACCATTTCTAGTCTATCCTCTATTACTATATGGACCATTATTCTCTACTCTATTCTCTATACTATTTCTCTGTTTGGATCACTATATGGATTACTGTTCTATAGAGTATTATCGAGCAAGTACTATTAGTGCGAGTGTTATTCGAAGGCATCTGACAGCAGCATTGTGGTTGCAAAAATTGTCTAACACCCATGATTGGGTTCTCCTACTTGTGTAGCATGGTGCAGAGTCCTGTTGCCTGACATACGGTCTTTCAGCAGCCACCCTCTTTCAGTACTACCCCTTCAAGGCAGTTGATATAGGCCCCCGTGTTGAGTCTGAGGCCCTAGAGGAAGATGAATAGAAGCATAATGTTGCCATCATTAGTGATCACTCCAAACACCTTTGTAATTAACTTAAGCTCATTCAACTCTTTGCAAATCCTCTGCACTGTCTTCAGATTGACAACCAAACACTCTGTAATGTTTATATTGGGGCTTCCGGTGCAAATGCCAAGCAGTACAGCATGCTGTTTCCAAATTTCTGGTGGAGTGAATTGTGTCATGATGCTCTTTTTCTTTCTTTTTTTTGCCCAACTGACCCTACACTATACTGTGTAGTTGACAAAATCAAAAACAAACAACATATATGAGTGAAATTAAAAATATAAAATGGTGACATTTTACCCATCAAACCTTGTATATAAAACAGTCTGTATGTATGTATATATATATATTATTTAAATAAATTGTCGGACTATGTCCAATTCTAAAATATATATATATATATATATATATATATATATATATATATTAAGGCATAAAAAACAAATGTTTTATTAAAGGCCATGTTAGATTTAAAATAAAAACACCAGTTAACCGGTTCCGTCCCCTCTCATCAGAACTGTTAACGGGGAATAGAAATCATGAAGAACAAAATGTCTGTAATGGAGCAATTGAGACCGTCTGGCTTTATTCGTCCCCGTCTGTATGGATTACCCAAGATTCATAAGGATGGTGTCCTGTTGAGACCCATATTATTGATGATTGGGTCTTCACAGCATAAAGTTGCAAAGTGGCTGGCTATAATGTTGGAACCAGTTTTGCAGCGTTATAGTACCTTCTGTATTAAAGATTCGTTTACTTTTTCCCAATTCATTCGGAATTGTGATGCCACTGATGGATTTATGTGCTCTTTTGACATCTGCAGCCTCTTAACTTGTGTTCCTTTGCCGGAAATTATTAATATTTGCAGCGATATGTTATATCGCAGTAATTTAACTCCTCCGACTATACCTGAAGATGTGTTCGTTGAACTCATGAAATTTGCCACCATGTCTGTTGATTTCAGTTTTGACAATATCATGAATCGTCAGATCGATGGTGTGGCGATGGGTTCTCCTTTGGGTCCTGTTTTGGCAAATATTTTTGTGGGTTTTTACGAGGAAAGCCTTCTGTCAGGTTCTTCCCGGCCCAAAGCTTACTTTTGTTATGTTGATGACACCTTTTGTGTGTTCACCCATGAATCGAAAGTTGATCACTTTTTCTCCCTACTCAACGGTGTTCATCCTACCCTTAAATTTATGGTAGATAGGGAGGCCAATGGTTCATTGCCTTTCCTAGATGTTTTGGTTCACAGAACTCCTTCCGTGTTCATTACTTCTGTTTATAGGAAGCCTACTTTTACAGGTCTTTATACCTGATGGGACTCTTTGTCCTAAACGACAAAAGATCAATTTGATTAGGACTTTGACCCATAGGGTGTTAATGATCTGCTTGGATAGCACCTTGAAAGATGAAATTAGTCGTCTAACTGGTATCTTTGTGAACAATAGTTATCCGTTAGACATTGTTCAATCGGTTATTCGGGATAAGACTGCCAGGTTTAATAAAATTAAGCCTGCTACGGTTGGTAAATGTCCGATCTATCTCCGTTTACCGTAGTTGGGTAGGATTAGTGAGTCCTTTGCCAAGCATATTTCATGTAGTTCACTTGAATGTTATTTTGCAGTGAATGTCCGTGTTGTTTTTCAAACCAGGTCTGTCCTTTCATCGGTGTGTAAAGATGTTCTACCCCCCCACCATATTAATTCTGTTATTTATTATTTCAAATGTAGTTGTGGATGCGACTACATAGGTAGAACGACACAGCAGTTGGACGCTAGAATTAAACAGCACGTGCCTGCGAAAATATTGAATAAAAATTTTTCGTTGGGGGATTCCATTTAGAATACGTATGGATCGTCGATTGCGGATCATTTCATAAATAATCCTACTTGTGCGTTGGATTTCAGTGTGACCTGGTTTTCTGTTTTGGCCAGGGCACACTCAGTATTCCATCTCAGGGTGTTGGAGACGCTGTACATCAGGTCCAGGCGACCGTCTCTTTGCAAACAAAGGGACTGTTTGCTTGGGCTTGCTGTGCTGAGTCTCTAGCATCTTTGGTGGTATTACTTTTATTATATATATATATATATACTCTTTTTTTTTTTTCCTTCCCTGCCCATTTATTCATGTCATCCATTACAGACTTTCTTGTTCTTCATAATTTCTATTCCCCGTTAACAGTTCTGATGAGAGGGGACGGAACCGGTTAAATCTATCATGGCCTTTAATAAAATATTTGTTTTTTATGCCTTAATACACTTTTGTACCATTGCAAATATATTTAAATATATATATATATATAATTATGAAAGCGAAGACTCACAAGCCCATGGTGATATTTATTTCATTAG
The DNA here is from genome assembly GCA_964036315.1 of Acanthosepion esculentum. NCBI lineage: Eukaryota > Metazoa > Mollusca > Cephalopoda > Sepiida > Sepiidae > Acanthosepion > Acanthosepion esculentum. The sequence goes on along the minus strand of OZ038492.1, from coordinate 100,135,466 downwards.
AATTGAAAAATTTGATTCCAAATCTTCAGACCAAAGTCATTACACACAAATGAATGGATAAATATTTTACCAGATTCAAAGAAAGATATTAACATAATTTATGCAGATTTAAAAAGAGGCAGAGGAGAAGATGAAAAGGTATGTATTCAGATAGGCCTCAGGTCATGAAAAAAAGAAAGAAAGATATTTCAAATTTTGTTTAAAAAGATATTTTTAGTTTGTAGACATGAAAGGTATATATATATATATATATATATATATACACATATATACATTATTTTATTATTATTATTATTATTATTGCTATACACTTTATATTTAATGGATACAAGTGTTTGAGTAGCTGACTGTTTTTTAAACTGTGTATTTTTTGTTCACTATACTGGGTATTTAAGTGTCTTTAATAAAGATGTGTCCTTCAGCTGGGTTTGAACTCACATCCAATTTTTCTTTACGAAAGACTCTAAAAACCTAGGCTGTTAGATGAAAGATATACTGTTTGAAAAACAGAGATGTCTACTCAAAAATGTATATCCACTAAATATAACATATATAGTAATAATGTTGAACTGTCGGTAAAAATCCATTAATTGCTTAATATATATATATATATATATATATATATATATATATATATATATATATATATATATATGGTATCAGAATGACATTTGGAAAAAATCTTAGTTTTTTTGCCGATGCATTTCATCTTACAACTATTTCAAGGCAAAAATGAAACTGAAATGTTTTTGTTGTTATAGTTACATTAAAAAATCAAATTTAAAGAAGTGAGACACTTATGCAGAAGCATCTCTCTCTTTTTTTTGAAATTTTTTTTTCAACACACCATTTCTACTTTTAAATAATGTAAGGTTGATGGTAGGAGAGAATTGTTTGATATATAGGGCCTCTTGAATAGCAAACATTTATATATATATATATACATTTTTGAATTGGACATAGTCCGACAATTTATTAAAGACATTTTTGATATGTTTAACGTTCTTTTTATAGATACAAGTATTTTAAGTAAATGTCGGAGAAGGAAAATTTTCTATGAAAATTTCTCGGACATTCAGGCCGGTAAATGTTAATACTGTTTATTATAAAACAGAGCATTAAAATACTTGTATCTATAAAAAGAACGTTAAACATATCAAAAATGTCTTTTTATTTATATATATATAAAAAAAATAAAAATTTACTGAATCAGAGAAATGAAATAGCTATTTTATGTCGTCATTGCCAAAAGTTTTCTTTAAATAATCTTTAAATAATCTATAAAAAAAAAAAAAAAAAATTACCTGATTATTATGCATACTCATATTTGATGGGTATAAATAATTTTAAATAATGTAGATAATTATATTGCATTTACTTGGTTTATAAAGAAATATAGCCGATTAAATTTAAAAGTTAAATTTGAAAGTAGAATTTTTAAAAATGTTTTAAAATTGAAATTAAATAAAACAGATTCTAACCTAAAAATCTTTTAAAATTGTAAATAAAACGTACTCTAACCATAACACCTCTCTCAAAGCAATTCAAACACTGAAAAGAATCCAAGTGAACACCGAAAGTCATATGAAATTAATAAGTTAGAATATAATATTGAACATTAAATGTCCTTTATACATATAATACTAAATTTATAAATAAAAGTTTATTGAATTAGTGAAATAATTTAACCACCTTTGCCGTCATTGTCATAAAGTTTACATAAAATAAAATAAAATAAAATAATATTTACTATACTCGATAAGAATAAATAATGTTAAATACTGTAAGTAATAAATTTACTTGGTTTTTAAATAGAAGTATAGTATATTAAATATTAAAAATAACTTTTTAGAAAGGTGGATAAAACATATTCTAACCTAAACAGTCCCTCAAAATCTTTAAATATACAAATAGAAAAAATACCATAAGAATTTTTGCCGTTAGAAATAAACCCAGATGACATGAATTTAGCGGATGTCAGAATTTGTTAAAAGATACATCCCTACCCATCCCTAAACATAGCCCCGCTTTCAAATGTAACTATTAACTGAGACAACGAAAATTAAAAATTGAACCCTCTACCACCCCTTGTCTAGATGAATGGATTTATCGGTAACCTTGGAAACCCTCAAACTATGAATCTTTCCTGTGCCGTTAACAACCGTAAATTTTAAAAAGTAAGTTACTCCAAAATTCGCTTGATGAGGAAATGGAACTAATGTCTTTGGTTTAATAACAAAATTAAATTCAGGGGCTTTAGCTTCCATTTCTGAAACATGGTTATCACTGTGTAGCAGTAAAACCATATTTTAAATCTATTAATTTATAATATTAATGCTCTGTAAATTTAAATTTACATAGACCACTATTGTGTAAAATTAAAAATATCTATAAGAACACCGGATTTTATATCTTACTGTTCTTTCCTTTTTATTTATATATACATATATATATATATATATGAATATTTTTGTTCTGCATGACACTTTTGTATATCACTAGAAGAGTCTATTAAATTGCTCATCACTGTGTAGTAGACTCATCTGGTGATGTAATATAAATGCCATCTCATGTTTATACAAGAAATATTGTGTTTAAGAAACTTTTTAATTGCAGCTAGCTTTGTAGACAAATAAACTTTAAAAGTTATGTTTAAATATATATTAAAAATAAGTTAATTTTTAAAAAATTATTTTCATTTCTAGCAAAAGAACAAGGCAGACGATCAATTGTCAGCTTTACCAAATTTTATTTTAATCTTCAGCAAGCATTAAGCATAAGCAAAAAGTGCAGAGTAACATGATTATTTTTATATTTTATATGTACAGTGGGTGTGTGGCTGGTGAAACGGATAGCAGCTCAAAATTAGAAACCAGAAAGCCAAGTTCAAATTTGCATTCATTGCATTCACTTAATGCAAATACTCTTGGGAAAAGTATGAATCTTTCTCTTCTCCCTCAAACTATGGGTTAAATATTACGGTAGACGGGGATTTTTTGCTGTGGTTGGTAACCAGTCTAGGAGAAGGACAACGCTGGTTGTGTCATGGGCTAGCAACTCCATTCTATAAAAACATGCTACATGCAATAAAAACCAGAGCAGCAATGCCCGGTGTTCTGAGAATTGTGACCCTCTTACCACTCCCATCCTGGTTATGACGATAAACTATATCTGCGTCATGGGTAAGATGATAAACTGCATCCAGCAGTAGGGCCTCTGATCGGGAGGTTTTGAGGAGTGTGGAGCCGGCTCTTGGTTGCTGGTGTTCTCAAGTCCGACCCTGACCCAGGGTTGTGGCACCTGTTGGGGTCCCAGCTACGGGCAAATAGTGAGCCCCCAAACTGGGGTAAAAACACTATGAAAGTGTAAAAATAGGTTTTAATACCAGAAATTTCCAGTAATAAAAAACTATTACCAGCAATACGTTTTTGGCAAAATATTACCAACAATGTTTTTAAAAAATAAATATTACTAGCAAATCTAGTGATGCTGACAAAGTTAACCTGCAAGCTCAAATTGAAAAGGACCTACAATCGGTTGTGAACTGGGGCGAGAAATGGATGGTTAACTTTAACGCCTCTGAAACAAAACTGCTCTCTATTAACCACCACAAGGATCCATCCCTGCATCCCATTAGAATGTCTGAAGACCAACTTCTCGAGAGCTCCTCTCTGTGGCTGCTCGGTCTCACGCTGTCTGCTGATCTGAGATGGAACAAATACATCGAGTCAGTTGCATCATCCACCGCAAGAAAAGTTGGTTCCCTGTGCCGAGCCAGGAAATTTTTCTCCCCGGAATCGATCCTCCAAGTTTATAAATCGACCATTTGCCCTTGCATGGAGTATTGCTGCCATATATGGTCTGGGGCCCCTGCTGTTTGCCTCAGGGTTCTTGATAAGATCCAGAGGCGGATATGCAATGTGATTGGCCCCGATCTGTCATCTCGTCTGCAGTCGCTCTCTCACAGACGCGATGTTGCCTCGCTCTGTCTTTTTTACAAGTACTTTCACGGTAATTGCTCTGAGGAGCTGCTTTCGCTTGTCCCTAGGCCTCGTGAATTTAAATGTCCTATGAGGCTGGCATCCCGTTCCCAACCCTACACCGTTGAAACTGTTAGATGTAGACGTCTCTTTTACTCCAATAGCTTCATGTCTCACACATCTCGCCTATGGAACTCCCTTCCCTATTACTGTTTCCCTGACAAATACAATCTCTAACGGTTTAAGTGTAGTGTCAATTGACATCTCCAGTTGCCTTGATCTATCCACTTCCCTTCTCCACATCCTTTCATCTTTCATTCCTATCTGCTCTCACTCTAAATCTTCTGTAACCCCCTTGCCTTGATTGACCCACTATCTTTCTCTTTCTCCACATCCTCTCCTTTACCACTCCTATCTGCTCTTCCTCCAACCCTTCTATAACCCCTTGCGTGATAGTGGCCTCCAGCCATGCTTGAGGTGATACGCTTAAAAAAAAAAAAAATACATTTTTGAAAAGAAAAAACATTATCAGCAATACATTTTTGAAGGAAAAATATTACCAGAAATAGATTTTTGACAAAACAAAATATTACCAGTAATAAAAATCTTGTCGGCATTAAATAACCTGTTGAGGTTGATATGCCGTAAAACAAGCCAAACCAAGCCAAACTCATACCACTCATTGAGTTTCAGGGACTTGAAAGCTGTGACCCACCTCCCATATTCCTCGGAGAGTCTGTGGGAGTTTAGTGAGTTAGTGTGTCTAAATATGATGCAGTTGTAGAATTACTTAAATATTGCTTTCGATTTTTAATGTCTGTAGTCTATGGTGATGGGGGGGTAGAGTTCTCGTTGTTAATTGTTGCTTGTATCAGAAGGTAGATAAATAGTAGCAGTCCTTCGGGACAGCCGCTAGTTTGGCCTAAAGGTTCAACAAGCGATCAAATTGAGGTCACCATAACATAAACAAAATAACATACGAAAGAGAAGGGTATATCAAAAACACTTTGTATTTAAATGCAACATCAATGAATAGTACAATGTTTCTTGATTTACACGCACAAAGTCCGTTACAAAATGTTCATTCATAGAAGAGAAATCCGATTATTAAAAGAATATAAGTGTCTTTTGTTAATACTCAAGTTCATGACGTGCTGGTCACAGGAGATGAAAGGTGAGGTCAATGGGTTGGTAGGGGTCCTTTGATATCTCCGTTGGTGAAGGAAGGCTGAAGGCATCGGGTTTGACGGGTGAGAAAAGCGTAGCGACATTCACTGACGGTACTTCAAAGCTTTCTGTCTTAGAAGTGAATTTATCGCTCTATTTATGTGTGCCCTTCGGATCAGAGTCAGTCTGCTGAAACAAACTGTTGGGTATGGCGCGGAGCTGTTTAATTGGTGGAAAATTGCTTATCATTCTTTTTATTTCTTTTTAGTTTTCCACCGGAAATTCTGCGTGGAGCCGGGTGCGCAGAGACCAGTATTGGTCATTTGCTGTCTAAACCTCTGAGGGTTAATATCCGGTCCTTCGCTTGCTCCGTGCCACCACAAGTCTGTATCCAGAAATAATTGTTAGATGAAATTTGATCTGAAATATTCTAATGGTCAGTCTATACAAGTAAGAAAGAAGAAAAGGATGTTAAAAGTAAATATTTGTTGTATAAAACAAACTGCTTTTTTCATCATTAAGCTATTGACTTATTGATGTACCTCAGTAAGTTAGTGATATATGTTTTCACTTTTTACTACATATGTAGTGTGTTTCATCTGTCTGATGTTTCATATATATATATATATATTTTTTTTTTATACTCAGGTTTATCCAGACAATGAAGTAGAATCATCAAAAGCCAGAGGAAGTCAATCAGATAAAAGGATGAAATTGAACCTGGATTCAAGTGAATTAATGAAGGCATTGGATACTACAAGAGATGAAATGATCGACAATAAACAACTTGATTCTGCCGAGCCTTTGTTTCCAGTTACAAAAGAAAGAAACTGTTCTTCTACTGAACCATGGAAAACATCCGATGAAGAGAATGATACGCTCGTCAATGATCTATTTATGCTGTCAGTTGAAGACTCAACAAAATAATCTGGATTTGGTGTCAACTGAAAATTCACAACTCAGAGAAAATAAAAGAAATGAAAGTTGTTGACAATGTTCTTTTCATTGAGAGAAACAAACGCTAAAAATGTTGCCAGTAAGAAGATTGAAATGGAAGGAAAAAGAAAAGCTTTAGATATTTTTTCAGTTTTAAAGAAAAAGCAATTAGTGGACTAGTAATATAGAACAAAACAGTTCAACTGAGTAGAAACACAGATATGGAAATGACTTTTGTCAAAAGACAAAAAAGATAATCAAGGGTTGTGGATTTGAGTTTTATGCTTTTGTTCACATCTGCACTATTTACTCACTATCGTAGATCAACAATCAATGAAAACATTTAGATGAAAGCAAATACAAGTCAAAAATTGACAATACAAAACTGAAAGTGAAAGTAAATACACGTCAGAAGCTGTAATTGCTTGAAAATGTTTAATATAATAAAAAATGAAGATCAAATAAAAATTAATAATAAAAAATGAAAATGAAAGATGTTTTGTCAAATAAAAAATCAATGTGAAAATAAATATAAGTAAATAATAATAATAATGTTTGATAATGTTTCATGTAATAAAAAACAAAGATGAAAGTAAATACTAGTCAGAAATAAATAATGCTTGACGATGATTCATCTAAAAAATGAAGATGAAAGTAAATACTGTTCAGAATTACTAACAATAACTGACAATATTTATCAAATAAGATGTCAGTAACGATGAGTAAAGTCTAATCATAGTGGATGACAATGTTCTCATCAAATTTAAATAAGAGTTAATACAATCAATAATAATGACTGATTTAATCCAATCTCATCTAACAAAAAACAAGTTGAAGGTAAATACTCATCAAAAATTGATAAATATCATAAGAACAAAGAAGGTAATATTAATTTACATTCAGTTTTATATCCTTATCTTTGTTGTTATTATCAAAATGTTTCAGGGTGAGACAATGAAATCCACCATAGCTGATCATGTATGAAGGTGAAAGAGTGGTCACCAATCCTTGTAGAATGAATTAGAAAAATAACTCAGAGAGGAACACTGGAAAATCAGACATTTGAAGGAATTGGTGCATCTGTTAGGCTATGCTTGGCCTACTGAGGAGGCTCAGTAGGCCAAGCATAGAAATAAATACCACGTGAGAGCCATTAATAAATAAATAGAGAGAAATGATTGCAAGGCTTCAACAACAACAGCAGTAAAGAAATGAGAGCCCAATGTGAATGCAGTCAAGCATGATAGCAGCAGGCAGGACAGAAAAAACATTAAATTTAAGGCTCCAATTTCTAGATTCAGGATTGTCCCACAGGACAGTAGCCTAGTGGATTAAAGCATTGGCTTATGAATTAAGTAATTGTGAGTTCAAGAACAAGATGAAATATCCCTTGATAGATGAACAGCAGAGCAAGAACAATCTAGCCCCATAAATTAAATAAAGGATTCAGTTTGAAATACCCTGAATGTTATCTGGATCGATAGATACCTGAAGAAGTCTGGAGGGGACAATGGCCAAAATGTTGTGATAATAACAACAAGGATGAGGACATTAGTCTGAATGTAAATAATGATAATGTCTCATCCCAGAAATTTAAACAGAAATGCAGAATTTTACTTAAAATTTCAACTTGACAAAAAGTTTGCTTTTTACAGATTGGGGATTTTAAGCTATCATTTAAGATCGATTTAAACTCTTGGTTGATTGTAATATAATTACAAAGCAACTTTTGAAAAAAATAATTATTGAATCAAATGGATATTATTCTTTCTCTAATGTTGAAACAGTCATTTTTTTTTCTTTTAATCTGATCATGCTTGAAGAGAATGGTTTGGAATTGTTATTTTAGCATCCTCTTAAGCACCTTAATCTTAATCAATGAAAGTAATTGCAGTCTCACTTGTAAGTAGAATAAAGCTGTAGATATGAGCAACTTTGTACTAGCCATTTGTTACTGTTTATTGCTGATTTATTCTTTTACACAGGCAATTGTTGAAAAGTGAAATTTATTAGATGTGTATATAGATCAAAGTTTTTTCTTCTCTACAGAGAAAAATTGCTTCAGCTAATTTAAGTTTAATTTTAATTTCTCATCATAAAACCTTATTTTTTTTTACTTTGATTTTAATATAATATTTCATCAATATAACTTCTGTTTGATATCATCCTGTGATTATCTTTTGTTGTTTTACTAATTTTTTTTGTTGCAGTTGTAAAAATATTGATTACTTGGTTTGATTGAACATCTCTTAGATAAGGTAGAGAAGGAAAGCTAAAAGTGAAAACAGTTATCTGTAAGAAGATAGAATGCATGGTTGTCAGAAAAAGAGACAGCCTAAGGAGGGATTTACATATTGGGGATGTAAAAACAAGCAAATTCATAAATTTAATCATCTGGATGGTGTAGTACAGATGACAGAAAATGTGATACAGAAATTCAAATGGCAAAATAAGCTTTCCAGAAACTAAGCAAAGTATTAAGATTAATAGAAAAATTTCATTAGAAACAAAGAAAATAAAGCTGAACTACTATATATCTAATCTCCTATATAGCAGTGAATGATAGACAATCTCCTGACAGGTGAAGAAGATACAAAGCAGCAAAAACGTGATTCTGAAAACAAATGCTGAGACCATCATGGGCAGAATGAGTTTAAAGAAAATAGGAAATATAATAAAGTTTATACTTACAATCAGAAAGAGATAGTGAGAATTTCTGGAACACACAAGGAGGAAAGAGAGTTTGGAGAATTTAACACTTACAGGACATACTGAAAGGAGGGGGGTGGAAACAGTGAGTAACCTATTTAACAAGTTTGTGCGACTTGTTGACAGAATAAGGTCAAAGAGGGAAGGTTAAGAATCAGAAGTTATTTAGACAGAGCAAGGGGAAAAAAAAATTGTGGTCAGCCATTATCACTGACGTTCTGATATTAGACAGACGCTGAAGCAGTGTGGCTTAGAATTTCTAGGAAATGGTCCTTTTCCTTTCCAAAATATTTTACTGAAACAATCAAGATATTTTTTATATATAAATGATGCTTTATTAATATATTTCTGGAAAACAATATTATCTGATCTTGTAAATAGACTAAACAACATACAATTTAATTTACTTATAAAACAAAAAAAAGAACAATATACAGGGTGTACCCCCAAAATTGACATTGAAAATGTGAATATCTGAGTAACGACAATCAACGATGAAAATTATTCATACACCTATTAATTTTGAATATTTTTATCTATTTCTCAGAATCTAATGTCTGTATGATGCCAGGTTTTTTTAAATGTTAATGTGCACAAAAAAGGAATATAAAACTCAATTTTCAGAGCAATAGGTTAAATACAAAATATTTGACAGGCGAATTATGTGAAATAGGAAAAGACAAAATTATCCGAACAGTAGAAAATATTGTTTTAAATTGATTTGTGTAAGTAGAAGTAATTTAAATAATTATTTTATCAGTGAAGCTTTCTAGACTATTTATTCAGTATGATATTTGTGGTAATTCCAGCAATGAACATCATGTGGTGTATAGTGTCACCATTGTTATTCTTATGTTAACAACACGATGGGGGAAAATGAAGGAGCTTAGCGTTGACTTGGGATAGAGAATTATTAACTTCCACAAGTCGGGAAATAGTTACAGTACTATTTCAAACCGGTTAGCTATCCTTTGATCTATGGTACAGTCTATTATAAAGAAGTTTAAACAGATTGGCACAACAGAGAATTTACCTGGGTGTGGAAGAAAACCCAAAATGCCACTGAGAACTGCACGAAAACTGTGTCAGGATGTTAATATAAATCCAAGAGTTGTTTTGAAAGATATTGCCAAAAGTTTGGATACGATAAGTATCAGCGTAAGTACTCACACAATACACCTGGGTGGTATGGAAATCGACCCTGGCGAACCCCTCTTCACAAACCATGTCACATTGTTGCTCGGTTTAATTTGCCATGTCACAGGTGGTGGACATATTCAACATTTGTGAAATCAGTTATAAAATCTAAATCCCTTTGAATATCTTGTTCAAATTTTTATGAATAAATCTTTTATTGTTCAACATGAAACTTATTTAATTTTGTTTACCTGGGACGACATGTAGTTACTGAGATATTGACACTTTAAATGATGTCAATTTTTGGCAAATACCTTGTATTACTTTTCCTTAATTGCATTGTAATGTTATTTGTGAAGAAAAACCTTAAAAATCTATGTACCGTATATACTCATGTAACATTTGATGTTTATTTTAAATACAGCTGTACTTTTTGACTATATTAAATGCATATATAGTTTGGTCAATGGCGTAGCCAGGGCCAGCAGTACATATGCTATTTTTATATCTCATGTATTATGCGACCCCCTTAAAATTAGCTTCAAAAGTCACATGATACATGTGTGTATACGGATAATTAAGATAAAATGAACAAATCAGACAGATTCAAATTATAGCAGATGTATTATTAGAACATATTCTGTTAATCAGTTTCGGACAAAATAAAAATTTTATTGAAAATTAAAATTATTAATAATATTACAATATCCCTACTGAGTGGATACCAAATTACAAGGTGACCAAAAAAGTACTTGCGGTTTTTGATTTATTCGAAAAAAAAAGTATACAGCAAATCTGACATACCGTTTGTCCTCAAATTAATCCTCATTGGCATCCAGAGCCTTTTACCAATAAGCATCCAGCTGCAGAATGCCTTGGGTGTAAAGATCAGGGGTGTTGATTGTAAAAAATCTGAGTGCCTGCTGGAAGTCTGCTTAACTAATAATGGATTACCCCTGATGGTGATTGTCCAGGGAATTTGAAGAAGTGGTAATCTGTTGGGAGTAAGGTCTCAGGGAGTAAGGTGGATGGCAAAGTGTTTTCTAGCTAAGTCCTCATATGGTATCCCTGGCCACCCACAGCACATTTGGCCTGGCATTGTCATGGAGGTACAGTACACCCTTGTGATTAACTAATGTTGGCTCGTTCTTCTTCACTACCTATTGAGCATGTTTTAACTGCTGTGAGTACAAGCCCCCAATGATGGTTTGGACTGTTGGCAGCAGCTCATAGTCGACAGAGCATGATCTTGCATAGTTATAGAGGTGGTCTTGTGGTATGAGGCATGGAGCCCCATGGTGACAGCCAATGTCTGGCCTTTTTTCACTGGTGAGTACTTAATCAAATATTGGTACATTGCGGTGCTGAGAAAGCAATGAAAAAGGTGCTAGCACTCGTTGCTTGTTGGCAGGTGAAGTCTCACTATCTCATCAGAAACCTGGAAGCATTTCGCAAGCTCACCACATGTCCTCCTCTATGGCTATCTTCATGGCTTCATCATCTAGGACCTGTGGCAGGCTACTATGGGATTCTTCACAAAGAAACAGCTCTTTCAACCTGAACTTCTGAAACAATGCCTGGTGGTGCAATCACTCACAGCATTATCCCCAAAGGCTTGATGTATTCAGCAACTTGATGTAGCTGCAGACAACCCCACCTTTAAGTCATAAAACCCTTAATGAGCTGCTTTGACACTACCATGTTTCCTTGCCATTGTTTGAGCTATGACGGATGTGTTTGTGTGCAATACATATACATTGGTCAAGAGCAATACCCTTGCTCCTGCATACACTGTTTTCTTGGCATAAGACACACGCATTTGTATATGAGTGATCACTTCTTCACATATGACGTAAAAAATGGCAAGCAGTTTTTTGGTTACCTTATAAAATAAAATTTAATTAACCTATCATTTAAGGAGGAAGATAAAGTTTATACAGCATTTAAAACATTTATTAAATTATTAATCTGGAAAGTTTCAGCTTTTTATCATGTTATTAGAAATTAAATATAATTTCAAGTAACCTGCTGTCAAATATAGCTGAACATTATTCTGTTAATTATTCAAGTATACTGTTATCTCTGTGTACCGGGTATAAATGAAAGGAAAACATATCAAGTAGGCATTCTGTGTTTGCATGATAGTCCAAGTAGCAACAGATGTAAGAGTCTGAGTTGAAGTAATGAGTCATTAAGAAATCTTCCTGTGTCTAGTCTATTTCCTGCAAAAACTGTCTTCAGAAGAAGAAATGACTCAATTATTATAAAATATCTCAACACTTTCTGGAATATAAAAATTTTGAGTTTACACTTTATGTGCTTTCTTCTTTTCATTTCCATTTTCTTTGGTCGGATTTTCAACCCCCACCCACCACCGCCAAATTCCCACAACATTTTGATTGAGAATCAAAAAAGAATTTATGATTGGTTTCAGCTACTGAGAAAACTGCTTTTGAAACTAGAATATGCTCCAACATACAAATTCCATGAACATTTGAACATCTTTCAATAAAGGAAAATATGTTTTAGATGGAAGCCAAATTTAATAAAAGTTTTTTATTTGAAGATTATTTTGCCAATTATCAAAAAATTAGGGCCAAATTTGACACAGAAAGATGAGATTACTTCCTTTATCGGCTACATTTTTATACCATCTCCTTCAGTGTAATTCTTAGCTTGGTGTTTGCACACTGACTGCTCACAAAGGGTAGTTGTAAAAGTCCATACTACATTTAGTCTGCATCCACAATAAATAACAGATTTTGCATATTTGATGAAAAATGAAAATGTGCAGAGTGGATACATTCAATAAAATTCATTTATGAAATGAGAGGTGTTTCTACTTTTGATTCTGTATTTGTTGCTGCAATAAAAACAAAACAAAATTATGTTTTCTAAGTCTTCCACGCCCAGTAACCCCTTGTATCTTAGTGGATTTACTGCCTTGCTTTTGGTGAATTTAATTTAAAAATATATCTGTAGACGATGTACAAAAATAGTGATAATCTAGGAAGCGTTTGAAATTGAGATTTTATTTACATAAAATTTTCATTTTCTTTATGTTTATATCTGTGTAGTGAGAAAACAAACACAGGTGTAACTTAACTAAATCTTTATTCAACTTAAGATGAAGCTTGCCCTAGTGGACTTACTTAAATACAGAATATGTCGGAAGGGGAAATAATCCATACTGTATTTTTTTTCTGTATTTATTGGGGTTTTTTTCTGAATCTTATGAGTTATTTTAAATTCAACAAAATAAAAAGCAAAAACAAGCACGATTTAATTTACATTATAAAAAATTATATTAAAAATCTATTGTATTATTTTATTCACGTTTTCCGTCATTTGAAACTGTCTAGCATTGGCCAGGTCCCAAGGTTGCTGGATTAAAAAGATACTGATATGTATGTGATAACACTTTTGGAGTGTCAAATGGTAAAGAAATAGGAACTGAAATAAAAGTTCTTCATTCTCAGAAGGTTACTGAATGCCACGGATTGATGAGAGTAAAGTGGCCAAAATGTTGCAATAAAATGCAATGCCAATAATCACATTTTCAGGAAAATAAATTTCTCAAGTCTGTAGTGCATGGAAATTAGTAACCAGAGTTACTCCTCTTGACATGGAACATTTCCTGAACAAGATTCTGATGTGGTGTGAAATAAAAAATGAGAGCTCACTGTAAGACACAAACACTGTACACACTTTTGAACATGTGAACTTGCAATAAGCAATTGTCAAACAGATCTTGTTTTTCATACGGAAACACCCCTCGTGGAAACATTATAGTCCAGTGACTGTTATCGCTCTTTTCAGTACTGATGAAGGCTTTCTCGTTAACTTTTTGTTTGAATTAGTGTGTGAAATGCCAACATCTTGATTATGTCATTATCTTCTCTTTGAGTTACATGTACATTTTAGTTGTTGCTGCTGTTGGTAGACCTCAAGTGATGATGTTTCTGCTTTTTTCTTCATTTTTACTCATTGATCTGAGAAAGTGCTTCTGAAAAAACTGGTCCAAATGAATCAATGTATTAATTACTGTCAATAAATTGTTTTGTTTCTTTTAGCATGAGGCTTATAAATGTGTCAAAGCTCAGATTAGCCCAAAATTGAAGCATGAAGCTTATAAGCATGACAAAGCTCAGATTAGTCCATAATTTAAGCATGAAGCTTATAAGCATGACAAAGCTCAGATTAGTCCAAAATTTAAGCATGAAGTTTATAAACATGACAAAGCTCAGATTAGTCCAAAATTTAAGCATGAAGCGTATAAATGTGTCAAAGCTCAGATTAGTCCAAAATTTAAGCATGAAGCTTATAAATGCGACAAAGCTCAGATTAGTCCAAAATTTAAGCATGAAGCTTATAAGCATGACAAAGCTCAGATTAGTCCAAAATTTAAGCATAAAGCTTATAAATGTGACAAAGCTCAGATTAGTCCAAAATTTAAGCATAAAGTTTATAAACATGACAAAGCTCAGATTAGTCCAAAATTTAAGCATGAGGCTTATAAATGTGTCAAAGCTCGGATTAGTCCAAAATTTAAGCATAGAGCTTATAAGCATGACAAAGCTCAGATTAGTCCAAAATTTAAGCATGAAGTTTATAAACATGACAAAGCTCAGATTAGTCCAAAATTTAAGCATGAAGCTTATAAGCATGACAAAGCTCAGATTAATCCAAAATTTAAGCATGAAGCTTATAAATGTGACAAAGCTCAGATTAGTCCAAAATTTAAGCATGAAGCTTATAAATGTGACAAAGCTCAGATTAGTCCAAAATTTAAGCATGAAGCTTATAAGCATGACAAAACTCAGATTAGTCCAAAATTTAAGCATGAAGCTTATAAGCATGACAAAACTCAGATTAGTCCAAAATTTAAGCATGAAGTTTATAAACATGACAAAGCTCAGATTAGTCCTAAATTTATGCATGGAGCTTATAAATGTGAAAAAGCTCAGATTAGTCCAAAATTTAAGCATGACGTGAGGCTTAGCTTCTTAACGCAGCTAATGTTATCCTCACTGAATTTATGGAAAATAACTGACATTTTTAACCCTTAATTAGGGTTATATATTTTAAGCATGAAATTCAGCTCAAACTTGAGAATTTGCTAAGCATTTGCTCAGCTGAAATTACTTGAATAAAAGAAAAAAGAAAATACATCAAAAATTCAGCCAAAAAGTCTTGCATTCTTTTATATTTTCTATATTTTTTTATAATTTCTGCTTTGAATGAAAACCAAGATTTCTGCCAATTGAATAATGTTCAACTCTTCTTAATTTTCTTAATTTTTTTAGGCAGGCTGCATTCATGTTTTATAAAGTTTTTTCAATGGTTAAGGCCATTTTGAGTGCACAATTTGAGTGACATCATTCAATTGATTTTCTTGTAAATTGTTTATGTGTGTGTGTGTGTGTGTGTGTGAAATGAGGGAAGAAATTTTCTTTAATCCAAATTTCCCAGCTACTCTTTTGCTTCTTTTCAACAAAAAATCATAAATTACGCACACACATTACACATCGCTGACTATCAAATTAAGATTTTTCTGACAAATTTTTTCTGCTTCCAAATAAAATTATTCTTGTTGTGAACTCCTTGAATTCTTAATTAAATTATTTTGCTGAAAATGGAGAAGTTTTTTTTTCTTTTTCTTTGCAAGTTGTATACTCTTTCTACATTAAAAAAATTGCTTTAATGACTGTTTCTCTTGGTTTATAGAATAAATTTCATTTTTTATGCACAATTCAACAAACCGATTTACATTTTTTTGCAAAATGCGATGAAGTCAGTACACCTTGTGCTTTATAAACCTGGGATGAAGAGTCATTTGCTGAAATTGATTTTCTCAGACGAATCATGTTGAAGAAACATTTTAAAGCATAAATTAAGAAATACTAAGCATTATTTCCATGATTTAAACAATTCCTAATAATTAATCTCTTTGATTTGACCCCGAATTATTTAAAATGATATGAATTGAATGTAATGCAGATTGCTGCAGCCATGGCAGCGATGACCAAATTGGCAAGAAATCAGCTTTCAAACAAAGTACAGACTGTACAAATTGCTGTCTCCAGTCTCCTATATGAATTTGAAACATGGACACTGTTGGTAGAGATACAGAAAGAAGGATCCAAGCGTTTGAAAATAAATGCACGAGAAAACTCCTTGGCATTTTCTATTGGGAACAAAAAAAACAATGAGTTTGTGTGGAAAAGGGTTGAAAGTTTTGTGGGACACAAGGAACCTCTTCTTGCCACTGTCAAACAGAGAAAAATGGTGTGGTTTGGACACATTACAAGGCATGACAGCCTGTGCAAGACCTTCATGCAAGGCACCATTGAAGGTGGACATAGAAGAGGACGTCAATGTAAAAACAGGTTAGACAATGTCAAAAAATGGACAGGTACGACTGTACCAGAAATGCTGATTGCTGCCGTTAATAGATCACTGTGGAAAAGAGTTAGTGTGGCTTCTGCATTGGAATCTGCCCTACGATTATATAAGTCAAGTGGATGATGATGATGATGATGATGATGATGATTGTAATGGCTATAATATTTAATTTTAGCCTTGTAGTATATCAGGTTCAATGATTTAAGATAATGCATTTCATATGTTATATTATCTGTCAGTATAATGAATAAAATATTCTATAATCAATAATGTGTCCTTAATAATATCATTTGAATAGTATTGTAATGATTGGTATGTAAAAAGGAATATTCTGGTTAATAATACTTAGCTAATTAGTTAATAATACTTAGCTAATTAATTAATAATTCAGCTAATTGGATCTACTAATGTAGATCCAATTAGCTGAACTAATACTGATTTAAAATAGTATGAAAAGACAATTTATATAATAAAACATTTACATACAAATATATAGATATGACAAGTTTTAATACAAGGTATTAAAACTAAATTGCCCATGTTACCAAGTATGTTAACATACACTGGAAATGATAAGCAATGAGAAATACTGATGAACAAACAGAAAAGCCTTGAATGCCACAGTTTTAACTAATAGTCATGGTGGGCTGGTATCTCGCAAGCCATGGGCGATAAGGGAAATGATATTAATTTAGTTTGCCTACCATTCAGTAATTGAAGGTCTTGTATTATTTTCATGTGGGATTGTAAGCTGGTAAGGACAGATAATTATTTTTGTATTCCAGTATTTATGATTTGCATTTTAAAGGCTAGTTTGGAGGTTTCTCATATGAGACCAATGGTTAGCAACCTTTTTGTCTCTGTGAGCCAGATGTTAATGTGCAGAAAACAAATATTTTTATTTGTAATTTTGTCATTTTGTTTCATTGAAAGTAGATTAGATTACGTGTTTCACTTTTCTAAGCTTCATCAGATCCAAAAATGAAAGAA
>OZ038492.1:100098142-100113142 GCA_964036315.1 Acanthosepion esculentum | reverse complement strand
AATATAAAAGTGAACACTGAAGTCAACACTCAGAGGCTACAGGCTGTTTCATGCAATCATGCTGCCTGACGATTGCATTTAGCATGAAACAGCCTATTGCTTTTGAGTGTTGACTTCAATGTTCACTTTTATATATATATATATATATATATATATATATATATATATATATATATATATGATACCAATGATGTTAATGATGAAATGGTAAATACTTATACATACACACACATATATACACATATACATACATGCATACATACACATATTTATATATGTTTACTTGGCTATTATTTCGTTTTTTTAATTGGGTTTGGTGATATCAAAAGTATTAATTGTAGGAGGTTAGATTTACAATTAAATTTATCATTGATAGAATTTTGTGCATATTTCTATAATTATGCACTTGTGTATACACTCATGTGCACATCTATTCATGTGTGTATATAGGCATATGTATGTGTACATATGTACATGCAAAAAGCTCATACATGGACACATGTATACTAAAGTCTGTACTTTGTTGGTAATAACTAGTGTATAAATGGTGAAGTTATTTAATTTTTTAAATATCATTTTTTATATATATATATATATATATATATATATATATATATATATATATATATATATATATATATATATATCCACTTTAAAAATTTGGAGATTAGTTGAATCTACTACTTTGGTTTCAACCTTACAGTATCCTCAGGTGATTTTTATTACCAACTGACCTCATGACACTCATTTTTTAAAAATTAATAAATAAAAAAATGCATGACATTGAGTGTGATAGAAATAATAATGATAACAACAACAACAATAATAATAATAATAATAATAACAACAATAATAATAATAGCAACAACAACAATAATAACAACAAAAATAATAATAATAATAATAATAACAACAACAATAATACTAATAACAATAATAATCATAACAATAATAATAATAACAACAACAATAATAATAATACTAACAATAATAATATAACAACAAAAATAATAATAACAATAATAATAATAATAACAATAATAATAATAACAACAAGAACAATAATAATAATAACAATGATAATATAACAACAAAAATAATAATAACAATGATAATAATAATAACAAGAACAATAATAATAATAATAATAATAACAATATTAATATAACAACAAAAATAATAATAACAATAATAATAATAATAATATTAACAGTAATAATAACAACAACAATGATAATAATAATAATAATAATAATACTAATAACAATGATAATCATAACAATAATAATAAGAACAATAATAATAATAATAATAACAACAACAATAATAATAACAATAATAATAATAATAATAAATCATTGCTGCACAAGACCAATGCTTGTTAACTAGGAATTATCAAGCACATATCCTAAAATACTGTGTTAGCCCAAGATGCAGATTCTGTGACAAATATCCAGAAACCATTGATCATCTTATATCAGGTTGCATGATATTGGCACCCACTGAATATAAAACCCGGCATGACAGAGTGGGCCAATATTTGCACTGGAAAATTTGCAACTCCTATGGGAAGGAAACTGGAAGAAACTGGTACGAACACCACCATGACCCGGTTACGGAGATAGGACCTTTTACAATTCTATGGGACTACACAATACACACTGACAGAACAATCAAAGCCAACCGCCCAGATATTGTTATTAAAGACCACAAACATAATAAGTGCCTCCTTATTGATATGACAGTCCCTGCAGACTGCAATGTATCTTTGAAGATATTCGAAAAACTGTCAAAATACAAGGACCTTGAAATAGAAATCTAAAAAATGTGGCACATGGGAACATCAACAATTCCTGTTGTAGTTGGAGCCCTTGGACTGGTTGGAAAAGATTCCAGTAGGCTGATTGAAGGGATCCCTGGAAGTCCATGCCTCGGAGAGATACAAAAAATTGTTCTGACAAGTACAGCCCACACTTTACGAAGGGCTTTATCTATGTAATTATTTTTTTTATTTTATTTTTTTTTGCAGTGAAAAGTGTCATGATACCATTTCTAACCTTAGGTCCCTGGGCGGGACCCGGAAAGAAATGTGTAAACGCCAGATATCAAAGGAAATAAAAATAATAATAATTATTATTATTATTTCTGGTTCAAAAGTTTCTTTGGATCTGGAAAAGCTCTACATGTCATTTTTTATATTTAGTTTATATTTTCACACATGTATTGAGCACTTTTTAATACTACTGTTTCCTGGTCTGATTCAACTTTGACCATTAACATTTTATGCATTATATATATATATATATATATATATATATATATGTATAGCACACTCCCGCATACCTATGCACATACTGCATGCATGCTGCACACACACACATGTATTTGTAATTGTTAGATAGTGTATGTAATTAAAATAAGTGTATGCTTATATCATATTTTATTGTTTACCATTTATTTAATGTTTCATTTTTATTTTTGTTAATGTATATTGGGTTGTTTGTTTTTTTTGTATGGTTTGTAGGTTCCGTTGTTAAGGTTGAATGATATATCAAAATAATTAAT
This sequence comes from Acanthosepion esculentum, assembly GCA_964036315.1. NCBI lineage: Eukaryota > Metazoa > Mollusca > Cephalopoda > Sepiida > Sepiidae > Acanthosepion > Acanthosepion esculentum. The sequence goes on along the minus strand of OZ038492.1, from coordinate 100,110,577 downwards.
ATTTTTTGATTTCATTTTATATCTATTGTAAATCCTAGGGTTTGGAAAGTTTTTACTATTTCTTGATTTAATTTTTTCTGTAGTTCTGCCATTGCAGTTTCTTAGGATTATTAGACCATCGTCCCTATATAGACCTATATTTTTTTTGTTAATAGATATAAACAGATTGAAATAAGTAGATAGATACAAAACTATTATATATATATATATATATATATATATATATATATATATATATATATATAAATATATCAAGCTAAATCAATCCACCTATTTCAGTCTGATTACATGTATCTATTTCTGTTTATATATATATATATATATATATATATATATGTATGTATGTATGTATATAAAAGATCAAAAAGAAAAGATTCAAATCAATCCATAAGACATTTGGCATGTTAGAGAGGACTTTCAGATATGACTGTCCAAAAAGCAGTGAAAAAAGACTTGAAAATGTAATCGTACATGAAACCTGTGAGGCATCTTGTTACTCAAGGACAGAAGGTTAGAAGGTTAGAGAGGGCAAAAATCATCTTGAATAAGTTGGAAAAATGATTATGGAATATATATATATATATATATATATATATATATATTTGAACTTTATGTCAATCCTTCATGAGCTTCTGATTCTTAGCTATGATTAATTAATGATGAACATGTCATTTTCTCTTATAATCAATTTCATTAGGATTCTTCTGTTAAGCTTGGAGAGTTATTATACATTCTTATTGCTCAAAGTAGAGTCCAATAGTGTTTTGAAAACCTCAGAGAATTCCAGTAAGTAATTCATGGATTTTATTTTTAATCTGGCATTATTTCTTATTACTCCAAAGATTATTTTAATAGTTACACATGTTTCAGTAGACTCCCTGTCTAAAGTATGTTGAATGCAGAGGCCAGTAAGCGTAGTTCACAAATTAAAAAAAAAACACACCAACTACTCTAACATGTATCTTCTAAAATAATGTTTAGAGTAATGTGATATATATATATATATATATATATATATATATATATATATATATATATATATAGAGAGAGAGAGAGAGAGAGAGAGAGAGAGAGGCAACAGATCATTTCATGTTAGATGATTGCATCTAACATGAAACAGCTTGTCGCCTCTAAGTGTTGACTTCAATGTTCACTTTTATATTTACACACGCTCTTTATATATATATATATATATATATATATATATATATATATATATATATATATATATATATATCCTCACAATTTGCTTATATCTATCTCTCATTATGCTTATGTTATGGTCCAATATCCTCGTCACCACGGTTATGGTCCAAGGTTAAGGCCAAGGAAGAACAACACGAACACAAGAGTAGGAATAACAAAGATATATTACACAGAATAATAATACAAGATGTTGAAGGTGTTAGTATGACTGTCATTCTGGTTTGGAGTGAACTACTATTGATTCGTCCCTCTCTCTTGAGAGTCACAGTATTCATAGTGTCAGGAAGAGTTCATTATGTCATTGTAGGTAAGTTCCTGTAACAGTTTATATATACCTCCTTCTCATTCTTTATCCCAATCTGTTTATGTCTATTTATCCGATCTCAACCTGTTTATATATATATATATATATATATATATATATATATATATATATATATATATGTATCCCTATGTATTTCAATCTGCTTCTATTTATCTAGACTTTTGTAATTCAAGTGCAGTACTAGACCTCGTCAATTTACAACTGCATTGGCTAGATGTAATCATAAATTCTATATTTACAGGTTTTTTTTCTTGCATTCCTCACTTGTGGGACTCTCTTCCGGCTCCATGCTTTTAAGCCAACTTTAATCTGCAAACTTTTCAGAGCAATGTCAATTGCTATCTACTGTTCTCCTGATTACTCTTCTTTTTTTCTTGCTCCGTGTCAATGTCTCTATTTTCCTACCCAATAACTCCTTGTGTCTCAGTGGCTTTACTGCCTTGCATGTGGTGAACTCGATTAAAATATATAATATAAACAGATAAATAGTATAAACAAACTGAGATAAAGAGAACGAAAGAAAGAAAGAGAGATATATAAACTGACTGAAATAGATAAATAGATGGATAGAAAGACTGAGATAGATAGATAGATAGATAGATAGATAGATAGATAGATAGATAGACTGAGATAGAAAGACTGAGATAGATAAATAGATAGATAGAAAGTCTGAGATAGATAGATAGATAGAAAGACTGAGATAGATAGATAGATAGGAAGATAGAAAGATAGATAAATAGATAGATAGAAAGACTGAGATAGATAGATAGAAAGACTGAGATAGATAGACTGAGATAGATAAATAGATAGATAGAAAGACTGAGATAGATAGATAGATAGATAGATAGATAGGAAGATAGAAATATTGAGATAGATAGATAAATAGAGATAGAAAGACTGAGATAGATAGATAGATAGATAGATAGATAAATAGAAGGACTGATATAGATAGATAGATAGATAAATAGATAGATTGATAGAAAGAAAGACTGAGATAGATAGATAAATAGATAGAAAGACTGAGATAGATAGATAGATAGATAGATAGATAGATAAATAGATAAATAGAAGGACTGATATAGATCGATAGATAGATAGATAGATAGAAAGACTGATATAGATAGATAAATAGAAGGACTGATATAGATAGATAGATAGATAAATAGATAGATAGATAGAAAGACTAAGATAGATAAATAAACAAAAAGACTGAGATAGATAGATAGATAGATAGATAGATAGATAGATAGATAGATAGATAGATAGATTTAAAAAAAGATAAATATAGTGTGAGGTAGAAAGGGAGATAAATTTAAGCAGATCGAAATATACATGTTTTATTCCAATTTTAAACAACAAATGTTATTAAAGTTGTCAGGCTATATTTATATGGGTAATATATTATACTAGGATTTTTTGGCAGCAGCTAATTCTATTTCTTTTCTTTTTATGTGCCGTGTCCCTTCAGGATGTAGGCGATCATGGCTCTCCACTACCACCTATCCCTTGCAGATCTCAATGTTTCATCCTTCTGCCAAGTCCCCCAGACCACATTCTGTCTTCCACTTGCTTACGCCCGCCAGGTATGTCGTGTGTTGCTTTCCTTTGTCTCTCTTTCCCTCTATTCAACCAGCGAGTATCAGATGCTCCAGGCCCTCTTTTCTCATTACGTGTCCCGGAAACTTCAGCTTCCACTTTCTGATGTTAAGTATAAGACTCCTTGTCTGCATCCTCTCCAAAATCTTATCATCGCTCACACACTCGGTCCATGATATCCTTAGCATCCTTCTGTAGAAACACATCCCTGTCGCCTCAGGTCTCTTCTCCATCTTTGACCGTCCAACATTCGCTGCCTTAAAGGAGAACAGATATCACATAACAGCCCAGCACTCTTTTCTTTGTTACCAAAGAGACCCTCCCTGTCTCGCAATACTTTGCCCAGCTTTTGGAATGCATACTGGGCCATCCCAATACGTCTACGGATCTCAGCGTCGCACTTGCCGTCCTTTGTCAAAACACTTTGCAGATATTTAAACTTCTGCATCTGGTTGATTTTAGTGTCCCCAACCTGCAAATCACATTTCGGGCTCATCATTTTACAGATGGCCATGCATTCTGTCTTCTTGTAGTTTATGCATAGTCCCTTCTTCTTGCTCTCATTCGCTACCTTCTGTAGGAGGTTTTGTAATTTCTTTTCCATGTCTGCTATCAGCACTGTGTCATCTGCTTATCTTATGCTGTTAAGATTGTGGCTACCAATGCTGAATCCTGGTAGGATTTCCAATTCTCTCAGAATTGCCTCATTGTTTAGGTTGAATTTTTTTTTTTTTTTTTTTGAGCGTATCACCCCAAGCAAGGCTGGAAGCCACTATCACGCAAGGGGTTAAAGAAAGTTTGGAGGAAGAGCAGATAGGAGTGGTAAAGGAGAGGATGTGGAGAAAGAGAAAGACAGTGGGTCGATCAAGGCAAGGGGGTTACAGAAGATTTGGAGCGAGAGCAGATAGGAATGAAAAATGAAAGGATGTGGAGAAGGGAAGTGGATAGATCAAGGCAATTGGAGATGTCGATTGACGCTACACTTAAACCGTTGAAGATTTATTTGTCAGGGAAACAGTAATAGGGAAGGGAGTTCCATAGGCGAGATGTGCGAGACATGAAGCTATTGGAGTAGAAGAGACGTCTACATCTAACAGTTTCAACGATGTAGGGGTGGGAGCGGGATGCCAGCCTCGTGGGACGTTTAAATTCACGAGGCCTAGGTACAAGCGAAAGCAGCTCCTCGGAGCAATTACCGTGGAAGTACTTGTAAAAAAGGCAGAGCGAGGCAACATCGCGTCTGTGAGAGAGCGACTGCAGACGAGATGACAGATCGGGGCCAATCACATTGCCTATCCGTCTCTGGATCTTATCAAGAACCCTGAGGCAAACAGCAGGGGCCCCAGACCATATATGGCAGCAATACTCCATGCAAGGGCGAATGGTCGATTTATAGACTTGGAATAAGTCCAGTGAGAAGATGCATCCTTGCATTATGCCCCTTTCTATTTTTGTATATCCACAGAAGTCATTCTCTATGTGCATGCATGCTATTTTCTGCCAGTATAGGTTATTGATTATTATAAAATCTTTCCGAAATATATAAAGGTTGCTGAGTAGTTCCAACAGATCCTTGTGGCGTACTTTGTCGAAGGCCTTTGCATAGTTTATGAAACATAGGTACACATCCTTTTGCATTTGTATTGCTCTTTCCGATAACATTCGGAGCATGAATATTGCATTCTTTGTTCTGGTATTGTTAATGAACCCATACTGTTCTTGTTCTATTTCTGGCCTGATTCCGCCGTGTGCACTATTCATCAGAATAAGGATGAAATTTGAATAAGCTGATTCATTTGGAAAAATACTTTGGCAAAAACCGTACTTAACAGTTAAATAATTTCTTTAATTTAATTTTGACTTCATGGTAAACAATATTTTTTAAGAAAATTTCATTTTTTCATTTTTCTTTTTTAACATAGAAGAATAAATTCTTATGATTTCTTACTCTTGAGCATGCAACATGCAACTGGCCATGTGTAAATATTTCATTCTGGAGCCAAATTCCAATTTTTTGAAATATTAATTCTTGTGATTCATTTAAATGCTGGGCGAAGTGGAGACTGGATCCTTGTATATAAAAACTTAAAGAAAAGATATGCAGAAAATAATATTGGATTTTTATTAAATAAGTATTTGCTGTTTTAATCATTAAATTATTTTAAGAATAGTGAGAGTATTTTGTATGTTAAATAATAAAACTTAAAAAAAAATGATGAAAATTTATTCTACTAAGCTACACACCCTAGTAAAACCAACTGTACCTTGTATCCCCTTACCTATTTGCACGTCTCCCCAAAATTTGGTTTTGATCGGTCAATGTATAGCTATTTTAGAGGGTGTGTAGGACGGACTAACGGAAACAATAGAATTTTATATATAGATAGATGACATAAGATTGTGTTTTATGCAATATAAGATAGAAACATATATTTGATTAATATCCTATATATCTGAATGAATTATAGTGATAAATATTATTTATATTGTTTTTAGGCTTTAGTTCAAGATCAATGTATGACATCTGTTCTTGTCGTTAATCAATGGAAGTGGCACCTAGTTTTGTAAATTCCAAATATATGGCAACACCTTCTGCATTGCTCTAAAAGAAGGATTGTCAGTGCAATATTGATGCCAGATTGACAGTGATCATAGGGACCAGGCAATTTTTGGATTAGCCAATAACACCCCATGTTAAAATGACCTGGTGTTAGATCTTATACTTGTGAGGAAGTGGATAAATACCTTATTATTATTATTATTACTTTTTGTTATGCAAAGTTAATTTGACCAAAATCAAATAAGTATAACAATTTAAATATTTTATCAGAAGATGGAAAATGCAACACCCAAATTAGAAGGTGCATTCAGATAGTAAAAGATGACTTCCAAAAACTAAGCAAAGTATTAAGAAACAGGTTGTTTTAGAATAATGGAAACAAAAAGAACACTTATATTTAGCATCAGGCAATTCTGAGGGAATTAAAAGTCTGTCAATTTTGAGAGAATTAAAATTCTGTCAATTTTGAGAGAATTAAAAGTCCTACCAGGTTTCATTATTGGCAGTAACAATCTTAACAACATAAGGTATGAAGATGACACAGTGTTGATAACAGACTCAGAAAATAAACTGCAAATACTCCTACAGAAGGTAGTGAAGGAAAGCAAGAAGAAAGGACTAAACATCAATTGTAAGAAAACAGAATGTATGGTTGTTAGCAAAAGGAATAACCCAAAATATGAACTATGAATTCAAGATACCAAAATTCAGCAAATACAAAATTTAAATATCTGGGAAGTGTTTTATCAGAGGACACAAACTGCAACACCAACATCCAAAGATGCATTGTGTTGTGGATTCCGGGATGAATCCAAAATGAATAACAAACGCCAAGAATGGATAAGGAAAATAAATGTATTAACATAATAATACAAACTGGTAATACGGGTTAGTAGATCCAGGAATACGGGTTAGTAGCAATAATATATATATATAGTCTTGGTATTGAAGTATCACGGTATGTCTCCTTACTGAGTTTAGGTGCTGTGACGGTAACTCTTGTGTTACCCTCCTCTAATACTACTCTGATACTACTCAGCGTACTGTCTTAACGCACTACAGACTGTCCGGGTATTCACTGGTAGTAATATATGTATACCTCGGGTGAGTCCATTTGTGTAAAAAGGGGAGACCCCTTAACACATTGGATTAGCGAAAGATGCTTTCCAAAAGTTAAGCAAAGTATTAAGTAATAGGAAAATTTTGTTAAAAACAAAGAAAAGACTACTGGACTGCTATGTAAAACTTTGTTGTTGCTCACATGTTCAATCCAGGATATTCTCAGCATCCTTCTGTAGAACCACATTTCTGTTGTTTCAAGTTTCTTCCACATCTGTGAGGAGATTGTCCAGCATTCATTGCCATATATAATATAATAACTGGCCACTTGTATTTGAGGATACCCATCTACTAGGGTGGCTAGCCAATCCCTATTGCAGACGATTGCTCAGGCATATTTGTATTTGGGGTTTATATTGCAACTATGCTGAGCAGACCTTAAAGCATGTTATCTAGTGTGATCAACAATTTGAACAAGGCCAACACACTCAAACCCTCTGTCATGTTGACTTGTGACTTTGTGCTAGCACAGCTATTGAGTGTTCCGTCTACCCAATTTCATTCACAGGGCTTGGGTCAGTAGTATGGTTTTCAGGCACTTTCCAAAGGTGACAAACACTGGGATCGTCTCCCTCCAGACCGATAACATTGTCTCCTTCCTGACAAATCAACCGTGGTGAGATTCGAACCCGTGTCTTATGGTCAGAAAGTGAAAGCTCTAACCCCTCGGCCATGCACTGTATATATTATGTTATGTAACAATTTAATATTCATTTCTTTGTTTCTAATGAAATTTTCCTGATTCTTAATAATTTGCTTAGCTTTTGGAAGGTATTTTCACTGCCCTTCTCACTTTGTTTCACTACCTTCTTTAGGAGTTCTTGTTTTTTTAAGCTCATGGGGATATTCAAACTCATATCCTTTTTTCTCAGAAAACTTTGATAAAAATCTGTCTGCTCTAACCACAATGTTATAAGAATTTGATCTCCAGCAGAAAACCGAAACTAACCATTTAAAACCAATCTCTTTATTTCAAGTTTTTTTTTTTTTTATATCAGAACTGCACCTGTTCTTAGCAATATTAACCTTAATTTATTTTTCTTCTTTTTTAGTTTTCATAGCTTACCATTTTCAACAGTTAGGTGGTTATGATTTTATTTAGTTCTCTTTATTGGAAGTATTTTGTGAGCTCAAGAAAAAATATCTTTCTTCTCAAATGCATGTCAGTCAGAAAAAAAAGCAGCAATATTTAATCAATACAAGCTGAACCTTTCTTCCTTCCACCTTTGGTAGAACATGAACGAGACGTGTGTGAATCTAATCAGTGTGGAATATGAACTCAACTGACATTGTTTCAAACGAATAAACATGGTAACAGGAGAGGACACCTTATTTCACCTACATGACTAAATGCTATCTATTGTATATTAGAGCATATCAAAACTATTTTCGTTTTTACAGACCTTTACTTCTAAGTTTATTTCATGTACATATCTAAAGATTATCTATGACTATACTATATTAATAATGTTATTATTATAAGATATATCAAATATATGTTCGTTTTTTACAGACTTTTACTCCAAAGCTTATATCATGTACACATATAAAGGCTATCTATCTATCTATCTATCTATCTATCTATCTATCTATCTCAGGCTTTTTTTCATATCTATCTATCTATCTATCTATCTATCTATCTATCTATCTATCTATCTATCTCAGGTTTCTTTCATATCTATCTATTTATCTATCTATCTATCTATCTCAGGCTTTTTTACATATCTATCTATCTATCTATCTATCTATCTATCTATCTATCGCAGGCTTTTTTTCATATCTATCTATCTATCTATCTATCTATCTATCTATCTATCGCAGGCTTTTTTTCATACCTATCTATCTATCTATCTATCTATCTATCTATCTATCTATCTATCGCAGGCTTTTTTTCATATCTATCTATCTATCTATCTATCTATCTATCGCAGGCTTTTTTCATATCTATCTATCTATCTATCGCTGGCTTTTTTCATATCTATCTATCTATCTATCTATCTATCTATCTATCTATCTATCGCAGGCATTTTTCATATCTATCTATTTATCTATCTATCTATCTATCTATCGCAGGCATTTTTCATATCTATCTATTTATCTATCTATCTATCTATCTATCTATCTATTTATCTATCGATCTCAGGCTTTTTTTCATATCTATCTATCTATCTATCTATCTATCTATCTATCTATCTATCTATCTATCAATCTATCACAGGGTTTTTTTCATTATCTATCTATCTATCGCAGGCTTTTTTTCATATCTATCTATCTATCTATCTATCTATCTATCTATCTATCTATCTATCTATCGCAGGCTTTTTTCATATCTATCTATCTATCTATCTATCTATCTATCTATCTATCTATCTATCTATCTATCGCAGGCTTTTTTCATATCTATCTATCTATCTATCTATCTATCTATCTATCTATCTATTATTGTAATTTAGCAACAACACTAAGTAGAAATTTATGAAGCTTTATTTGACTAATTCAGCTTAAGCACTGGAAACGTTTATTTTATTATAGTGTAGTGGACCGGGGTTTGAATATGAGGAGATATCTCTGGGTTAAGATTTCCTTCTGGCCGGTCCAGCTACATAAGAATGTTGGACTATAATGGAGTCCAAAGAAGATAAAGAAACAAACAAGACCAATATACATGTATGCAAACAAATATATATTAATAACAAACATTAATACACGAAGACATGAAATGTTACAGAGTGTTTGTATGGAAAGTTATGTGTGTGTGTTGAGTGTCCGTACGAATGCGTATATTGTTTTTAGCGTGTTACCAGAATATGGGAAACGCTGTATGTGTGAGAGGTCACATATTGGAATAAGTAAAAAAAAAGAGAAAGTTTTTTTTTTTACCTCGCCTCACGCGTGAGGTTGCAGCCCGAGGCCTGAGTCGAGACAGTTGGCCGCACGTGTGCGTAAGCCGTAAAAAGAGGAAGAGGCGAAAGGTCAGCCAGTATTTATACTCGTGGGAGAGAGACCCCTGTTGAAGGATTAAGGAAATGAGGAGGAGCTAACTGCGACAATAGTGGATGGTTAAAAGCGAGAGGGGAGATAGGATTTGCTTTTTTTATTATCACAATTATTATTATTATTATATGAGATTGTGTCAGAGGATTTTTGTACAAAACTTTACTCCAAATTTTATTTCATGTACATGGCTTCAACAGGACTAACTTATATCTACCAAGTTGAAGTGAGAAAAAAAAACCCGTACAGGAATTTTTTCGTCCGTTATATACTTATATGAAATCATCATATTTATCAATCATAACTACAAAATGAATAAAAACTAATTTCTCGCAAAAACCGTGTTGATCAAATGATAATAGTAATTATATGAATCGACTTGGATAGCTTTTTAAGTTACTGTGAGGTAAATAATGGACATAATCAGATTTGATAGTTTCTATGTTACCTGTGCTGCAGTATGATGGAAATACCACCAGACCCCACACCGCTGCCACACTGACAGAGAAAGTTTCGTGTGTTGATCGGGTTAACTAGCCATATGCACATGCATAAAACCCGGTCAGCCAGGCTGACAGTATGACTACGTTGATAAATTTTCGTTTATGGTATCGGTATTGGTATGTGGCTCAAAGAAGTACAAGAATCGGCATTGAGGGCTTTTATAGTATTGGGATCGATGCCTAGCGCAAAGAAGTACAAGAATAGGTGTTGATGGCTTTTGTGATATCGGTGTTGATGTGTTGCGCAGTGAAAAGAAAGAATCGACGTTGATGACTTTTATGGTATCGGTGTGGATCCATGGCGTAAAGAAATACAAAAATCAGTGTTGACAGTATTTATGCTATTTGTGTGGATGATTGGCGTACAGAACGGAAAGAATCGGCAGGAAACTGACCCGTTGGTTGAAAAATGTTGAATATTTATTTTTAAAGCATTAATTAATGAACCGGAAAGATGTGCAAATCCTCCAACTCACAAGCCTTTTTTTTTTTGGTTATTTGGTGTTTGACTGTCTTGGGATTTATTTCTGTTAATGTGCAAAGACCTAATAGAAACCAAATGTCTCGTCAAATTCCTGTCTAATTTCTTACGAATGTCCTCTGGGAAAGGAATGAATCTATCTTCTCTTGAAATGAAATTTTAAAAAATGGCTAACCGGTTATTGCAACCTTTTTTATTTATTTATTTTTTTTGTTTTTTGGGGTTTTTTTGTTTTTTTGGTCATATTTTTCGATCTCCAACTCAGCGGTGTGTCATTTTTCTCTCAGCTTTGCCCTTCCTCCGCTCTGATTCATTTTTTGTATATATTTATATATACTTTTAAAATGTCCCTTTTTGAGGCCCTGATATAATTTTGTGTCTCCGCTGATACTACATTCACACACACACACACACACACACACATTCACACAGAGAGACAGTCACACACAGACACACACACACACACACACACACATATATATTCGTTTTGGAGTTAAGTATTTTAACCTTCAAACTCAGTTATTTCTTTAAGAAAGTTTGCTCATTGAATCCTCAAATTAAACTAATGTTATGACAGACTAGCTCTCTTGTTTTGGATAGCAACCCGTCCAGGAGAAGGAAAACTCTGAATTAACTCCCCCCCTACTTTGTGGGTATCTTCAAGAGAAGAAATGGCTAAAAAGTGTAAACCCGACACAAATTTAGAGTAGAACCTCGAAGACAACTGAGTGACGTAGTGCATCAACTTCCGGCAATTTTGCACCAATATGAGATTGTATTCGTTTATCGTTTCATTGCATTCTAACGGAAAAACAGAGAGGATCATTTTGACGTCAGATGAGCAAAAGATATTTCTAACTCTCGGTTAAGCTATCATACAAAATCGTCGTCTCTCGGTACGGACAGATGTCAATACGCGCAGGCTGTTAATCTTCTAAAATAAAAATTGTTTTCATGACGCATAATTCATTTTTGAAAAATTCAATATCCAAAATTAAGAAATCAAGGTTTCGATATTTTATAAGAACATTGCACTGAAATTAATATCCGTGTATTTCTGAGCTAAACATAATGTAAGACATAAGTTATAGCATTTTATTTATCAGATTTAAATTTTTAAAAAAATCTATTTTACTACATCAAACATAAACAGAACAAAATAACAGAAATTGCCCGTTTCTATGGATATACTCTCATGATGATAGAACTATACACATAGTTATATACCAGGGTCGGCTGAGAAGTTCATAGACTGACCAAGATACTTTCATAGCATGTGACCAAAAGAGGTTTAACATAGTCCCCCTTCTTCCATCAGTGTTGCGGTGCTTAGATCCCATTATTGAAGAAGCTTTCATCCTGTTGGTCAAAAATTCATCAACAGCAGATATGTCAGCACTGCAATACTAGTACCCAGCCATGTGTTTTTTCATGTTGGGAAACAGATGATAGTCCGATAGGATCAAATTAGTAAAGTAGAGAGGGTGAGTAACCAGTTCAAAGCCACAGTTACACACAGCAACCATTGGCACCAATGAGTTGTGTGCTTTAGCAATGTTCTGATGAAACAAAACCTCTTTTTTCAGTTTTTTTGGGCGTTTAGTCCTGTTGGCCTTTCATAACTGCTTCAATAAACTGGCATAGTATTACC
>OZ038492.1:100048142-100093142 GCA_964036315.1 Acanthosepion esculentum | reverse complement strand
GGGGTTTAATTAAGTCCAAAGAAGACAAAGGAAACAAACAAGACCGATACATATATGTAAACAAATATATATTAATAACAAATTACAATGACATGGACAATTACATAGAGCTTGTATGGAGAAGTTATGTGTGTGTGTTGTATTGAGTGTTCGTACGTACGAGTATTGTTCTTAGCGTGTTCCCAGAATTTGGGAAACGCTGTATCTGTGAGAGGTCACATATTAGAATAGGGAGATTTTACCTCAACTCCAACGCGAGGTGGCGGCCCAAAAGCCTAAGTGGAAAAAGAGAGAGAGGCGAAGGGTCAGCCAGTATTTATAGCCAGGGGAGAGAGACCCCTGTTGAAGGATTAAGGAAAATGAGGAAGAGCTAACTCCGACACTCTTATTAAATATTTTATAAAACTAAAACAATTCTTGCAAAAATTCATTATTCATCAAAAATTTTTCTTCTTCAGAAAATAGTCTCCATAATATATTCTATTCATAAAAGCAATTAAAAGCTTTTCTAGTTAAATAATGTCTTAGTTTTATTGCATTTTTTATTTTATGATTCAGAGAAAATTTTCTGTAACTAAGGGTCATGTTCAAAGAAATAAAAAATTGATTTAAATTCTCCTTGTAATTAATATAAACATTAAGCGCTAAAAAAAGAACTTCTCGAAATTTTATTAATTAAAAATGATTGGGAGAGAACAAATGTAAAAACGTTTTTTTTTTAGAACGATTTCCTAAAAAAAATAAACGTTTAAAAATAATTTAATTAATTTCTGAATAAATCCGTAACATTTAGGGTCCCACGTTGACGAAAAAAACAAAACGAAAGAAAAAAAAAAAACTCAAAAAATCCAGAAAGATTTTAACCAAAATATCCAAGATTCTAAAAAGATTAAAATATATAATTTTTGCATTATGAACCCTTTGATCTTTCGTCTTAATAACACAAAGATTTTGGCGATAAAATTTTGTTTTTATTATGTTTGTTTATTTTTTTTAATCATGTATTCTCCTTTTTAGTGAGTTTTTGGGGGTACCTACCTAAAACTAATCCGTATTAAAAAAAAAATTCCGAATGTAAATAAAGTTCTTAGAGATTTTTAAAACATTGCCACGTTTACTCAACACTCATCGAACCGTCATTATAGACGAAAAATATAAACGAATTTAAAAATTCTTTTAAATCCAATATGAGTCCTATATATGTATTTCAAAGTAAATTAGTAAATTTAAGGATTAATTAACTGGATTTTGTAAAAGTAATGCTTACTTTTTTTCTGCAAACACAGTGAAAATAATATTTATTATGCACTGTAGCCTGTGATGCCATAGGCCAGCAACAGTAATTTTGTACTTTCACTTTCACTTCGAAGAATTTTAAAAGAAATACGGTACACCTGCAGTGTAGTAATCAAGAATTTGGTATTTATGTTTAAAAATAGAGCACAACGCAAGTCATCCAAGCGGTTCCTTGCTCTAGTCTTGAGCATAATAGGACTTGAAAACCCTTGTTCACAGAGATATGTTGCTCGAAAAGGGAGAAGAATTTTTCTAGCCTCCCTTGTCAGAACTGGCTTATTATTGAGCTGAATCCAAAATTTTGAATACGCAAGATTTTTAAAGCGCTGTTAATGTATTTGATTTTCTTGGAGGTCTATGTTCTTCTTGAAACCTAGAATCCCTAAAATAGACGGATAATAAAAATAGCCAGACAAAGCCATAGTTCGATCAACCAATCAGAAAGCTTTCACAACCAGAATATAAAGCCGCAATTCAACGAAACGCGAGCAGACTTTTCAAACCGGATCTATAGATGGAAAATCAACCAAAGTCAAAGTCGATGAATCAAATTTGTCCATTTTCCGATGCTGCTGTCATCGTAACATACCCAGAGACGAAATACGACATTTGCACCACTAGAAGGTGGTTTTACATTTCTAAACAGTTCTTTGCTACATTAAAAACAAACATCCTCTCAGTTTTTCCTCTAATTAAAGAAATCCAATATTTTTAAATCTAAAAAAAGAAAGAAAATGCAGTCCGACAATATGGATACATTGTTGTCTATCCCGCCTTTTTTGAATCTCGAAAAACAATAATTCATATTTCATGCTATTGATAGCGGTCAAATGAATGTCACGAGTAAGCGAAGATATTAACAAAAAAAAACAAACAAAATCCTTAAATAAATTAGACAAGAACACGGGGACTATAAATACAGAGGAAAATATAATTATCCAGTTCAAACAACCATAGACGTCGGTCAAGGTCTGCTGTCATTTTATTATTTCAAAAATCTTTTTCTTTGCCTAAAGAAAATCAAATGGAAAGGAAATCGTTGCGATAAAGATTTAGTTAAAGTAAACAATAAGAAACAAAAAGAAAAGAAATATAAACAACGTGCAACATTTTTAAACCAATGGATACGCCATTATTTTGTCTGGATGTGTGCGTGATAGTAAGAGAGTTTGATAGATTGAGTGAATTATTTAAAAATTTATTATGTAGTCCCGCATTATTTTCGTCTAGTTAGCTGATATTACTGCCGCAGTTAGGATTTGGGGAGAATGGCTTTTGTTACTAAAATTGGGGATTTAATTTTTTATTTTAAACTGTAATTATCATTTTCCCACCCCGCCAATTATACATATGGGTATTAGTTTTGGACTTAGAGACATTACGGTATTATGGTGATTGCAGTAAGAATGATAAGTAAAAACGTGTTTTGGTGTAAGAAGGAATATTTTCGAATGTTTGGGTCAGTGATTGTGAAAGTTAAACACTAGGACAGATGAAGGCCAGCGCTTACCCGTGCCCCAATTGTTTGGCCTTGTGCCTCATTTTATCATGTCTTATTTATTTTATATGAATCCACATTTTTTAATTTTTTATATAACTTTGAATTAATGTCACAGTTTTATTTACCAGATTTATTCAAACATATGTAGACAGTATCATCCAGACGTCATGTTTTCTTATATGCAATATTGTGACTACGATAGGTTTGCTCCAGGGAGTGGCCTCATTCATTCATAAATAGTCTTTGGTCGACGGCCTGTGCAGTCCAGTAAACAGCTGCTCTCTGTTGTTACTATAGCGAACAAACCATGCTCTTCGCAGGACTTATATAAGGACCGATCAACACGTATTCTTTCTTAATCTGCATAACTATCCTGGTGAGAAATTGTAGTTTTATTTATTACCGCAACTGCAAATGAAGACATGGCTGTATAATGGATTTTAAAGTAACTGTAGTGTTTCGATTTACAACTGGTCGATACAGATAAAAAAAACTATTTTGAATAAAAAAAAACAAGAAAAAAAACTATGACGAATTATTAGTAGCAACAAGGAAAGACTGATGCAAAGAAAGTAAAAGAAAAAAAGCAGAATTAAAATTAATTGATAATTGTAATTAACCGGACAAGAGTTTAAAAAATAATAGCTAATTAAGTGAAAGATGTTTTCTTGATTGCAGCAAAATCTCTGTTGAGCAATTGTCTTTTCAACCAGGAAAATTAATAAGAAAATTGTTTTTCTTATCTTAATTACGGTGGGGGAAAAAAAAAACTCGGAACAGGATTTAAGTGGATTTGAATTAAAATCAGATCAAAAGATTGACATTCAAAGATTCCGCGACGTTCCAAGTAAGAAAAATAAGCAACTAGACAACAATAAATATTTTTACGAAGAGTTCAGATCTTCTTTTGGACTATGAAAAGTGAAAACTATATGTATTTAAAAAAAAAGGTTGCATAACTTATGCTGAGTTCAAGGAAGTTAAAAACCAAAAAAAATAAAAATACTCTTCTCTTCGTAGCAAAAATACTGACATATTTTTCGAGGTGTTTTTATTTATTTTTAAGGAGGCCTTGGCGTTCTTAAAGAAAGATCATTAAAAAAAAAGGAAATGAATTCAAATTTCAACCTGAAAGCAGGAGCTTAAATTCCGTACTAAATAGGTGAGTAAAAAAAAAAGTTTAATTTTTTTGTTTGTACTAAAAATCATTTTGTTTGATAAAAGAAAATATTACTTATTTTTTACCTTTCATCGTTTGATCAAATGAAAATAAAATTGTTCATGTGGGAAGAGAACGAACAAAGTTACAAAAGGATTTTTAGTGAGTTGGTTTTTTAGAGATTAGGACTGGGATAGGTTTTTTTATCCGTACTAATATATTTTTCAGTCATTTTTCAATAATTATTATTGATTTTATTGCCGACACAAAGCATTTCCAAAATTGACAGAAACAAACGAGACAATTGAATAATCTAAATTCAAAACCCAGTTTTCCTTTACTTAACGAACGATTTTATTAAAATGCCTTACGTAAATGCAAAATATCGGGAAATACTCCCAAATGCGTATATATTTACCGATATACCCAGCTAGTTATATATATAAATAGGCGCTGATACAATGTGGGGAGGTACAAGTTCCGGTATAGCAAACAAAATAAATACTATATATATTTTTAAATATCTCGTTAAAAAGCTTTCTTTATAACACATATTAAATAATCCTATTTAATCATAAATTAACTTTAAAATTTAAAAAATAATTATTTTTCATTCTTTTTATGTTTTATTTTTATAATTAATTTTTAATTTACTGACTTTTGACTAATAATAACAGTTTGAGCCGAGTTTTGAATTCTTTTAAAGTGTGTGGTTCAAAACGGACATTTCTGTCTAACCTGATATTGAAAGTTGAAAAATGCTGTAAAAAAATTCAGTTTAACATTGAATTCAATCATAAATTATTCTCTCTTTATCCACCACAAAAATAATCTCAAATTTCAAAGAACATTCTCTTGCCCCGCGTCACTGTTTCTATGTGGCTCTCATTACCGTTGATAAGAGGCGTTTGTTGTAATTGTTTTTCTTGTAAGACTTTTGTCAAAGGATCTTTTGTCCTTGGCACGTTCACCTGTAGAGTCAACATATTATGTTAGAACTTAGGCCACAAGGCAAAGAATCTTTTTTTCTTTTTTTTTTAAATTTATGCCTTACTTTTTTATTTTTTCCATTGTTTTATTTCTATTTTTATTTTTTCATTCTTTTAATTAGTCGAATCTTTTTTTTTTATCATTTCTTTTTTGTTCTCTTTCTTCTCTGTTCGTCTCTATCAAATTATAGAATTAACTTGGAAACATGACTTAATTTTCATTTATACTTAGAGTAACTATATGAAGTCATTTTTATTGAACCAATTTCAGATTTGAATTCTAAGAGAGACGAGGAATTTGAAACAAACAAAAAACATTAAATCTTTAAGAAAAATAATCGTGTTTATGTTTTGACAATGGCAACGTCTGTAAGTGTCGTGTTGCGGTTTGAATCTGTGTGTCCAGTTCAAATTCGGATCAAGTCTATTCTGTTTATTTATTATCACTGTGTAGCCAGAGTAGAAAACTAGAAATACGGGACACTCTTAAAAACTAGGTACCTCCACGAGATCGCTAAAAAAAGAGCATAGCATGATGAAAAAGACGCCAAACTTGACGAAAACAAAATTTTATCGTCTAAATATTTATGTTATTATTAAGAGGAAAGATCAAAGTTTATTTTAATTATTAAAAAAAAATGTTTTACTTCTTTTTAGAACAATCTGAATTTTCATTTAAAAATCCTTGTTTCTCTTTGTATCACCGGAACTAGTAAAATAACATATACAATTTTTAGCACGTTTTTTTTCTATGACACACATTAATTTGGAAAATCTTGCAAAAATAATTGTCGAATGTTAATGAGACTTTCAGAAATTATTCACAGATGATCGAAATTATTATAAATGTTTTTTTTTATTAAAGTCATAGCAAACATTTTTTTTTTATATTTATTACCCCCCCCCCCCAACTAATTTTATGACAACGCTAGAAATTCGATCGCGCCAGGTTTAGTGATTACAATAGTTAAAAGCACAAGGCTTTGAGGAATGCAAATCATGATTTATTTATTTTTTTAAATTGGATCCCCCCTACCTGAAAATCAGCTCTGAATTGTAACATACAAAACTGAATAAAACAAATATATCATTTAATTTCAAATACTTTTATTTGCTTTTAGTTGTTTTTATGAATATGGACAATATTTTCTGAAAGCAAAAAAAAAATTTCGATGAAATATGAATTTTTAATACAATTATTTGTTATTTTTAATTATAATAAATTTTTACATTTACTATAAAATTAGTTAAAAGCCGCATCAGGTTTTGTAAGTGTCCTTATGAGATAGATCTTTTTTTAGTGCGTTGTAAATTGTATCGTTTTGACTAATCAGAAGATCCGCAGTAATTAAGAAATGTAATTTTGTGTTTATAATCGGGCTCTAATTATAAAGTACGGAAGACCAATCAGAATACAATTAAGTTGCGTTATTTGAATTAAGCATTGTTCTTCGCTGTTAAGGCCTTTACTTTTGGGAAACACGTGTGGAGAAGTTTATTTGATTTTTCAATTTCAACTGAAATTATCAGTATCATCTTATAAATTTATATTAATCTCAGTTATGACATTTTTCCATAATTGAAATATCAAAATTAATAATAAAATGAATGGAAATACAAATAACACAGTAAAATGTAGTAAATGTACATAAAATTATAGTATTTTATGTAGACTTCTGATAAAATTTCATAAGAAAGGTACCTATAAATTAATTAGATACCTTTCTTATGAAATTTAATCTCACACTTAACAGTCTTATTTTAATTTCTTTATGATATATTTTCCATAAAGCATCGTAAACGTAAAGGTGAAAGCTAAGTACAAAAAACAAAAAAAATTAGAGCGCTGAAAGTTTTCCTTAAAAATAACGATAATAAATGTAAAAATATTTCACTTTTCTCCTGCCGTAGAACAAATTATCCTCACGGAATCCGTCAATATGTCATTCATCACCTGTTAAGTGACGCGAAAGTTTATGACCTGCTTTGTTTTATTTTCAAATTACATCTTTTCGGCGCAGAAGCTAAGTTAAGCTTGGTTCAAAATATTTAAAATAAATATTATAAAAAAAAATAAGTTTTGAAAAAATGATAATTGATATTTAAAAGAATTTCAAACTGAGATTTTCATTGATTTTATAAAATGGAAAAAAAATGGTTGCCATCTGTCAATTTTGCTGACTCAAAAAAAAACAAGATTTTTAACGAATTTTTCGTACGTGTTAGGAACGATTAAAAAATGTAAAAAAAAATACCCCCCCAAATACTTTGATCTTTCCTCTTAATAATAACATAAGCATTTAGACGAAAAAATTTTGTTTTCGTCAAATTTGGCGTCTTTTTCATCATGCTATGCTCTTTTTTTAATAAACAATTTATAATAAACAATATTAACAACATTTACCGGCCTGAATGTCCGAGAAATTTTCATAGAAAATATGCGTCCTCCGATAAATGTTGTTAATAATGCTTATTATAAACTGAGCATTTACTTAAATATTTGTATCTATAAAAAGAACGTATAAACATAAAAAAAAATGTCTTAAAAAATAATTGTCGGACTTTGTCCATTTCATAATGTGTGACGTCATAATAAATATATATATATATATACATACATACATATATATATATATATATATATATATATATATATATATATATATATATATATATATATATGTGTGTGTGTGTGTGTACAATATAACATAATATAATATATATATATATAAAATATATATAGTTAGACCAAGAGAGCCAGACAAACCTACCACGGTTTCACCTAAACGGATTGTCAGGGAAGGTCTGCTCTACTCACTGTATTGAGCACTTTATTTAGTTATTTTGTGTACTAGTTTCGTTTTTTTTTCTTTGGGCATTGGACTTGCATGCTGGACGATTATTTTCGGCTAACGTACATGTTCTTGTTTCTTTCTTTTTTTTATACCGTTTTTTTCCCTTCGGTATTGGTTTGATTATTTGCAAATCAAGACACCGAAGGTTTTCCGATCGAGTATAGTGTCTTATACTTATAAGACTTCTACTACTACTAATATATATATATATATATATATATATATATATATATATATATATATATATATATATATAAACGAAAGAACAGTAAGATATATAATCCGGTGTTCTTATAGATATTTTTATTTTTACACAATAGTGCTCAATGTAAATTTACAGAGCATTAACACCTAAAGTTAAATGAAATTAAATATGATAAGTTAGAATATGTAGGACATTAAATGATCCATGTCCTTTGTACATACATGAGAAAAATATATATTACTAAGTTTATAAAAAATAAAGTTTACTGAATCAGTGAAATAATTTAGCTATCTTTGCCGTCATTGTCATAAATTTTACTTAAAAAAAAAAAATGTAACCTGGTAATATACATACTTATACTCGATATGAAAAAATAATTTTACATACTGTAATTCTAATACATTTACTTGGTTTTAAAAAGAAATATAGTCTATTAAAAATTAAATTTTTTTTATAATTGTAGTTAAATAAAACATATTCGAGCCTAAACAGCCCCCCAAAATCTTTAAGTATACAAATAGAAAAAAATTCTGTAAGAATTTTTGCCGTTAAAAATAATTTTTTTATAAAAAAAACAGACGACATGCATAGCGGATGTCAGAATTTGTTGAAAAATACATCACTACCCATCCCTAAACATAACCCCGATTTCGGATGTAACTATTAACTGATACAACGAAAATTGAAATTGAACTAGCTACCACCCCTTGTCTAGATGAGTGGATTTCTCTGTATCCTTGGAAACACTCAATTATGAATCTTTGCCGTGCCTTTAAAACTGTAAATTTAAAAAAAATAAGTTACTCCAAAATTCGCTTGACGAGGAAATGGAACTAATGTCTTTAATTTAATAACAAAATTAAATTCGAAGCTTTTAGCTTCCATTTTTGAAACATGGTTATTACTGTGTAGCGAAAAATATTTTAAATCAGTTAATATATATATATATATATATATATATATATATATATATTTAAAAATTATAACATAAATATGTTATAAAATCACTACAAAAATAGCCATTTTGTTTCAACACCTCTGGTGTCTTATCAAGTGATGATGTTGAATGTAGAATAAAGGGTTTTAAAAGTTTCAAATTAATTAACGATACTTCGGAAGGGGAAAACGCTGTTACATAAGCTGGAATGACCAATCAAAATACAAGTATACTAGAATTAAAAAAACTTGACAACGAAGTAAGGTTATAATAGCTATTTAACAGCTTTAAAGTTGGGGTTATACTAAAATAGAATTTATTCTAACCAATAAGTATTAAATTATATGATAAAATTTGAAATTAAAATTAAATTAAAAAATTACCAATTTTAAAATCTAAATTTAATCTCTATTAAGTTTAAAATTATAAAATTACTGAGGAGAAAAGAAAAAATACATATGTTATTCAATTTATTTTTTCATTGAAATTACGTTAGAATAGACGTTAACATCTCCTGGTCTTCTTGACAAAATAGATACATTTTAATTTAATTCCAAGTGTGTGAGTGTGGTGCTAACTTCTCGCTTAAGACAATACAAACACACTTAGATTATAATACATAAGCACCCAGACATATTTAGATATATATGCACACAAAAAGGTGGCGAGACAGGATACATCTCGACGGCCCTTTATATAAAAAAAAACTATAAAAAAAACGAACACGCACATACATACACAATTAAATGTGCATGCATTTTCTATACACATAGACACCGATAAATACATGTACCCACATCCACATACATTGACCTAGACAGTCTGATACAACAACCAAGAAATATTCATGACTGAAAGTGTTATTAAACGAATTCTAACCACTTATTAAAATATAACTTATACGGGCAAATATACATAGATAAAAATGGTCAAATAGAACAGAGAAACAAAGAATAGGGAAAGAAAGGACATTAAAACAGATATATGCGTTTAATAATAACATTATCTAATATATAAAAAACGAAAATTCCAAACACACAAACATATATAAAAATACATATTTTTTATCATATAAGTCTATATACTCCTTATTATACATTAGGTGAAAGAAAATAAGAACTACCTACAGATATAAGTGTACAGTCACACATATATACACATACACACAAATATATGTCTACACATACCCATATATATATATATATATATATATATATATATATATATACATAAGCAAGTATAAATATATCAACCCACACAGCGACGTAAAAAGTAAACAAATCAAATATAAATATATATACATACATGCACATATATACAAATACACACATACATACATACATATACACATACATATACATACATAAACATATGCATGTATAGTACATATACGTATATAAACTAAACACACAAACATACATATATACCGATACATACAAACACACGCATATACATAAAAAACCATACAAACGTAAATTAAACATACACCTATATAAAAATATATACGTACATACACACCCATACATATATATATATATATATTATATATATATATATATATATACACCCATAATAATAGGAGTATATATGCAGAAATCGACATATATTCTAACAATATTATCTTATTGATGATAAAATACAGAAAAATTTCATAATAATTTAAAAAATTAACCACACACAGTTGTTAAGTCTATAAGCAATTAAAAAATCCTTATCAAACAAAAGTAGATTTTAGTTAATATCGATAATACATTACAAGACACTAAGATACATATATTAGGACATACGAACATACATCCACATATCCAAATATATAATCATGTATAAATACCCATATCGGCACATCCAGATATACACATATAAATACACTTCCACCCACGCATATACATATAAATACGCACACACACATATATACATATATATATACACACATATATACATGCCTATAATAACAAGTACAGATATATACGTACATACACATAAATACGCAGATATTCAACCATATACATACATAAGCGTACATACATATACATACAGAAACATATATCCATATACATGCACACATCCATATATACATGTATCCTAACATACATGCATAAACATATCTATACTTACAGAAATATACGTAAATAGAAATATAGATACACAATACAACTGGACATATATATATATATATACACATATACACCAATATTTTTTAACCTCTTCCCCACTTCCTCTCCTTTTTCCCTTACTTTTTATATATATATAAAATTAAAAAAAACAACTTACTAACATATATATACACTTATATACACACATACACATCCAGCAGTACAAACACACATACATACACACAAATACATACACACATATACAGACACGGATAACACTGTGTAGGTACACAATACACATTCATATCGACAGGATGACCATCAGGTTATAAAAGTAATAATCTATTAAATTTACAGTGACATGTCATTATCATTGAAAGTATACGACCACTATAATAAGTAAAATTTATAACGGTGTTTACAGTTAACTGTTAGTTCATATCTTTGATTTAAGAGATCAGTCTTATTTTTAAATCTAATTATTTCAAACTTTTCGTTAAGACATAGGTAACACGGGGCATTTAGGGAGTTACATGTCCGGGCTTTCTTAATCAATTTCCATTTAACCGTAGGTGCTTTATTCTTTTCTTTTAGACTCCAAAAATACTTGGATAATGAAGTCATGTACTTATAGTTACTGTTATCAAAAGATTGCATATGCCCCTTCCAACGTTCCTTGAATGGTTTCATGGTGCTACCAATGTAAAAAAAAATTATATTTGGATTTTCTGAGTGTTGAGATTGTACTAAGATAAACTACAGAACTAGTCAAACAATTATTTTTTAGTGGACAATTATTAGGATTCCTACAATTACATGTTGTTATTCGTATCATTATACTTAGTATTGCTGCTTGCAACCTGGTGGGTAATCAAGTTTTTTGAGTCCCTATACTTGTTAAAGACTCTGTTATGTTTTTTAATTATTTTCTCTAGGTTATCTGCACAACTATAGCTTAATTTAAGGGTATTAGGATTAAATATTTTACTAAGTGGGTTAGTTTCAGGGTTGGGGAAATGTTTCTTGATGAGGTTTAGAAATATACGTCCTAATTTAGTTTTAACCATTATATTGAAAGAGGGAGTAAACCAGATGATCTTTATAGATCTTCTTTTCTTATTAGGGTTGCAATTAACCGGGTTTTTATATTGAATAGTGGTATATTTGTATCCACTATTTTTGAGTGCAGAATTGTAAAAATCCCGATGTTTATTAAAAACATCTTTGTTAGAAGAGTTAGTGCTAATCCTAAATCCAATGGATGAGGGTATGTGTTTGATAACTGAGGGGGTGTGGTTGGAATTTGGGTGCACGTATATTGGGTTGGAATTAACCTCCACATCTGGTTGGAAGGTGTTGCTAGTAAGGTCTAGCGTGACGTCTAGAAAACTACTGGTTTAACATTAGTTGTAACTATTGTCCTAAGATCCAAATCCTTAAATACCCTATGGATCATTTTCCTAATACAGTCTACCTTAATTTTAGTGGAGTTTTTAACAACTAATAAGCCATCATCTCTATACAATCCTACACTATCAGAATCTAGACAATCGAAGGCACTTAAATTGTATAAAAGAAATAATCCAACCAGGTCAGAAGTTTCTGCAGAATCCAAAGAACTCATTGAAATGTCAAAATTATCGTTGCAAGACCTTTTGGTCCACTGTTCATCCTTGTAGATCAGAACAGAATTTCGGCATTTCATGATAATATCCACTTCACTCTCCGAAATATTGGAGTATTCCCGACCGAAATCCAAGGCCAAAGTGAATAGATTCTTCGATATAGAGGGATAATAGTCGATAATATCGAACTGTATGAAAGTACAGTTGTCCTTATATCGGATGTTAGTAAACCAGTTGATAACATCAGCTGTATTAATCCACTGTAATAGACCAAGGGTGTTTTTTATGGGGTGGTTGGTTCTTTCCAAGATAGTCTTACTGAATCTGCCGATTTCTGGTCTAGTAGGGTTTATAAGCCTAGTAGATGGCTTAGTTCTGAATTCGGGTTTATGGTCTTTTAACAAGACATACGCTTCCTTTGTTTGTAGTTTACTGACCCGATCACTTATCTGTAGTTTATCAGTAATTGATTTACTGGTACAGTTAATCTTATCTATCTGGTTAAAATTATTGGTATCAATTTTTTGTAGCTTCTGGTCAGACTATTTTTAACTAATGTATCATAATCTTTAGGGGATAACTTATAAAAGTTAGCCGTTTTATCGGATTTAACATAAATGTCACCGGATTTATTAATATCCTTGACAATAACATCAAGATTCTTTTGGAAAGAGTTTTTGTATTTATGGAAGGTTAATCCCTTGATGATACCCAGTAGGTATGTATATAGATATATGTTTATATATTTATATGTATGTACGTTTATGTATGTATATGGTTGAATGTCTGCGTATTCATGTGTATGTACGTATATATGTGTATTTATATACGTGTATATGTGGATGTGTCGATATGGGTATTTATACATGATTATATATTTGTATATGTGGATGTATGTTCGTATGTCCTAGTACATGTATATGTATGTATATCTTAGTGTCTTGTAATGTATTATCGATATTAACTAAAATCTACTTTTGTTTGATAAGGATTTTTTAATTGCTTATAGACTTAACAACTGTGTGTGGTTATTTTTTTAAATTATGAAATTTTTCCGTATTTTATCATCAATAAGATAATATTGTTAGAATATATGTCGGTTTCTGTATATATACTCCTATTATTATATATATATATATATATATATATATATATATGGGTGTGTATGTACGTATATATTTTTATATAGGTGTATGTTTAATTTACGTTTGTATGGGTTTTTTATGTATATGTGTTGGTATATATGTATGCTTGTGTGTTTAGTTTATATACGTACATACATATGTTATGTATGTATATGTATGTATATGTGTATTTGTATATATGTGCATGTATGTATACATATTTATATTTGGTTTGCTTACTTTTTTACGTCGCTGTGTGGGTTGATATATTTATACTTGCTTTTGTATGTGTATATATACATTTGTGTATACGTATATATATATATATATATATATATATATATATATATATATATGGGTATGTGTAGACATATATTAGTATGTATGTATGTGTATATATGTATGTATGTGTGACTGTACACTTATATCTGTAGGTAGTTCTTATTTTCTTTCACCTAATGTATAATGAGTATATCGACTTATATGATAAAATAATATATATATTTTTATATATGTTTGTGTGTTTGGAAGTTTCGTTTTTTATATATTAGATAATGTTATTTTTAAACGTATATATCTGTTTTAATGTCCTTTCTTTCCCTATTCTTTGTTTCTCTGTTCTATTTGACCATTTTTATCTATGTATATTTGTCCGTATAAGTTATATTTTAATAAGTGTTTAGAATTCGTTTAATAAAACTTTCAGTACAGAATATTTCTTGGTTGTTGTATCAGACTGTCTAGGTCAATGTATGTGGATGTTAACGTCTAACGTGATTTCAATGAAGAAATAAATTGAATAACATATGTATTTTTTCTTTTCTCTTCAGTAATTTTATAATTTAAACTTAATAGAGATTAAATTTAGATTTTAAAATTGGTAATTTTTTACTTTTAATTTTAATTTCAAATTTTATCATATAATTTAATACTTATTGGTTAGAATAAATTCTATTTTAGTATAACCCCAACTTTAAAGCTTTTAAATAGCTATTATAACCTTACTTCGTTGTCAAGTTTTTTAAATTCTCATATACTTGTATTTTGATTGGTCATTCCAGCTTATGTAACAGCGTTTTCCCCTTGCGAAGGATCGTTAATTAATTTGAAACTTTTAAATCCCTTTATTCTAGATTCAACATCATCACTTGATAAGACACCGGACGTGTTGAAACAAAATGGCTATTTTTGTAGTGATTTTATAACATATTTATGTTATAATTTTAAAAAAAAATTATATCTGCTCTACTCTGTAGTAATTGTTAGTTATTGGAATTTATTCCGTATACACCAATCCTATACTTGTGTATATATATATATATATATATATATATATATATATATATATATATATATAATTTGTACATGCCCACGTACCGAGACCAATTTATTATATAAAAGGAGTGACTTAAGTTAAAAACATAAAGCAATGATTTTTGTCGTCTAAGAGGAAAATTAAAGTAAAATCTCTTAAATTATTTAATCTAAGAAAAAGAAAGTCTGTCAAAGTGAAATCATTTGAAAATATTTATTTAATACTGACAACAGAAAAACTTCTGGCAACACTAGTTTCCTCTTAACATTTGGGTTATTTTCATTAAGAGAATCTGAGAAAAGAAAGTATAATTACACTATTTACATTATTCGGACTATTGTCCTCATCTTTGTCGCCATATTTGTCACAACGTTTCGGCCGTTGTACGCTCTGGCCTTCTTCAGGTGGCTGGATCTCGAACAGAGCATGGGTTCAAGACACCCGTAAACCAACATTAACCGGACAGTACCTCAATTTCAACTCCTACTCTCCATACAGCGTAAAGAAAGGGATCGTCCATTGCTTACAACATCGAGCAATAGTCATAAGTGGCGACCCAGAGACATTAGATAAAGTATTGGTCAGTATAAGTAGTACCCTACAACGTAACAACTACCCTGGGTACATAGCAGCAGCCCCAAAAAACTGGGATAGGCGAGTACAAGAGGATGATAACAACACTTTTCTGCCTGCCTTATGCGAAGGGGTTATCAGAGAAAATACAAAAGATCTGCGGTTCATATAACATCAGGACAACCTTCAAAAGCTGGACGACACTTCGCAGATATCTCTCCCGAGTAAGACCCCCCCCCATAGATGAGAACATGACTAAAGACTGTGTGTATGCTATCCCGTGCAGCTGCAGAAAGAAATATAAAAGGGAGACAGGCCGCCCCCTTAAGGTAAGGCTTCTAGAACATTAGAAAGCTGTAACACGAGGGGAAGTGGAAAAATCAGGCGTGGCTAACCACACATGGAGAGAAAAGGGAGATCCCAACCTTCTGTGGGATCAGGTTGAGATCATAAACATCATTGGAAAATTCGTAAACTTAAGGAATCATCACATGTGCTAGGCCACAAAAATCTCCTGAGCCGACCAAGCATAGAAATGAATGCAATATGGGAACCAGTAATAAGGAGTGCCAAAGTAAAGCGATAACAACAACAAAAATTCATACATATACCTCGCGGACACATGGCACAGTGGATAAAGGCGTTAGTTAGATCCAGTGACAGGACCCAAAGAGTGTTAGTTCAATACCTGGTTAAGGCGGTGGAGAACTTGGATAGGGGAATTAACAGGAGATAACTGATAACTGACATCCATTAGACATGGCACGTGAAACTAGAACAGTCTACTCCAGTGAGCGAAATTCAGTTCGACATTCCAACCATCTGAAGAAGGCCGGAGCTTACAACGGCCGAAACGTTGTGATATATATGGCGACAAAGATGAGGACAATAGTCCGAACAATGTAAATAATGTAATAAAAATCGTTATATTTTTTCCAGGTGACTTTTCTTTCTGGGGACGACATTTTTCTTGGGGGGGGGGCGGAGGATTCGGAATGTTAAGTGTTGTAATGATCTTAGGGGTTTTTTCACTTGGCACATCTCTACGCAAATCACACTAAAAATGACGGTTTTCGTTCGATCACCAAAGTTAAGCAGCGCCGAGCGCGGTCAGTACTTATAGGGCGGGGGGGGGGGACACACCGGATACTGTAAGCAATCTCCTACAACATGAAATATGTTTCGGCTTTAAATGATCCACAAAGGGTTGATAAGCTGTAAAAAGCAAATCAATCGAAATCTACGCGTAACAGCTTTTACAGAATCACTGTTAATGCTTAAAACGTAGAAATGGTTTGCATGAACGTGTACACCAAACGAACAATAAAAGTCAATACAGATTGTCAAATGAGAAAATAAAATTTTTGCTTTAATTATATACAGCAACTATGAAAACGATATCTAAAAAAATCTTCAAAAATAAAGGAAAAATAAAATAAAGTAGACGTTAGGTTTTCTACATTAATTTAATTTTTAACAGTATCATGTTCCAAGTACAATGAAGTTGTGCGTTCTTTGCGCAAAGTTGTCACCATTTTTGTCTCTGGGAAGTATGCGTGCAGAGATTTA
Organism: Acanthosepion esculentum; assembly: GCA_964036315.1. Classification (NCBI taxonomy): domain Eukaryota; kingdom Metazoa; phylum Mollusca; class Cephalopoda; order Sepiida; family Sepiidae; genus Acanthosepion; species Acanthosepion esculentum. The sequence continues at coordinate 100,075,901 of OZ038492.1, read as the reverse complement.
CGAGTTGTTGGAGTAATGGATAGCGGCTCGGATTGAGGAATAGGAGAGCCGAGTTCGAATTCCAGTCGAATCCATTGGGAAATGAATGAATCCACTTCTCCCTCCAGCTATGGGTAAATAGCAGAACAGACTGGGTTCTACAGCCTTGGATGACAACTGGTCTACTGCGGGAAAAAATCTGCCACGTCAGTCTTTCGATACTTGACTGACGAGGCAGATACATGATCACCTAAGCGTGTATCATGCGTGGCACATAACTTATACAGTAAGTATTTTTATTTTAACTTTCTCCAAACAGACTATTTTTTTAATTAAAATATTTTTAAGTTAAAGACAGACACAAAGAGATCCCGCTTAGCTGTTTCGTTCAGTTTTTTGTAGAGTAATTATTTATATTTCAGTTATTTTTAAACAAACAATATTTTCAATATTTAAAAAATTGAAATTAAAAGTTTATCTCGGATGTTCTATTCCTATTAAATGCTGTAAACAATCAGTAAAACCTTAAACCTGAACTTGTAAACCAGATCAATGATGACACGAACGAATTGAAATATTTAACTGAATCATAATAAAATTAACTTTCATTTTAATGGAATTTTGAAATCAACTTCAGTGTTTCCTAACCTGAACCGTCAGTGACCCAACGGGTCACGGGTAGTCTGGTTCTACATAAAAGTAAAAATAACCATAAAGGCAAAAATGTAGGCAACGAAAGTGCTGATCATCACCTGTCTTATCACTAACTTAGTAATCACTGACACAGCTTTTGAGGTGAAAGTCTAACAATTCTTTCGTAATGTCACTTGTGTGAAGATGTTAAGAGATATCAGAAGGTTTGAATGATCAGAAGACTTAAAATTATGCGTGTTCATAATCTTCCATCCACAACAATTAATAAAAACAAAAATAATGATTCAAAACAACAATTGAATTTATTAAGTATTTGATGTACATGCATGTGAACTGAAAGGTTAGACAGAGTTGTGTCTCTTAGACTAGGTAATATTTGTACCTAAGCTCATAACGAATAAATTGATTATTAAACTGTAGAAGAATGAGTATGTGTTGAATATTTGGAATTGTGTATTGTACAAGTTGGTAATAGTTCAGAATTATACTTGCATGAAATGTTGTAAAGTTCTTTTACGTCTGACTACATTAGTCAAGACGGGAGTTCTTTAAGGGTCACATTTTGGCAGCGGAGTTGAGACGCACGAGTGACGAAGAGAACGAGTGAGTCGAGAGGAGAAGTTGGAGAGAGAGAGAGAGAGAGAGAGAAACACTCGTGTTTTGTTTTTATAATTTTGTTGTATCACGTGGGAGGCTCCAACTGAATTGGCTCTAAATCAGACCTGTCGCGTGGGAGTGATTTGATTGGTCGAAACTGACCAATCAGCAAGCTAGATTGAAGGTGATTAACCAATGAATGTCTGTTGATTACTTTGTAAGTATGATGTTGGTAAAATCGTAACAGGAAGAGTGCATTTCCTAGCAGGGGTTAACTGGCTGTCGTGGAAGATTCCACACCCTTGTTAGCGAATAATCTAGTAATCCACCGGATGTCCTGATCAGCAACTGAAGAATTAATATTGAGGGAACGCTCTGTACTTGATTTGATAGTGTCTTTACCTCCGATATTGAATAAAGTGTTTTAAAAAATTATGTTGTTTTTAGTACATTTTTCGCTTGTCTTTACGTATGTTTTAAAAAAAAGACAGTATACTATTATTCTGCTAAGAGAAAGTTATTTTTTTAGTGACTAATGCTTTATACTACTCTTTCACGTAGTCTTTTTATGTTCTTGTTCTTAAATATCTTCAAACGTGGATTGGTTGATTTTGTTTAGCGACAGAACAACCACTGTAGGTTTTTTTACAGATTGAGGCACCGACTAAGTTTAACATAGTACTCGCAATAAAATCGTGTGTCAAAAGGATGGGGCGTTTCTCTTAAAACCGCTATTACCGTATCGTGTGCCTTGTTTGGTTATTGTTTTAAAAAGTTAAAGTTTAATTAGTATTTTAATCTATAATAATAAAATTCTAATCTTGTATGTATGTATGTTTGTCCCGAGATACAGTTTAAACAATACATAAATACCCTAACCAAATTAGGAACATATTATCATATGTCTTTGACCACTGTCGAGTGCAGTGACAAATTTTATTAAAATTAGACGAGGTGTTCTTGAACGAGAGCCGTTTTTTCTGCCTTTTACAGCATTTTTAACAGAAAATTCAGTATTTGTTTTCGATACACATATCTGTTGGGATTGCTATGAAATTAGTGTGAAATCAGAAGGTTTTGTTTTGACAGAGTTATTCACCCTGGACTGTATTTTTTATCTAATGCTTGAATTGCAGTTTCTGTTTAGTAGTGTAGATAACACTTTTTTAGAAATGTGTAATGATTTCAGAGAGAGACAGAAAGAGGTTGAAAGTTGAGTCAGGTGTTGACGCGCGAAAAGCCCTTTAGTCAAAATGTAGACACGCGTGGATCTCTGTGGAAATCAATTACTGACTGGTTAATTGGACTGAGATTTGTCCTTTTATTTACTCTGAGAGGTTAGAACAGGCTCCAGTGACTTTTGGCGGCAAAACCATTCTGGGGTCGTCTCGACCAATAATAAGCCGAGTTTCGCAATGTGTGGTGTTGATTGGTCGAAACTAGCTCTTATGGACTAGTCTATTTTTTAACGGGGGTGAGTGTAAAAATATGGACGATTCTACATATCAATTCGGGTATATAAACGCATATTATATTCCAGTTATCATGTGTATGAAAAACAACAAACATTCAAAATATAACAACATTATTAAAGGACAAGCTGGGCCTTACGAACAAGGAGTTTCGCTCCGTCTCGCCTTGGGCGCCCGGGTTGAAATGTCTCAACAACGACGAGGCATCACTAACCTGGCTGGTGTTGCGAGGGGCTCTCTGGGTCGGCAAAAAGCTCTGCGCAACGGGTTTGGCTATTTCAGCCGAATGTGTTCGCTGTGGTGACTGGGAGGAGTCAATTGAACATGCCTTCTTCCACTGCGACGTTGTGCAACCTCTGTGCAGGCTGATTGAAGGCTACATGGTTCGCGTCTTGGACGGAAAGATTTTTGTCCTGGAAGCCAGTTCCGTTTGTTCCAATGTGGTACCATCAATGTCCAGGGATCAGCACTATGTGCTCTTGTGTCTGCTCGGCATTATGCGAATGGTGGTGTGGACGACTAGACAGAAGGAGTTCCACGCAGGTGAGAAATTTTCCTCTTTGCAACTGGTCTCATTCTTTAGGCATCAGCTTAAGGTTAAGATCAGGGCGGAGAGGGCGCGTCTCTCCTCGTGGAATTTCGGCAAAAGGTGGGTGAAAATTTCGCGCTTGGTGCGAGTGAGAGGTGCTGACCTAGAGTGGTTGTTGGACGCAACTTAAGCAAGAGGATTTTGGGCCTCGAACCGAAACATTAGTCATCCCAGCCTTTTAAGGTAAGATAGGACATTTTCATGTTCAGTTTTGGCCTCCTCAGGGCTAAATATTTTCCTTTCAACGTAGCTAGAGCATGCAAGTACATAAGTCCTGTTTTTTTGTCCTCCTTTTTAGTTTCTTGTCTCCACTCCTCCCCACGTTTTAGGTGACAGATGTCTCTGTTCTCCGGAATTGTTCATCCCAGTTAATAGAGATTTCTGCCACATTTTTGGAAGGGTCCTACTACTAATATTGTTTTGTTTAGTTTCTTGTACATACATATTTTACATTATATTTTAGAATTGGACATAGCCCGACAATTTATTTAAAGACATTTATATATTATGTTTAACGTTCTTGTATCTATAAAAAGAACGTTAAACATAATATATAAATGTCTTTAAATATTTTACATTGTATATAAACATTGGGCGTTTGATTTTTTCCCCATCCCTCGATGATTTTGTAAATAAAAATTCATGTTAGGGCTTTTCATCGAGAAAATGTGGTATTTTGGTGATTGTGTTGTGAAAGTAAATGTGTTGTTATGGTGAAAGGAAAATTGGAAGTACGAATGGGTCAACGAATGAGACTAGATAGTTTTCAGGTAGGACTAGAGAAGACCAGTCTTTTCCCCCCTCCCCATTTTTAGCCCTTGTGGCACATTTTGTATTTTAAAATGCAAATAAATAATAACATTATTATATAAATTTATTAAAGAGATCGCGACAGAGGGAGATGTGATTTAAATATACATCATTGTTTAAAAAAAAATTATTCAGTATTATTATTGTTGTTTAATTAATAAGCATTTAAGTATTAGTAGCTATATTGTGGGAAAAGGAATTTTCGACAATATACGCTTTTTTCTTTTACGTATTTATGATAGTTATTTTTTAAAACTTTTATCGAAAATGGCATTCTTGTACATGTAATTATGGATACATTAATTACTATTTTTTATTTTTTATTTTTATTTATTTATTTTTGTTTTTGGCAAATTTGCTTTTCAATCCCCAAGCTAAATATCTATTAATATTTTTTGAAATCGTCATATCCGTCATGTACATGCTGAACTCGAATTAACAATTTAAAATTATAAAACCTACCGTTTTGGAGTTATCGACCAGAAAAAAAAATCGGATTTAATAATCGCGGTCGAAAAATATTAATAGATATTTAGCTTGGGGATTGAAAAGCAAATTTACCAATTTTTTTTTTAATTAATAATTATTTGTGTTCAGTTGTTGACATTGATGACTATCTGTTGATGTGTTAAAATAATGCAATAATAAAAATTTAAATTTCATCTCTCTGATAGATATCGCCTTCTGTAAATATACAAGACAACATTAATTTATACAATTCACTACACCACATTTAGAACTTTTTATATCTCGGCTGTTTGACAACTACTTGAAGAGGCTGTGTGGGTGTGTCATAAACCGTAATCTGTATGGGTGGAAATTGTATCACATGACTTGATGGTAAATAAATAGATGCATACTGATATAAAACGGATGCATCAGCACTTTGCATTGCTTTTTTAAATTTTTTTTTAATTACTTTCACATTTTTTTGTGTTTTGGAATTACCTTCATATTTGAAAATTATCATATAGTAAATACTAAAATAGGTATAAATTGTCTACTTTGGGCTACTATTACTTAAATGATCTTTTATTATTTGTTGTGTGAGTGTTCACGTCGGGTGATCACCAGTGTGGTATGTAAGAGTATTTTTTGGTGCCGTTTGGTGTCAAGGGTATAAAATAAATAATATATTTTTATTTATTTTCTTTAGAGTGATGACTGAGTCCTTTGATATTCGGTGTAGAAAAATGTTCGTTTATAAAGCAGATATCGGTAGTGTACTTGGAGAAAGTCCGCAGGTGGTAGTTTTGAAGTCGGACCATTATAAGGGTAGTAATAATATTAGAAATAGGCAAGTATCAATCTACTGTGTTTTTCTCGAACCTAAGCAGGGCAGAAATATAATCAGCGGATGACCTCTTAACGACTTCTTCATCCGTCACGCATGGCTGGTTTTTCCGGGGTAGCGTCTTTTGTCGTCGCTCTCGCTTGTCCCTTCTGCTTCTATGACAGAGGTGTCAGCTCATATCCTTTTGACCAGGCTCCGAAATTCTGGCGCGAACATTAGTTTCGGTTAACATCAAAAGTCTCTTTGTCTTTTTTTTTTTTCTGTTTTTTGTTTGGCCAAAATTATTTTATTTTCCGGCGGAAAATCAGGTGAGTTAACATTAGGAATTGGATATCTGTCGCTCACTATTTCAGCGCACGGGGATCCCCGCAGAATCGGTAATTGCCGTCTGATTTTGAGGTTAAATGTAGGGAACTTGGTCACTCGCTTTTAGAATGAGAAATAGCTCACGAGCCTTAAAGTTTGTTTTTTTTGTTTGTTTTTAATTTAGTTTTCGTTGCTTTTTCCTTTTCCGATGAGAGTTTTTGATCTTTATGAATACTGGCGCATGATTGTATCCATTTCGTGGTAAACTCCGCAGTATTTCTCGCTTGCTTTCTTGTGAGACGATGTAATGTTTGGATATTTCAATATCAAAATACCCACGAATGATCGTAGCGTAACCCTTTGAGCTTTGCGTTCCTAAACAAATTTTAACCCTTCTGTCTACGCTCCTGAGTCAAAATTCGCAAATAATTGGTATGTATTGTTTCACGGCAGATATAAAAATAGTTACAAGTGTTTACTCACCGTTTAACCAGTAACTGGACATTAAGTCATTTTTTCTGCCACTGTTCAACCGGTTGCTGGGCATTACGTCATTTTCTTTTTCTATCACCGGTAAAGCGGTTGTCAGAACTCAAAGGGTAAAACTTGACTTGTATTGTTAGCTTATTATAGACGAGTTAATTTCTGCAATCTATTTTCAATCCAAAGTTATTCAGAAAAATCGAATCTCAGTTGAGGCTTGCTAGCATCGATAATCACTTGACAATAGCTGTAGCGTTAATAAGTCGGCGATTAGACTGGGTTACAAAAAAGGAAAACCAATCATTTACTATTGTCCCTGCTGCCTTAATTGTGATATATTTTCTGTTGCCAGCTCAACATTCAGCTTCCAAGTTGGTTTATTTATTTATGAATCTTATTTTGAAATGATGTCAGCAAAATACGCAAGTATTTTTGACACGCCTATTCAGGCAGATAATCGTGTTACAGTTGTCGAGAAAATGTCGATTTTCCACCAGAAATGTATTAATATTTGCAGTGCACAAAATTACGGTCTGAATCCATTATCTACCCCTAACTATGGATTAAATAATAGGATTTGTCTGGAAAATTCATTTATTTTCAAAAACTGTTAATGCAATATTCACTTGCAAAGAAAAAAAAATTATTCTTACAATGAAAAATGTTTCGGTTTTAAATAACACACAAAGTGTTGATAAACCGTAAAATACAAATCGAGAACAAAATTAAAATGATTTTAATTTAATAATATAATCCCAACAAATCGATTTTTAAGTAGCGTGAGAAATATGCCCCCACACACGTTAATCTATCCTGGTACAGGATACATTTGAGGAAATGTCCTTTCTCAATCATTGGCCTGGCGTTTATATAAAACTTCGTGTCCTATATATATATATATATATATATATATATATATATATATATATATCCTAAGTTCAGTTGGACTGATTTCTTGTTTACGTCGGCGAAATCACCGATCCGATTCTGCACTAGGTGGCAATCAAGATACCTTCTCGGTCAACCCTTGAAGCACGTAACTCTTTTGACGTTCTGATGCGATACCGAATACCAAATTTACTTTGAATTTTCTTAGGGAAACCTATTACCTATTAGGGTCACCACAGATTAATCCGTCTTTCATCAACGATTCCTGATGGACATTAAATTCGAATCAAACCTCTGGTATTTCCTGGTTTGAATAATAATTTTTACATTAACCTTGAAAATTACTTATGAAGATATTTTAATAAGTCGTAATAGCATAATTTATCATTGTTAAATATCAATTAACTGAAATGGCATATTACTATAGTTCCAGATATAGTTTTATTTTTCTTTCCAAAGTTGCTTCCCTGTGCCTTTTCTATAAATCCTTTCATGGTAATTTTTCGCATAAACTCTTCGCTATGGTACCTGGACTTGATGAATTTAAGTGCAGTACTAGATTGGCAACACGATCTCATCAGTTTACAGTTGAATTGGTGAGATGTAACCGTAAGTTCTATGTCAACATTTCCTTTTCTCGCACTTCTTGCTTCTGGAACTCTTTTTCGGATTCATGCTTTCTGACCTTTTTTGATCTTCAAATATTTAAATACAATGTCAATCGTTATCTACTGTATTCCTGATTACTCTTCTAATGTTCCCGCTCCTTCATAATGTGTCTGTTTTCAAATTGTTTCACACCCAGTAAACCCTTGTGTCTTAGTGGCTTTACTACCTTGCTTGGGGTGAATTTGATTAAAAAAAATATTAAGTTAATCTATATGGTAAAATGTGCCAGAGGTTAAAATCAGTAATTTAAGATGATAAGATCCGCCGAACCATATTTCTTTAGATTCAAGACAAATACCGCTCTGCCGGCAGTGCCTAGTATGCGCCGATATTCCCTACAGAAGGGGTAACAGGGCGTAGAATGGCCACCTAGCGTCTGGCTGAATAGAGCACAACACTAACTTGTTAGTGATCATCGTTCTAAAGCTGATAATCGTATTTAAAATGCAACTTACTATTTACGCGGTTTTTCACTATATGGGTGGACTCAATTATCAAGTTAAATGACTGTTAAACAATCAACTTATTGTTGGCTACAATTGAGTGAAGTTTGTATTAGATTGCTTGAAAATTGAGGGAGTTTTTGGTTTAAAATTTATGTTAAAATTGATTTTTTTGTTTTTCGCTAAACGCAGTGGCGTAGAAATAAAAATGAGGTATCTTTGAGCTTATCATCGTGTAAGTAACCTGCATACCAAGTTTGAACGAAATTGGAGGAAAAAGGTGAATTTATCAATTTTTGATCAGCTTTATCAATTAGTGATTTAAAAAAAATTATCGATTTACGCTAAGAACCTATCACTTACATTGTACAATGTATGTGTTAAGTTTAGTCAAAATCGGTTGGATGGGTCTCAAGTGAAAAGGTATCACACAGACAGATAAACAGACACACAGCCATTCTCTGTTTTATATAGAGATTAAAAGGAATGCAATCATAACAGCGAATGTTACTTGCCTGAAAACTGAATTCACCGAAAGCATTAAATCAAATTTCCACTACGTTAAATAGTTCACTTAACCGAAGGGAGTAATTTTTATATCTGGATAGTACTTTTTTAAAATCGTGTATGAATACTCTTTTCTTCCATAAATTTAACACTCTTCATTCCCGTAATAATGTTGTTTAATATTTTGGTTTTATTCTAGAAATATTTAAAAACAACGTTATTGAGGAGTGGAGACAATAAAAGAACAAGATTAAAAAAGACAGAAGATGATGACTGATGTCGCATTTAAATTTTTGAAGATCGTAGTTGAGAGGAAAGCGGAAGAGTTCCACAGGTGAGAAGTATGAGAGAAGAAACTATTAGAATAGAACTTACGGATAGATCTAGCAATTTAAATAGTAAAATGATGAGACCTAGCTGCCAATCTAGTACGATGCTTAAAGTCCTGAATTAATTTTTAATAATTTTCACATTCAGTTAATGTTTGAAAGTAGTTCACGCAGCAGGAATATCTTTTTCTATATACCGTGTCCCTTCAGGACGTGGGTGATCATGTCTCTCCACAACTTTCGGCCCTTTATAGCTCTTATTATTCCATATCCCAAAAGATGAGGATATACACCAATATTTCAGAAATCCATCCTCTGTTCCTTGAATTTATAAAAAATGACATGAAACATTTAGTTCTTAATGGGACAGCTTTGAAAAATCATTTCCGAAAGTTTTTGATTTGAACATTTTTAAAAAATTTTTTAAGCTTTTCACCCCAAGCAAGGCTGGAAGCCACTAGCACGCAAGGGGTTACAGAAGGTTTGGAGGAAGAGCAGATAGGAATGGTAGAGGAAAGGATGTGGCGAAAGATAGTGGATCGATCAAGGCAAGGGGGTTACAGAAGATTTGGAGCGAGAGCAGATAGGAGTGAAAGAGGAAAGGATGTGGAGAAGGATAGTGGATAGATCAAGGCAAGGGGTTACAGAGGATTTGGAGCGAGAGCAGATAGGAGTGAAAGAGGAAAGGATGTGGAGAAGGATAGTGGATAGATCAAGGCAAGGGGTTACAGAAGATTTGGATCGAGAGCAGATAGGAGTGAAAGAGGAAAGGATGTGGAGAAGGATAGTGGATAGATCAAGGCAAGGGGTTACAGAAGATTTGGAGCGAGAGCAGATAGGAGTGAAAGAGGAAAGGATGTGGAGAAGGATAGTGGATAGATCAAGGCAAGGGGTTACAGAGGATTTGGAGCGAGAGCAGATAGGAGTGAAAGAGGAAAGGATGTGGAGAAGGATAGTGGATAGATCAAGGGAAGGGGTTACAGAAGATTTGAAGCGAGAGCAGAATTGTTGTTAGTTGATTTATACCGGTGTTTATCAAAAGGTAAATATCCTTTCAGTTGCCCCACATTTTCTTCTATGTTCCGCGTATCTTCAGGATATAGACGGTCATGTCTCTCCACAACTTCTTGTCCTTTGTAGCTCTTTGACTTTTTGCTGTCTCTCCTAATCCCAGTTCTGCCATCCGTTTACCCAAGCTCGTTAAGTAGGTTATTCTCTGCTTTCCTTTGTCCCTCTTGCCTTCAATATGTCCTGTGAGTGTTAAACTTTGCAAGTCCTCTTTCCTCATTATATGTCCTCGAAATTTAGCGCACAAGCTGTGGTCAACCGACACTCTGCCTTCTGATTGTTATTTGAAATGTTATCCTGTGGTGGTATTAACCCACCTTATCTGTTAGGAGACTTTTCTTAATGTCCTCTAGGTAGCGTTGTGTGAAGCAGTAGAAAAGTAAAGGGCATACACCTTCTCCCACTTGTTTCTCTCTTCATGCATAGGATACCGTCGTGACAAGACATGCCTTATTCCTTTCCTGGAGGTCTTCTTAGAACCAGTCAAACCACATGTCGTATCGCATACAACAAACTTCAATGTCTCGTGTTCAAAAACTTCACATGCGATCACAATAAGATCTCATCATTCAACACAAGAAAATATCCCAGCTCAACAAACGAGACAACGCTGCTACAAACTGATAGACCTTCGTAACAAACTAATACCCTAATGTTCGTTATCACTCACCTTCTCACTCACAGTAGAAGTTTAGCAGTTTGTTGAAGAATAGATTTTTCTCTCCTTTTCTTAGATGTGTGTCGTTGTTCTGTATATAAGTACATAAAATTCTTGTACGTATTGAATTCATTTTTGAAAATGTTAAAATATTCTATAGAATCCTGTTACAAGTGGTGACCTCGTTGTTGTTTAAACACGCAGCAACAACAAATCCCCTCATAATTGGTAACACCGCAAGGAATATGTAAATCTTCTGGAGATGGAACCATCCGACGAAAGACAAAAACTTCCAGACATAATTTTAACATGACCTGAATTATGGTTTCTACAATTTAGCACACGTGGAACAAAATACAGATAAACACTACTTAACGTGTTTCCTTGTAATTACTGCTGCTGCTAGCATTGCTGACAGATACATCTACATGTCTCCATCACTACTAATCCTCTGTCTGGCGAATTTCAAAACAGGCTGAGAAAAAAAAAAATCAGGAGAAATTACTGAAATTTGAAGAGAATATTTCGCCACATATGTACATAAAAAATATACTAACCCCGCTGGAAACTGGATATTAAAAATTACCTGTTATAACAAATTAAAAAAACAGGCTAAAGCAAAGCTTTCGATATGAAACAAATTGCATCATACATTTCATCACTAAAAAAAAAAACAGTTCTAGGACAGTGCGTCCTGGACAATTGCGTTCCAGGACAAATGCATCCCTAGACAAATGCGTCCCTGAATATTTGCGTACCTCTGATAATTTTTTGAAGCTTTTAAAGGCAATTACCATAAATTTCGAAAAAAGCATAGGTAATTATTTTTTTAAAGGAATAAAATAAAAATATTAAAAGTTTATTTTTGTTTAAAATGCAATGACAGATTAACAGTATTGCAAGATCACACGACACATCGCCAGTATGTTTTTATTACATCGGCGTTTTTCTTATGATAGTAGTAAAACTGTAATTTTCTTCGTTCACAAATATTTTTTCACCAGTGTTTGATTTTCGGAACTTAGCCATGGTTTCCAAATAAAAATATAATCTATAAAATCCAGAATCTATGAGATGTTTGTGGTACGCACTGCTGGAGTGAACAGAAACTATTAGCTTAATTTTCTCTTGCTTTAAAAAATAATTTTTCTCTCTTTTTTATTTCTTTTTTATTTTGTCTTGGTTAGCTACTGTTTTTGATGTACAGAAACACCTCATTTTTGCAAAAAAAAAAAAAAGCATTTTTGTATTTGTTTTCTGTATATGATATTGATCGATGGCAATATTTCTCAAAATAAAATCGTAGAAACCTCTCAATTCGTATCACCTGTAATTTACAGTAACAAAAATGCATATTTCCGACAAATCACGGTATTTGTTGGTTTACAAATACCGTGATTTCTCAAAAATATACATTTTTGTTACTGTAAATTACAGGTGATAGTAGGGGTGCGTATTATAAATAGGTTTAAACAAAAATATTTTTTGTTATTGATTTATAAATATGTACTTGTTCTAAAATAAGAAAGATATCCCAATTTTCATTTTAAATGCAACAATAATAACTGTAACATCTTTTTGTCAATAAATTTGTTTATCAGTAACCGCATTTTTTATTTGGCGAAAAAAAAAATCTATAAAAAGGCCAATTTTGAAGGAAAGAGAATATCAAGTTAACAGTTTATCGAAATTTTAATTTTCATCATCATCATTATTGTTCCATATCTGGATATTAAGCTTTTCTCTACCTATAGCTTCAGCACTTGATTTACACTTTTTTAGTTCATTTTTATTCTTTCTCCATAAACCTATGTTAGCCTCATTCAACTCATATTCTCTAGTTGCAGCTCTGTTTTCTATTCTTTCTGCTGATTCTATTACTTTTTGTTTAAAATTTGCACTAAACTCACATGTTTTGACGACATTTTGGCGGTAAAATAAAATGTTATATTTATTGGGAAAACTGCATCGTAATTTTCAACATTATTTTAGCCGCTTAGTTTCAATTTTATTCTTAATAACAAAATGTCTTCTTAATGACTAAACATCTTTGTAATTATTTTTTTGTTTTTTTGACAAAATTTATAGATGCGTATTATACATAGGGATAGATATATTTCTTAATTTTTGGATCATTTGTTGGGGTGCGTATTATTTATGGGTGCGTATTATTTATGGGTACATATTATTTATGGGTGCGTATTATTTTCAAGAAATTACGGTACTATTTTTGCAATAACAATCAGACCCTAAGTCTTTAAAACTAACACGATTGAATATACCAAAACCAACAAATATTTTCAAATCATTTAATAAACTAACAGCAGAAATAAAACCTTCGTGAACATAAGAATTATGGTAAAAATGTTCTCTTTCTTGATTGTCATGTTCAATGTTATTTAAGTCCCTTTTGATACTCCAGCAGTATCATGTACAATGGAATAGGTGCATTTAATTGGAATGTCTTTAGTTGGAGTTTCTTTCCAACTGTGAAAACAAAATGCTCTCAATGTGCTTGGTTTCCTTCCATAATGAAGGGATAAAAGTGATGGGATAAATTTATGAATATCAAGAGAAGATTTTAGGGTTTCATTTTTTTATGTCATTAATTATCAGGTTTACTAAAGTGTATTACTGATAAAGATTATCAGTTAATTTGAATTTTCGCGATAAATTGGAAAAATTCGGTATTTCTATTTTTAAATTTTGGACTAAGAAACACTTTTTTTCTTATAAAAATAGTTTATTTCACGTGGCTGACATAAATTGTTTGGCCTACCTGAAAATTGATGGGTTTCTATGACCTTTATTAAGTAAATTTTGTGATCAGCCAAGATCGTAAATTTATCTTTTTTGCCCAAAATGAGCAATTTCAGTACAGCAAAAATGGTAGCGAACCACGAAAAACTTTGGTCATTTTCGGAATCAACACCAACAAATTAACTAAAAAATGTCTTTTGTTTCTTGGAACCAAAAATCGTGGTGACCAATGTTATTAGATGTACGCAATTATCCAGGGACGCATTTATCTAGGGATGCAAATGTCCAAGGACGCAAATATCCAGTACGCAACTGTCCGTCCACCAAAATACACAGATCTACTGTGAAACTAATAAAGCTTATGCATCAGGGTCCCTAATCCCACAGGGACCCCTAATCCCAGAGGGGTCCATTGAAGCAACTTTTTTTAATAAGTGATTTTTTTTCAACAAAATCGATGTTTTTTTAAAGTGTTTATTATTAAAATAAGACCATTTTAGTGATAGAATCATAAGCCGATGGGTTGAAGTAAGCTAATGTTGGTCTTTAGAATATGCTCTAATACGCATTTCATATACCCTAAAAATTCCCCTGTAATTGGTCAAATTTCAAAATTTTCTTGGCGACTTGCAGCATTCGAATACTCCCGCTCGATGATTTCGCCAGAATTCATAGCCTACATTTTGGCAGTTGGATCACCGAATCTATTGTTGTTGGTTGCGAAGGAGCACCCATATCTGTTCAAGCCTCAGGGCCCGAAAAAATGTAGGTCCGCCACTGCACTGACCACGTGGAATTCACGTAAAGTACGAAATATATATCGACTTTTTAGAAACAAAAATAGAAATTCCGCTTTTCAAAACGCAGAATATACCGTTCATTTCCTTAAAATCGTCCTGGGTATGACGATAAACTACATCCGGGTCCTGGGTAAGACGATAAACTACGTCCAACAGCAAGGCCTCTGATCAGGAGGTTTTGAGGAGCGTGGAACGACCTCTTAATTGCTGGTGTTCCCAGGTCCACCCTGGCCCGGGGTGGTAGCACCTGTTAAGGTCCCAGCTATGGGCAAATAGTTAACCCCCAAACTGGGGTCAAAACACTATGAAAGTGTAAAAATAGATTTTAGTACCAGAAATACTTTTTGTAAAAAAATTATTGCCAGCAATACATTTTTGAAGAAAAACATTTACCAAACATATTACCAAAAATAGGTTTATGAAGGAAAAATATTACCAGCAACAAAAATTTTGTCGGCATTAAATAACCCATTGAGGTGTTGATATGCCGTAAAACAAAACAAACCAAACCAAACCAATCATTTCTTTAAAAATTACTTCAGACCACTTAAGAAAATTCTTTGTAATTACGGAGTACAACTCAAATCTAGAAGTCAATTTCTCAACTTTTTTTTCCAGCCCGCAGCAATTTAAACCACTAAAGATGGTCGCTTATAGACTATTGAAACATTATCGATTTACGAGCGTTCAAAGATTTACAAGAAACACCAGATATGTGTAAACTCTCGCTTAAGGATACAAACGGAACTAGAATCTATGAAAATTCGACACTCGTAACGGAAATCTTCTATAAAGGTTTTCATGAAACATACTTCGGCATCTTCAATAATCAACTCAATATAAATGTTTGGGGCCCAAATTAAACTGGATAC
The DNA here is from genome assembly GCA_964036315.1 of Acanthosepion esculentum. Lineage (NCBI taxonomy): Eukaryota > Metazoa > Mollusca > Cephalopoda > Sepiida > Sepiidae > Acanthosepion > Acanthosepion esculentum. The sequence goes on along the minus strand of OZ038492.1, from coordinate 100,060,723 downwards.
ATTGGAAAACTACTACAATTTTTCTAACAGTTACATACTTCAACTTACTCCTCGTGGGTATTACCCCCACTTTATTTGCCAAGACCCCATTAGGTGGCGCTGTTTAAAGATTATAAAAGAAGGAACATAAGCCTTCTCTTTCTCTTTCATCCTTTCAACCTAGTATGCGGTAGGTAACAGCGCTAACCTGCTCTTCGTCCCCGCTGAATGTTTACACAATTTCTAATGATTGTGATTAAACTCACACTCTTTGGGTCCTGTCACTGGATCTAACTAACGCTTTTATCCACTGTGCCATGTGTCCTTGAGGACATCTGTGTATGAATTTCTGGGTATGATAAACCTAATGTCTTCAGCAACCATTTTTGCCATTGCTCATATTGCAATTTTTGCTGTAATCAATTATGTTTTTACCAAAGCTCATATTGCAATTTTTGTTGTTGTTATCGCTTTTCTCTGGTACTCCTTATTACTGGTTCCAATATTGTATTCATTCCTATGCTTGGTCGGCTCAGGAGATTTTTGTGGCCTAGCATATGTGCTGATTCCTTAAGTTTACGAATTTTCCAATGGTGTTCTTTGTCTATTATTTCAACCTGATCCCACAGAGGGTGGTGATCTCCCTTCTCTCTCCATATATGGTCAGTCACGCCTGATTTTTCCACTTCCCCTCGTGTTACAGCTTTCTGGTGTTCTTGAAGCCTTACCTTAAGTGGACAGCCTGTCTCCCCTTTATATTTCTTTCCGCAGCTGCACGGGATAGCGTGCACACAGTCTTTAGTCATGTTCTCCTCTATAGGGGGTCATAATAGTCCAAATAATGTAAATAATGTACATAATACTTCATCTCAGAAATATAGACAGATACTGTCATTTATATGTGAAAATTTTGGTTGCTAATTCATTTAGTTGAACTGGTAGGGGTGATCGCAGCTTGTTGGTCGTTTCAGAGCAGAACACACTGCTAACACATTACAGACAAACCTCTCATCTACAGACCCCCCTCCCTCATCAACTTATTTTGGATGCAGCGGACAAAATCTGCAGGCAAAATAAAATAAAAAACTTCCAAATCGTCAGCGATGTATTTCAAAATTTGCGGGCTTAGCGGAACGAGTCGTATTAGTTCTCAAAGTGACCGCTTGGCGGCGGTGGCGGGCCTTCCAGTTGTAAAAAAAAAGACGGGTGTACAGTATATAAAGTACGATACATTAGCGTGTGCGTGAGAAAGTAGCTGTGAGAAATATATTATTTTGTTATTTTGATTAATATATCTATATTAAGTATATATTTATTTATGCCATATATACATGTTTATAGCATTTACATTATGATCAGAACTGCTGACAGTTATTATAGTGGTTTTATAACTAAAAAATAATCCCTTCCCATCTACGGACAATCGGCTTTAACGGACCATCCATCCCCCCTATTAGTCCGTTGATGAGAGGTTGTTTGTACTTCAGAACGTGCTGCATCTGATACACTAGACATTTCAACAACATTGATGATTAATCTTTCACAGTACTTTAGACAAGTATCCGTTCTCGTTGACATGTTCGCTTGCATATCAGCTTAGACGTTCAAACCTTGATTCCTTTGTTATGCTACTAAAAACGGCAGCACCGTAAAACGTTTTTTTCAGTCTGGGGGCGGAGAGGTGTATTGTATAATTACCCAACATTATCTGCCAGGGGTCTTTTTATAAGGCTCACTAGGTGGCGTTTTATAATGCAGTATAAAAGAAAAGAACAGATTCCCGCTCCCTCTTTTTTTTCTCCCTTCATCTATAGGATCTCATAGTGACAAGACGTGTCTCGTTTCCCCTCCATTGTATGTGTGTGTGAGGGGGTCCTTATTCACCCGTCTAACCACGTGTCGCATGCAATACACTACCATAATCCAAGATTGATTTTATTTCAGAAAAAACTATAAAAGTGGCCTTGTTGCATCTGCACGATTTTTTTTGTCTTGTCCTACCATTTGTATAAGCTAAAATTTAGATTAACACTTTTAAACGCCTACACAAACTTTTGAACAGTACATTTTCTTCGAACACTTTATTTCGATGTGACGTTTCAAAAAATTCAGATGAGTATATTTTATAAAAAAATTAAAATTGTAAATATATATCTCGTTCGCAAACTGCATGAATTTAAACGTGCTACTAAGTTGGCATCTCGGCCCCAACCTTTCACTGTCGAAACGATTAAATGTAGCTGTCTCTTCTACTCCAAAAGCTTCTTCTCTCGCACTTCCCGTCTGTGGAACTCCCTTCCTCTTACTTACTTCCCTGATAGCTATAATCTTCAAATATTCAAATGTAATGTCAATCAACCTATTTTGATGCCTTGATCCTGATCCCCGTCATTCTCTTTATCTTTTCCTCAAACAACCCTCTTTACTCTTGCTCTTCCTCTCTATAACCCCTTGCGTGCTAGTGGCACTCCTGCCTTGCTTGGGGTGAAATGCTTGAAAAAAAAATATATAGTTTACGAAAAACTAGGTAATCCATATGGGTAGACCCAAGGAGGATAAAATCCAGAGAGCTCAATGTAAATCAGAGCTAATAATTTAAATAAAAACAGAGCACTTTAAGGTTCCATGTTCCAAAGGTTGAAACGAAAAATTTTTCGTTTTAACCTTTGGAAGTAAAGTCTGATGATCCGCGTTCCTTTAAAAGGGCTGTGGTGAAATAATTTCTTACATGGAACCTTAAAATGGTCTGTTTTTATTTAAATTATATATATATATATATATATATAGCCACACAACATTTGTATGAATTCTTTCAAGTTCTATCAAAAAAATACTGTCACAAATATTTGTTTTTGTCTCCACACATGAAAGAAAATTGTAAATGTTTGTTGATACCCAAATATTTAACTTATAAAGTCTTATCGCTAAATTTAAGCTATAAATCATACTCTGAAGTGTACAAATGTACTTTCTCAGTGTAGTAACGTTTTATAGTGAAATTATTTGCCCTTGACCTTTTTAAGCCTTCTAAAAGTGTTTATCTTAAAAACGAATAGGTTTCTATCAATTTACTACTTGTCACACGTTTGTTTGTTTATTTGTTTATAAACGAAACATTCATCTTAAGATCTATATTAGGCAAAAAGTGAATCAATCGCATAAAAATGTGTAAAATTTTAGCTTAACGTTAAGGAAATGTAATAAATTCTATTCTCAGCTATAATTTATTGATAAATATAAAAGTGGACACTGAGGTCTACACCAAGCAGTGACAGACTGTTTCAGGCTTGAACGCAATTTCCCTTTTAGCCACAGCACTAAATATACTTGTCTGCTTGGTCACAACGACAAATATGCCAGTCCGTTCAATGTTCATTTTTTATGATTACATACGCTCTCTCTCTCTCTCTCTCTCTCTCTCTCTCTGATACTGAGCATTTTTACCCATAAATATAGTATACCTTAAAACTATATTTTTATCACACACCATACATATTGTGTAATCACTTTAAAGGAGCCCAATATTTCGAACTTAATCGTATGTGTTGCATAGCCCCTTGGCGGGGATGGTGCAATCTCATCTGTCTTGGTCGGCGATCACTAATTGTTTTGGTTCAGCAAATACAGAGAATTTTGACTTAACTATTTTTATTACTCATGTCGACATGTACATTATCTAGCTATCCAGTGGAGGTCTCTCACCACTCACTGGGGAGCCGTTTCGGGCACGAAAGAGAACACGCTTGATAGATAAGAAACAACTTTCCGAAACCTTTCCCCTATCTAACGTCCCCACGCTAGCTCAGTCATTCAAAATCAACTTCCCTATTATGGCTCACATCTGACCCCGAATGTCAACCCCCGGAAGATAGAGCCGTGATACACTTCTAAAAATAATGCTAAACTATTATTCAACATATGCTTTCAACTACAGATAAAATGTATTGTTAGTCATTTTTATTTAAATATGTATTGCTGTTTTGTTTGTTTTTTTTTAAATATAAGCTGGTATTTTTACTATAAAAATGTATTTTTATATTTTCGTAATTTTTTTTAAATTTTGTTTGGGGGTTCACTATTTGCCCATAGCTGGGACCAAAACAGGTGCTACCACCCAGCGTCAGTGTTGACCTGGGAACAACAGCAATTAAGAGGTGATTCTTCAAAAGCTCTAATCTCCCGATCAGAGCTGACGCGATCAAACTCTATCTTTTGTCACGTGACCACAATAGTATTAACTATGAGCACGCATGAGCAGAAATCGGTGTGAGAAACCTATAGACATGTTATGGTGAAAGTGCGGATAATTTTTGTCTTAACCTCGTACAAACACCCTGAGCACTATTCTACCATTGATATAGTAACCGTTTAAATGATATGCACTAGTAAATTGTATCTGACTATAAGGTTTATTACATTTCTTACACATTGAGCAAAAATAGATTTTAGGATAAGTTTTTTTTTTCTCCTGACTTCACGGGCTGATAAATCTTAAAGTAAATTGATAGCATTCCGAAAAAAGGTCTGCTTTATTTAATGGCACAGTGAGATATCAAATCTTGAATTGAATAAAAACGTGAACGATTTGGTTTATTCGACAGTCGAAGCAACCTTTAAATATTTGGAACTGCATATAAGACTGTTCTAAATGTTCCTTTTACTATCTTTGCTGCAATTGAAAGAAGCCTTTTTATATTCATAGTTCATAATTAACCGCATCTGAACAAGATAAGAGGTTAATTTCAAACATACTCTTGAAATAGAAAAAATATTGTCCATTTGTATAGGAAAAAATTCAGTCTTATTAGGTTGAGTCATAATTTCCCGTTTATTTATCAATTTTAATCAAGATATTACGATTGGTTCCCCAAACGGATATTACTTATGACTCAAACGAATTTATTTCAAATAGCAGATGTTCAATATTTTTAAAAGATTTTGATAATATATCCTGCTACTTTATCCAGTCCTTAAGGATGAAACAAAAGTTTTTTTTTCTGCTTCTGTATACTTGTTTGGATTGTGAGTGTAAGACAGTAGTGTTTTCCGTTGCCTTCTCTATGGTTGTCTTTATCTGAGACTGGCTACCACCCAAGGCAAGTGAGCTCATTCTGCCCTGCTATTTAATCCATAGCTAGGTGAGAGGAAGAAAAAAATGAATGCACGCATTTCCCAAGAGCATCAGAAACTTTGCCGGCTATTTGGTGTCATAAGGTCAGTTTCATTTTCATTCCTAATGCCAGCGTATTTATGGTCTCATGAGACCATTCATCATAGGCTGCCTGCTCTATACATGTAGATTTTAAGGATTTTTTTATATAACAAAACAAAGTATTGGTAAAACTTGCAAATACAACCCCACCAACACAAAATCTGCTAAACGAAAACACTTGAAATGACAAGAATAAATGAAAGAAAAAAAAAACAAGAATCAATAAACAAAGAAACCAACAAAAAATGACAAAAAGTATTTATTATAGTAAAAATGATATCATGGCCTTCCTACAAGACACTGCATAGCTTTCTGGCCCTCTCACTCCAAAAGGTTTCCGACCCCTGATTTACGCCATCAGTTTATCTCTCAGTCCTCATCACTTGTACACTGGCCACAAGAGAGAAAGCAGTAACTCTGTTTTCTATTAATAAATTCATCTGGGGTGTGGAATGGTATGTTTAAATGATCGAAGTCCATTCCTTCACATATGCGCGTCCACACCTACAAAGCATAGAGAGAGATTAAATAGATTGAGGATTTAATTTCCCTCGTGTCTTACTCCTGATAAAGTTTGAAATGATTAGATGCCTGGGTCTTCCCTACACATGGACGACTTTGTGGACCAATATCGTTCCTCTAACAGATGAAGACTTGAACGAGAGCTGTTGAAAGACTGTTTCTAATGGATGAGAAAATGAATATATGCTGCTGTTAGGTGAACACAGCATGTATACAATTTTCTATTGAATAGGTATGCCATTTCCTAGAGTTGCTTATATACGTCATCATGGCATACTTTACCAGAACAAAAGCCAAATTGGATCGTTAGAAGTTTACTATCATAGAATGGTGAGTCTAGTTCAGGGGTGGGCAAACTACGGCCCGCGGGCCACATGCGGCCCGCCAAACGATTTTGTGCGGCCCGCTTTAAAATGTTATTTATTAAAACTATATTTTTCCTTTAAAAGCCCTTTATTTTGCCAATTTTAAATATCAATTATTTTGGTTTATATATACTATGCGGCCCAGTAAAACTATAAATTTTTAGAATGCGGCCTTGTACTAAAAAGTTTGCCCATCCCTGGTCTAGTTAGTAAAATATTATTACTTTAACCATAATGGATCCTACTGAGATGCCTCTGTAAGTTTGAGTGTTTTGAGGACTACCTTTTTGTTTCCACAGTACACTAATGCATCTTAAATGTCATTGGTGTGGGATGTGATTTCGATTCCAGACTCCCTTCATATTTTTTATTTCAATAATTTATTATTATTATTATTATTATTATTATTATTATTATTATTATTATTATTATTATTATTTCCTTTGATTCCTGGTGCATACTGATTTCTTTTCGTGTCCCGACCAGACAGAAATGTCAACATGACATTTTCCACTGAGCGTTGTTGAAGAAAAGAAAGAAAAAAAAACCCTAAAATAACATATTTTTTTTTATAGATAAAGCCCTTCATAAGGTGTGGGCTGTACTTGTGAGTACGATTTTTTCGTATTTCTTTAAGGCAGGAACTACCAGGAACCACTTCAATGAGTCTATCGGAACCTTTTCAAACAAGGCTCCAACTACAACTGGAATTGTTGATGGCCTCGTGTACAACATTATTGCGATTTCGATTTCAAGGTCATTGTATTTTTATAGTTTTTTTAAAAATCTTCAAAGATACATTACAATCTGCAGGGACTGCCATGTCAATAAGAAAGCACATTTTGTTTTTGTGGTCTCTGATCACGATATCCAGGCGATTAGCTTTGATAGTTCTATGTGTATTGTACAGTCCCATAAAATTTTTACAGGTCCTATGTCTGTAACCGGGTCTGGGTGGTGTTCATACTAATTTCTTACAGTTTCCTTTCCGTAAAAGTTGCAGATTTTTCAAAGTAGATATTGGCTTACTTTCTCATGCCGGGTTTATATTCAGTGGTTGCTAATACCGTGCAACTTGATACAAGATGACTATTATCATTATTTTATTTCATTTGGTATCTGGTATATATTCATTTCTTTCCGGCTCCCAACCAGAGACCTAAGGTCAGAAACGACATCAAGACATTTTCCACTGCACATCTGCGTAAAAAAGCCACTTTCAAGCGCATATAAGTTTTACATAGATAATCTTTTTCCTGTGCCTTTTCTATAAATGCTTTCATGGTAATTGTTCTGATGAACTTTCCTCTATGCTACTGAGACGTTATGAATTTAAGCACATCATTAGATTGGCAGCAAGGTATCATCCTTTTACAGTTTGAAATGGCTAGATGTAACCGTAAGTTCTATGCTAACGGTTTCTTCTCTCACACTTCTCGCTTGTGGAACTCCCTTCTGGCTTTTTGCTTCCCAGTCAACTTTGACCTTCAAAAATGTAAATGCAATGACAAACGTTAACTTCTGTCTTCTTAATCCCCGTTCTTTTATTGTTATCTCTGCTCTCTAGCACTTAGTAACCCCATTGTGTCTTATTGGATTTATTGCCTTGCTTGGGGTGAAATGAATAATCCACAACAACAACAACAACAACAGAAAAGATAAAAGCTCTTTGTAGTGTGTGATTTGTGCTTCTCATTATTAACATTTTTATTATTACCTTTTTATTATTGTTAATTCATGCACAGGATTTGCAAATAGTTGTCGAAAGGAAAATAAAATCCTACTGTGTTCTACAGAAGCCCAATAATATCAATCATCTGTATTTATGGCGCTACAATGCCATATAAGTAAAGTTTCCACCAGACTTTTAGAATTGGAAAGCAAAGGAGGGAAAAGTGATTTATAGCGAATTGTGAGTTAGAATTTTGATGATCTACAAAGAGTTTCTACTCGTAGCGTTTGTTTTTCAGGTCTCTGCTAAGCAATCACGAACTTCCCTTGGCAACCAGTATGACTTTGTCACCGGAAATATTTTCTTTATTTCTAACGCAATGAAATTTAGTGCGTATATTCGACGCAGATAAAGCCAGGGTCTGAGTTATATATTATTTTACTGAGTGATTGTCTTGATCTGCGGATGACACGTTGATAAGCAAAGGATTATTTTTAACTCTGGAAATTTCTGAAATAGTTATGTATAATTGTAATTTTACGTTTACACTATAACGATTCGATTTCTGTTTGTGGGGGTGTTATCGAAACAACAAAACGACACATAGTAGCAAGATTTGTATTAGCGCAATATGCTCTAAGCTGAAAAACTTTTAAAAACTTTTTAATGTGAAAATCTGTGTTCGTTTCGATAATAATAAAGCGATTTTGTATGTTTGTGTTAGAAAATATAAAAATAAACTCGTATTTACAATGAAAGATGACAAAATGATTGTTTATTGCTGCTTAAAATAATTAATTATTGAAGGTGAAAACACAGTGCAACCTCGGTTCTCGAACGTTTCACATGTCGTACAAATCGGTTTTCGAACAGAATATTCGAGATGAAAATGCCTCGGTTATCGAACAAAATTTCGGTTCTCGAACAACATTGCCGAACCGAGTTAACCCGAACGGAATCATTTCTTAGTCGACCGCCGTGTTGTGTTGTGCTTTTCTTTTCCAATGTGCCTGTTTTTTCTCTTCGTTAGTCCTCAGTCAGGGCTCCAAAGAAAGCTAGCAGTGATACTGGTAAAGGAAAAAGACAAGTTAAAAGAAAAACAGTTGTTGATGATATTGTCTCTTCCTACTCAGTTTCAGATGGCAAAATCAACGATCTATGCTATTCTTATAAATAAAGAGACGATCAAGTCTTTCATTCCCTTTTCCGAACAATAACATCTTTACTTCTCCTTCCTCTTACACTATCAACTCTCCCACATGCAAGTACGGTAAAATTGAAATGTTCGTCTATATTATGTTTAATATTGGGGTTATTTATTTTTTCTTAGATGTAAAGATTTTCATTAGTTTTGTGTATAAACTTGTGCACAAAGTACTGTTGTTAAAGTTTAAATAAGCAATCATCTTGGGACCAGGAACGGATTAACCCATTTTACTTTGATTCCTATTGGAAAAATAGTTTCGGTTTACGAATATTTCAGGGTTACGAACGGGCTTTAGGAATGAATTAAATTCGTGAACCGAGGCTCCACTGTAAATGAAACGACGGATTTTTGCAAATAATATTTGATTGCGTATTTTAATATAGAAATTACATCATGTTTGCTAAATATAATTACCATTATTTCACGGGTATTATGGAAAAATTGATCCTTTAATTTTTTAATTTGTTTTATTTTTGTGGGGTTACCCAACCTGTCTGCCAACGAAACACTGCTAACGACCGCTAGATGGCGTTGTCAATAGTATATAAAGATGGCGCCAAAGTTTTGTTTCTTCTCTTGGGAGTTTTTTAGCCACCAGCAAATCTAATGCTGCATTGAAGTCAACATAAGAAGACCACTGCATAGAAATGCTCTAACTTCACTTGATGGCACACAGGCATATTTAATAATTCCATCAAACCAGCAAAGAACTCTTCTCAAAATGTAATTTTCTTACAAATTAATAGGAACTTCATATATACGTACGTACGCACGAAAAGGATATTCCTGTATAAGTACCTTCATTCACCTTGTTTGTATTCTTTATATTTAGTTTGCTAAGGCAATAAAATATATTGTTAAATATACATAGTAATTCATTTGCTCTTGTTTGAAGAAACTTTAATGAATCCGCTATCAATTAATATTAATATACTATCTCTTTATTAAATATCTCTTCAACGATCGGTTAGTCCTGAGTATGACGATAAACTACATCTGGCAGTAAGGCATCTGTTATATCTCGTGCAAGATATAATAAACAAAGTAACCCGAATGTAGGTTTCAATAATAAGTTTATAATCGGATGTAGTACAGAGACAGAGTCGAGAGTATGCTAAACCTCAATAGGTGATAACAAACGAATTCCCTCCTGACTGTCTGCTGTGGTCGTACTTAATCGGCAAACAGTCCGTTTATTATCGTGAATGGGGAAGTTGGGTTATACCATCACAACAGCATCTAATTGGGATATGGGAGGTCTTAATTGCTATTGTTCCCAGGTTCACTCTGACCCGGGGGTGTAGGCCCTGTTAGGGTCCTAGCTATAGGCAAATAGTGAACCCCCAAACAAAACACTACAAAAGTATAAAAATACATTTTTATGGTGAAATTAACAATACATTTTATAGCAAAATGACCAACAATTTTATCTGTAGTTGAAGCCATAAAATTGTGATCAAAATATTTAGATTTTGGCATTAAATAACCCATAGCGATTGATATGCCACTAAACAAAATCAACCAATCGGCAATACCATTACAATTTTTTTCTTCCATCATGAATATTATATATTTTATGAAAAAGACAGTTTTTCTAAATTATAACCATGTATCCTCAAAAATCCATTAAAGCTAGATTCCTGCTCATCAGGGATTAGTGAGAGTATAAGTGCAAAGACTTGTGGATAGCATAATGGGTATTGATATGGAAAGTGGAATTGGCAAGCTAAGTTCATATTTCAGTCTAGTCTCTTGCTTTCAATTTCACACTAATGACCTCAGGAAAGGTATGAATCCCTCACCTTTCCTAGATATATCTCTAGCCTTGGGTGACAGCTAGTCTAGGAGGAGGATTACTCTGAATTGAAAACTGTTGACAAGGTAAAGATAAAAACACTACATTTTCTCCAAATCTATGTAAGCCACAGATGATAATAATAATAATCACAATCTGTGATTTTAAATGTAGCTGGAGTTAACAATCTTTGGAGAACAACAATGATTTTTCCAGATACAAGTCCTGCTGTTTAACCCATAGCTGGAAAATGGTGAGAGATTCATACCTTTTCCAGGGTTATTTGTGCATATGTGATGATAATGACCCTGACTAGAATTTGAACTCAGCACTCTGATTCCTCAATCCGAACCACTATTCATTACATCGCCCACACATCCATTAAGCAAAAATGGGAAAGAAAAGGACATTTATAGTTAGAATCAGAAAGACAGTTGACATTTCTAAGAAACATAATGAGGAAAGGAGGCTCGGAAAATTTGACACTCACAAGACGTTGGGAAGGGTAGAGGGAACAACTAATAATCACCCTAACTTCTATCTCTTGTAGCACTTAGTAACATTTACCTTTTTGCCATCCCTCTCACTTGCTGTTCCACTATCCATTCACATAAGCTCATCAGGTAGGTGACCTTCTACTTCTCCTGTCCCTTTTATCACTGATATATCCTGTAAGTGTCACATTTTCCACCCCCCCTTCTTCATGAAATTTCAGTTGTTTTTTTTCTGATACTGAGTATAAGTGACTTTTTATTTTCATTTTCCGTGGGATTTCTTTGTTATGTGTTCTGTTCATGGTATTCTCAGCATGCTTCTGTAGAACCATATTTCCATTGCCCCCAGTCTTAATTAGTATAACTGAAGCCCTGTAATTGAACACTAATATTCTTGTAAAATCCTTAATTCCAAAATAGGCTAACTCATAGCAACAGAGTAAAGGACTTCACTTTGCTAGAAGAACAAATTATCTCTTCGAATATTTCTAAAGTAACATGAAATAGAAATAATAAAAAAAAAAAGGTTCTTATTTTGTTGCGTGGAAGTATTTTTAGTTTCACAATGTTAATCATTCCCACAATGCAAGGCAAAGTCTGTTTCCTATTTCCTCTATTTATATGCCATCTTTCTTTATCTTGTGTCTGGACTTAAGTACACTTTTAAGACTTCTGAATTCAGTAAAATTTCAAAATAGATGAAGATGAAACACTCTATGAGATTGAGTCAAGGAGGGCAGTCTGCAATGATTCTTTTGTATATTGAGAATTCTTAGTGAAAAACATCAAAGTCAAATATTAGGATTGATCTTCATTGGCTTTGGTAGCGGGGAGTCTTTTAATAGTCTCTTTAAACAAGACGGAATTGCACACATACACACTTTGCTAAATAAAATGAACTTTTAGGTGTTTCACTGAGAACAAGCCATTAGCAATTCACATAAAGTTAATATCTAATGTTTTAAATCTTCCTTGGCATTCAGCATTAGTAGCCTTATCGTAAACTTGTCATAAACTAAGATTAGTAAATATCAAAGACGCATGACTTTTGCTGTAATTTGATATTACTTATTATTGAGCAAAATGTTTACAATAAAAGTAAACCATATATGTGGAAGCTAATTCAGATTGAAATAATAATAATAATAATAATAAAAACATGAAATAAGACTCTACATGATGCGATGGGTAAATTGTCGCCATTTTATATTTTTAATTTTGTGCATGCGTGTTGTTTGTTTTTGATTTTGTCAACTGCACAATATAGTGGGGTCAGTTGGGCACCATCTGGGAGTAAAAGAGCACTATGACACAATTCACTTCGCAAGAAATTTG